>JASFXZ010000006.1:18697353-19297353 GCA_032209605.1 Mactromeris polynyma | reverse complement strand
CTAACACGATAACGATGGACGTCTGTGAATAATTAAAACACTGGATCTGGCATTTATCCTGATCATTCTATAAAAACTGTGTATATTTGTAGAAAAATATCAAATCTCGTGCTTTTTTCCCATTATGTAGGTTATATAGGTCCTTTGTCTGAATAATTGCAACATCTCTATTACAATATATATAAATACAGGGATCGAATTTAGCGTGATCCATATAAAAAGCATCACTTTAAATATTTTCATTTCAGTATAAAGTTAAACAGAATCATCGCCAAAATTTGATTTGATTGTAATCAAGTTTTACTGTGTTAAAGTTCACACCTTTACAGATCAAAACGTCAAGCTGTATATTGCCACCCAATATAATTGACCATACCAATATTTCATCTCGAGTCTATTCTATAAAAGTCCTGATACTCGACCGTGCGCATCGTCTGGGTGCAAAAGCAGCAGGAAAGGTACGACCAATCGTGGTTAAATTCCACAACTACAATTCAAGAGAGACGGTGCGAGTTAATTCGTTCGAGCCGGATGTTAAAACCGCTCTCAAAAACAACGAACGTGGAATCGGGATACAGTCACCACAAGAGTATCGCGACGCCCGGAAAGCGTTCTACCCACTAGTAAAGGAAGCCGAGGAGCTTGAAAAGACAGTACGAAACAAATTGTACATTAACAGAACTCTTACAAAAAAGTTTGTAAACGGCAAAATATGTGCTCCTTTTAACAGCAGTGCTTAGGACAGTCAAGAGAGGTCGGATTTAAGAATTTTATATTGGAATATTAATGGCCTTTCCAGGAAAATATTAGACAGTGAGTTCATAGATATAATTAATCAATAAGACATTCTTCTCTTATCGGAAACATGGATTTCAAAACATACTTGTTTAAATTTAGACACTGATAATTATCATTGTGAACATTTAACTGGAAATAAGGCACGTAATACGAAGAAAGGCCGCTATAGCGGTGGTTTATCAGTATATTATCACCATTCATTACGTAAATATTTTGAAATTGTTGAAAAAAACCAACATGGTATATTTTGGATAAAGTTATCGAAAGATCTATTTAACTTTAACGAAGATGTTTATAGTTGTAATACATATATCCCTCCAATCAATTCAAAAGTAAATGATCAGTTTGACTTTTTTGATGAAATAGAACTAGGGTTTGAGAAATATTGTACGCTTGGTAAATGCTTTGCGCTAGGTGATTTCAATAGTAAGAGTTCTAATATCAATGATTTTTTTTCCATTTGACAGATGTATTGACAATGACAATCACCTGTCAGATTTTGTAAACATTACACCACGTGCTTCTAAAGATCACGTGCTCGATACGTATGGTAAACGTCTAATTGAACTCTGCCAATCCACGTCCTTTATTATTGGTAATGGTCGACTGCACAGCGATCTTGGTGTAGGCGATTATACTTTTCATTCATCGAATGGAATGTCGGTAGTGGATTATTTACTATTAAAACCAGAGGATATTGACCTCGTTACGCACTTTCAAATACTAGATCCGAATGAGTTCTCAGATCATTCCGGAATATTTTTACTCTTGATAAAAAAGACATACAAAATGTAAATTTAAATGATAATTATGATAATAGCAATAACCAAAAACACATCAAATGGGATTCATCTAAAGTTGATGAACTGAATTATTCAGTTTCCTTACATAGTGAACAATTATTAACGCTCATTGAAAGAATAAATTCTAACAATGATATTGATAATATTACAAATTCATTTTTACAGCTAATGCAAGACTCTGTTTCTTGTATGCTAACAGAAAACAAGACAAAAACAAACATAAAAGCTCACCCAAATAAAAAACCGTGGTTTAACGCAGACTGTTATAATGCCAGGACCAATTTTAAGAAAGCGAGAAATAAATTTGTTCGTAATAAGGCTTGTGCCAATTTACGCTGTGAATATATTGTAGCGAAAACAAATTATAATAAAACGAAACGAATAAATAAGTGTAATTATAATGTAAAAGAAAAAGAAATATTAGCTAATTTAAGTAAATCTAAACCTAAAGAGTTTTGGAAAAAAGTAAAGCACCAGTATAAGAAGCGTAGACAGACTGCTGAAAATCTCAATGTGTCCGATCTGTATGGTCATTTCAAAACATTATATAGTACCAACAGCGATGACAATAACTTTAACTTTCGTGAAAATATCAATGATGAAGATCTCGATCAAGAAATTACTCTATCAGAGTTAAAAATTGCTGTTTACTCCCAAAATAACAATAAAAGTAGTGGCTTAGACAATATAACCGCAGAGATATATAAGAGTACATTTACACATATATCAAATTTCCTCCTAAAATTGTATAATCATATCTTCATGTCCGGGAAGTACCCAAAATGCTTTGGGGAAGGAATTATAGTTCCTATATTTAAAGGCGGGGATATTGAAGACCCAACGAAATATAGGGGAATAACACTCATTAATATTCTATCAAAGATCTATTCACAAATATTGTTAAATAGGCTAACAAAATGGAGCAGTAACAATGACAAAATCATTGAAAACCAATTTGGCTTTCAAAAAGGGAAGTCAACAATAGACTGTATATACATTCTACATTCCGTCATAGCAAAAACACTTTCTTTAAAAAAGAAATTATATTGTTGTTTCATAGACTTTGAAAAGTGCTTCGATACAATAACGAGATCACATCTTTTCTACAAATTAATAACTGAAAATGTTAGTACTCGTTTTGTAAAAGCTATACAGTCAATGTATAAGGCTGTCAAGGCGTGTGTACGATATAAAGCAAGCTTGTCTCCATCTTTTATATCAAATATAGGCGTAAAACAGGGGGACCCGAGCTCCAGTTTAATGTTTTTATTTTTTGTCAATGATATTTTATCTAATATCAATCACAATATAGACGGTATATGCAGTATAAACGATGTCGAGTTATTCCTACTATTATTTGCTGATGATGCAGTTATTTTTGCCCAGACACCCGATGCATTACAGTCGATGCTTAATGACCTTAACGTCTACTGTGACCAATGGGATTTAAAAGTAAATACAGCAAAATCTAAAGTAATCATATTTGAAAAAGGGAGAAAAACCAAGTATAACTTTACAATCGATAATACAAATCTAGAAATAGTTGAATCGTTTAGATATTTGGGTATAACCTTGTTCAAGAATGGCAACTGGAGTCGGACTCAAAAACATATTGCACAACACTCGCTATATGCATTACACAATTTGTTTATTGTCTATAATCAATTAAACCTTAACATTAAAGAAAAAACTAAACTGTTCGATAGCCTAATTGAATCAATTCTGAATTATGGCTCAGAATTTTTTGGATACCATTCAGCAAAAGATATTGAGTTAATTCATTGTAAATTTATGAGAAAAATACTAAATGTTAGAAAAAGTACCAACCTCTCAGCACTATATGGTGAATTGGGCAGGCACCCAATGGTAGTAGAACGTAAAATACGTTTAATAAAATATTGGATAAGAATATTAAAATCAAATAATAACTCACTTTTAAAATAACTATATATAATGTTAAAACATGACGTTGATAACAATAATACATACAATGGACTGCATTGGGCCTTTCATGTTAAATTGGTATGTCTGATAACTGGTACTCACAAGATATACAGACCACTTCAATTCATATCATAAAACAAAGAATCATCGATATATATATACAAACATGGAATGCAGATATTAACGAATCAAACAGATTAGAAACATACAGCTGGTACAAAAATGAACTTAATCAAGAAATCTATCTCGATGCAATACAAACAAATAAATTTAGAATAGCACTCACAAAATTTCGAGTTTCTTCACATGACTTATTGATTGAAACAGGAAGACACCACAACATACCAAGAACCGATAGAATTTGTACGTATTGTAACATGAATATTGTTGAAAATGAATACCATTTGCTCTTGGTCTGTCCCAAATATAATGCATTACGACAAAGGTATTTCAAATCTTATTTTTGCCATTGGCCTACGAAACAAAAGTTTATTACATTAATGTCATCGAACTGTAAAAAAATTATACAAAATGTTAGTAAATATATATACCATGCTTTTCTGCTAAGATCAAGATCATAATAAGACAACACTTATTCCATCATTTTATAATTATGTAAGAACTGAATGTTAAACTTCTCTGCTAACCATGTATTTGCTCTTTACGATGTATACAATGTATATTTGTTATGGCTATAAATGTTGTAACATTTAATGCTGAATAAAACTTATGTTATTATGTTATATTGCCCCATATCCCCCCCCCCCCTAAAAGCGCTTTCGGTGTTAATTAACAGTTTGTATAATCGTTACATCCGGATATATCACTTTTATCAGATTCCGTGTTTGGACACCGATAAAGCGTACACAACAATATTTAGTGTATTCTGAATTAAAACAGAACTTATTCTGACTCTTTTCAACATAAAATGTTAAAAACTAAAATGGCAACATGAAAGATAATCCACATTACAGCAAAAAGTGCCATCGAAAGGACATGATTTGAGCAATACTCGTAATATATATGTGCACAATGTATCTACCTTTATTGGAAAGTGTTTAAATTAAAATATAAATTATTGTTTTAGCCGTTCCTAATTTCAATGTGATGAAGTGACCATAAACAAACTTAAAATAGGACAATGGGGAAAAAGGAAATCACAGAAACATAATATTTGCATCTCGATAAAGTATAGAAAGTTAAGTCTGCTACGTTTGTTTGCGCACGAAAGTTGATTCATCACGGTTTGAAAAGATTTTCCCTTCATAATTCAATAATTAAAAGAATTCAATAACAATTATATTCCGCCGTGACAAGAACGGTTCTAAATCATATAAACTGAATTATAATATTTAAAACCAGTCAATAACAACCGGCAATCAAGTTGAACACATTGATGGTTGCAACTACAACAACAACAACAACATAGCAGACGAGAATAATGAAAGAAAATCGAGATTGTTTTAGTACATAACTAACTTTAACAAAGAATGGAAGCAAGAAGCAATTAATTATTTAAACTTATAAAAACACCATGATATTGTTCATTTAATCAAGAAAACAGACATACCTGCTAAAATGTTTCCACTTATTAGCCCCTCAACTTTTGGAAATAGAAAGTTTTACTGATTTTTAACCAGCGCGCCTAAGCGCGCCTGGTTTTAGTACTCATACAGTTTTCCAACACTGCCATGCTAAATAGTCCGTTTTCAGCCAGACCGAATAACTGTAGAAAAAAAGTCAAATAGTCCGACTATTTCGCTGATACTACACGCGCTATAAGATAACACAATGGCTTTTTGCTTTGTTTTCTTTCGAAAATAGTTTATTCAAAATATACTTTTATAATTATATTATTGTATTGTATGTTCGGGAATGTTCATGTATTTTTTTGTGCATGTGTACATACGCGTTTTGGCGGCGACCCCATAACTCAGAAAAAAACCAACGCAACAAGAAATAGTCCGACGATTCCAATGATGAAACATAACACATCAGTAGTTTTTTTTGTTTTTTATAAAGAATATCATTTTTTCAATATATTTTTTAAAAATGTATTGTCTCGGTAATGTTGACATAATTGTAAACTTGTGTACAACTACACGTATGAATATAGCGTCGGTCCGTCGGTCGTGTTCTCATGGCAGCCATTGAAGTAGTCGTTATTTGGTGTCTTACTACTGATTCTTGAAAGATCAACGGTAAGTGTATTTTCGATTTGTATCTGTTGTATTACATGTTCGCCTCCTATTATATTTGTGAACTACTGTATTATTATTGTTTATGTGTTAGTGTCTACTGTTGATATTAAATTGCGTCGGTTGAGGCCTATATATCTTGTATCGGATGATGTACATGCGCTTCTTGCGTAGTAAGTATCCGCCATTTTGTTTCATTTTATAAACATCCTGTATTATGTCTGGAATTTTCATTATAAACTTGGGTGATTATAGGCTTATATAGCGTACGGTTATGATAATTTATTTATATAATTTTGTTGTAAAGCGAAGGCAGGAAATATCATTGCATCGTCGGTATTACCCGATACGGGGTTATTATTAAATTGTGTCGTTTGAAACTTTGACTTCCAGGCTTTTTATTATGCAACTTGGTTATATTTATTGCATGTGCTCTGTATAAATAAGAATATTAATATTTTTTTGCCGATACATGGTTATTACAATACTTCGGAGCGATTTTGTATGTTTATAATTGTAGTTGCAACGATATAATTACTGACCTATTTATTTTGTTGATTCGGCCCCGTGTCATTTCGCACACAGGTGGGGTGGCCGGTGCGAAGCCATGACATTTAAAACCCGCATTGAAAAAAAAGACTTTAGATTTCAATAAGAAACATTAAAAACAGTATATTGCAATATCAAACAACTTTCAAATCGACATACAGACGCGGAGATCGCTATTTTTCACTCATAGTTTTCCTTTTACGCGAATGCTGCCTTTTTGACAGATGGTACCCGGCTCTGCGTGAGAACACATTTTGTAAGCCGAAAACCAAAAAACTTGGTTTTCGGCTTACGAAATGTGTTCTTACGCAGAGCCGGGTACCACCTTTCAAAATGGCTGCGTTCGCGTAAAACGAAAGTTGAGAGCGAAAAAATAGCGATCTCCGCGTCTGTATGACGATTTGTAAGTTGTTTGATATTGAAATATACTTTTTTAAATGTTTCTTATTGAAATCTAAAGTCGTTCGTCAGGTGAATAGCGATTTATAGTAGTTTTGTTCTGAAAATACCGACTCGGTCTAACGGTAGGAAGTTGTCCGACCTAGCCATTCTTGATGTTTGACGTTAAAAACAACAGTCTATGTTTAAATATGTGCTGTTAATTGGTTGAACATCTGACCTATTGTTGATTTGGTTGTTCCCAGTGCACTGCGCACACATTAGGTATTTTCATTCTCTGTTATTCATTGGTACACACCCATAAATATCTGTATTATACCGCTTATACAATTGTATTTACAACTAAATAATTATTGACTTACTTATTTGTTGATTCTGTCATATATTCTTCGGAACTATTTACAAACACTACATATTGGGGATTTGGACATCATTACATGTATTACGAAAAATTGCACTGGTGCAGCGAGTGATTCTATACAACTCCCTTGATTACCCACTCAGTATGCTAACCATTATACCACTACAACTTACCTTCTAATGTTCTGATAAAGAAGCATGCTTTAAAACTCTTATATTAATATGTTGTTTTGTTATTTTATTTTCAGATGTCAATAGAACAACTTTTTACCAATAGAGGGACTGGACCCTACTCGAAGCCTTTGAAGGTGATAGTGGTCATTACAGGCGAGATCGTCTCATACCGTGATGGGAGAAACAATGACTGAATCACTGAACGTGGCCATTGCGGACTCAGAAAGATGTATACGGGGTGTTGTGTATGATCCCCTGAAATTTGCAAAATTCAGGGAAGGGAACTCCCTAGTTCTGAGAGATATAATTCGTAAGACGGGCGACAATAATCATGCCATTGTCATCACGAAAAATACAAAAGTCTTTATAACTACGGATATTGACGTGCCGGACTACCTGGTGGAAGCGGGGAGGAAGATCATATACCCACCACCAGCAGATGTGGTACCAATTGCAGAGGCTGTGAGATCCCCACCCAGGGCAAGAGTGTCCGTTACCGAGAAAATTGTACAGGTTAGTTTTCATTCTTGTTCTGTTAATTACAAACAACAGGTGAAGGTAAATACACATTCACTAAAAATGTTAGTTAAGTTCCATTCAACCGCTCTCCACACTTTAGCAGCAACATTCACACACATAAAGCTCCATCATGTAAAGTCCAAAAAAAACCATCCCTATGAAGTTAAGACTTGCAAATGTATACTGTTTTTGGTTATCCGTTAATATGGACACCTTGGTTTTTATGTCTCCTGTTTTCATGTATTCAGTAATTTAAAGAAAAATAAGTTCAGTCAGTTAACAGACTGTCCATTGATTTTTTGAGAGATATATGTCTATCCTACTGATAAATGAATGTTGCTTGTTTTGCTTATTTCGCTTCTTTGTTTGATGTTTACATTATTTGTGTGTGTGTTAATGGGTAATGTCCTATTATTTTCACTGCTATACCAACATAAACATTGTTGCTACCTGACTATGGACAGGTGATAATTTTTGATATTTATGCACCTCTTATTATTGGTTGTATATAGCAAAATTTAAACAGATTATTGTCACACAGCAGGTTATACATGTTATGGTTATTACTGATAGCTTTATCATGATTTTATATTAAAATTAGCATATTTTAATTGCTGTTAGGATTGACAACTGCCAACTGTTATTGTAATATCATTGTCTTACACATTTTACCAAATAGTATCACAACGCACACTTGTTGTTTGTTTTTTATTGTACTTTAGCATACAGTTTTGAACACAATGGCCACCAATCTAGACATGTGATTACAAGGTAGTGTTCACCAATATTAGACTTAATACAATCGCTTTGTGTTTAATTACAGGAGGAGGAGACAAAAACCCTCAGTGTCCGGGGGGAGAGTGTGAACCTCAAATCAATCCATTTGGAAGATGGTAGTTTAAAGGTCCGGGTGGCCCTATGGAGGGAGGCCTCATCTGTTGAATGTAGGCCAGGGGATCATGTAACAATAACAGATGTTACTACCAACATTTACCAGGGCGAGACAAGCCTACAGACTACAGTACGCTCTGAGATCAAGGTAATACAGTTATGAATTTAAAACTTATTAGACTATCTCTGTGTGCATTTACATCACATATCATATGAAAAATCCCTTAGTATTTATATATTCACTTGAATACAGAAGGCAGTATTCACACTGTTTATGCCACTAAGGGACTATTGTACTGCTTGCAATACTTCAGACACTTTTTGTTTCTGGTGTTGTTGTTTCTTGTTTTTCTTCGACTCTAGAACAAATTTTACAAGTAATACTTTAATGGAATATCCACTATCAATTGAAAATGTGTAGCCCACAAAATGCCTTGACTCACATTTTTTTCTAGTTTGAATGCAAACTAACATGTGTAGGATGTTAGCCATGATGGTATTTTGTAAAATATATTAGAAATTGTACCTTGGGAACATTTAGAAATTGAATATTACAAATCAGCATAAACCAGGAAATAGAAATATTTTGCCAGCAAAACACATTTTGCTAGATGCAGCCAACCTAATATATGTAACCAAACACTGTATGGAACTTGGTATTACAGCGTATGTTTCTTATTCAGTAATATTTTTGGTTTGTTCTAATCCTTTACATTTTTATAATTGTAGAAGACTGATACACCAACAGTTGTGTCCAGGGTGTTGGTTGTTGGTGTTTCTGTTGAAGAGAGTGAAACAGAGTTGCTAATAGATGATGACAGCATCATCCCTGTGCCAAGGGAGCTGCTGGCTGCTGCTGTAAGCAGTGATGGGCCGGTCGACATTGAGATGCTTTCAGCTGCTGGACCACTCACCCTGGTGATAACTTGCAAGGGTAGCGAAGTTTTGTACATTGGTTTGGATGAGTGAAAATATTGTAAATATTAGATTGTTTTACATTTGTTGCAGTATTATTTGGGAATAGGGTATTATGCACAAATTTGGAGATTTTTATTGCTTATTTTATAAATATACTAATGTACTATTTCCATATACAATTTTTCTATGCCATTCTCATTGGTTTCTTTTGTTATAAATGTTCATGTACTGTTAACAACTTAATATAAATAATATTCTTGTGTAAGCTTTTGTATTTGTTATACAAATCAAAATTTTGCTATCTTGATACCTTTTTCAGTTTATACCAAGTCTATTATTTCTACCCATTACTATTGATCTGGAATTTATAATCTGTACTATTTGCACAAATAATGTTTACCATGCCATTGATCTTGGTACTCCAAGTGCAAAAACATTAGATACAAGAGCAAATGTTGTATCTAGTCTCATTATGTAATGTGCCCTATAACTAAATACGCTTTTTGTAAATAAACATTGTTGTGTTCATTTTTTTATGATGATTATGTACTATTTTACTTATTTTTTCATGTTTTTTATGTCCGTATATATCTCTCATTGGAACATAACAATGATTTGCTAGATGCATAGTCAACCCTATTTACATTATTATACATGCATTATTTATTTTACCTAAACAAAAACTAAGCACCCTGTTACACTTACATCTACTGCCATAATGTAATGTGTCCTACAACCGTATATTCTCTTTGTAAATAATTAATGTTGTGTACAATTCTTCCTATCGGTTATGTCTTACTTTACATATAAAGGATGTTTATACAACGTTTTACATGTTTTTTTATGTTCTATGTATATATTTCTCATAGGAACATTTCAATGATTTGCTATATGCATAGTATTATTAACATTATGTTACTTGTATTATTTAAAGCATACAATATTTAATGCTCTATTTTCATAGAATGGCTTCATAATTGTTACTGAAACACACAAATATTTGGTATTTGTTTTTAAATATAATTAAACAAGCACACTTCACTTGTAATAATTTTCTAGTGCAGATATCAGTATTTACTGATGTCAGAAACGTCACATTTTGCAGTCAGTAATAATATTGTCTATATGCCTTATGGTTATTCCCCTGACGTATGTCATGCCAAGATAAATACGAAATATACTTCTTATATAGGGAAAGTAAACTAGAACAGGCTAAAAAGATTTTTTTATAAATGATGGAACCAAAATTATAAAAAACAAGATTATCCATGCACATACAATGTTTTTCAGAATGTATCTATGCATAATGCTTTTTTATAAAACCTTGTTGGCATGTGGTAGATTTGTTCATTATCTATATATCCAAGTGTTTCTATATCAAAATTAGGCAAAGCTAATACAGCTGTTTTCTACAGCATATATTGCCTTAACATTGGTGTGCATAATATTGTTGACTAGAGTTTTCCAATGTTTTGTATATTTTCCATTTATATGTGTCTCAGTGTTTGTTTATATGGGTAACGTTAGTAGTTTATGAACAAAACTAGTGTTCCTGCTAATCACGCTACACATCATGACATAACAAATCCCGCCAAATGCTATGTATGAATACACTTACATTTTTATAATGTACTAAATTTAGAACTTTTTAAAAGCTATAACATTACGAAATGTAAAAAGTTAAAAATGTATGATAAGTCTGTAAGCCGGTTTTCTTGTGGTGCTTCTTATATGTAAACCCTAGATGTGTCATGCTAACATGGTTATATGCTTTCATTTATATACATTAGATACTTATGTTTATTGATTGTGGGTAAACAAATATTAGGTACAGCCAGGACTTTGTAACCATCAGTGTCGTATTGCTATGAATTTGCAAGCATATACCATTTTTTATCATTTTTATTAGACCAATTTATGAAGCAATCCTAATAGTTAGTTCCCACAATTACAATATTTACCTCTCTTGTTTTGGATTGTTGGCCAAATTGATAGGCAAATTATCATAAAGTTTATAGGGAGTATAAAGTAAATGATGCTAAACTAACCAGATATTAAAAAAAACGTTGTACAAAATGTGTTCGTCACATGCATACTCTCTCTATATTTTCCCAATTATTCTATACATGGAAATTAACCATATATGAGCTCAACAGTTTGACCTATAAAAATGGCTATGAACAAGACGTGTATTTTGTACAAGTGGGAACAATCTATTGTTGTTGTTTAGTGTACATTATTATGTTTTACTTTTTATTGATGATCTCAGTTATTTTTAATAAAAGTTTAGAAATTTTACACACTGTTGTTGCCTATCTTGTGTTGAATATACAATTGTTACTGTTTATAAGCCATCAGTGGGATCATAGCTAACGTGACGAATGTATATGTCACGTCTCACAAACTCCACTACTACTGATATGCAGTAAAAATAGCACTAATAGATTTGTGTTTGAATTTTGTTCAGTTAATGCCTTTCCGATAGGTATGATCATTTATTAGTCTATACATGATCTACCTAGGTTCAATAAGAAGTGTTTCGTCAGAACAGACAGCTTCCACACTTAAAAGTAAGCAGTGTGGCGCTTGTCATCTTGGAAAGATGAAAATTTACAACTGGGTAGGCCTGAACATGTCACAAACCCATGACCTACAGATGGGTATTCTAGCATGCTACCAACTGCGCTAGCCATGCCTGTTTAAGTCAAAGTGGATGTTACATGTTATGATTTCCAAGGAATACTACAATGATATGGTAACAATATGGACGCATTTAATGCAATATTGTCTTAATCTGAATACTGTACGTCTCAGGTGAGAGTATGGATATGACAAATGCAATCCGAACTAGTAAGGCAAGGTACTACACCTATGGTTATAATTAGTTGACTTAGTACAGGGTTCTATAAGGTTGGGTTAACACCCAATCAACAGCTTGTATCATCTACACAGGATCTCAATAACCAGTACATTCCTTGGTTTCACTGCAAGCGATTGTAGGCTTCCCACTTATGTCAGCAGTGGGAGGTAAATGATTCAAAAAGGTTCCTTGACCAGATCACCACCATGACTAGCTATATACATGCAAAAAAGAAGAGTGGTGTGCATTGTGCATCTGTCTGTTAACATATGTTTGGTTTATTGGATGCAATTAGATCCAAATTATGATGTATCTAATATACAAGTAACATATTGGTTTTTTTCGAAAATCAGCAAGATACCTCCCTACAACACTAGGAAATAACATATTTGTCCATTGGGCCTATAATTAAGTTTCTGAACACAGTTGTGCTCACAATTTCCTACCTTTGTAATTACACCTTAGCAAACAAGGAATGCTTGGAAATGCTCACTATCCATGCCTCACATTCCGTATACATTACACTACACCTATATATAGACATATATTATGTTACAACGCGCTGGTTTTCAGGACTCTCAGTCCTTTGATTACTCTATGTAATGATAGGTGATACTTTTAAAATCAAATTGGAAGAAGACGTTTCGTCAGAATAAATATTTTTACACTAAATGACAGAGAATAAATTGACGTATGACAATAATTTCCCTCTATATTCTATTGATCAAAACTGGTAGAGCTGGTAACTCGATATCGATTTTCAGGTCATTTTCAAGGGAGCCAATCCACTGCGATAAGCCAGTTAAAATGCACGGAAAGCTGCGTATGTTTTGATTAAACTGTTATAAATCCAAATGATGGTAAGTCCAAAAACTCTAATCCAGATAGTCATATTGTTCCTCTGTATTTCACTACTAAACCCTTCTATATCTAGTACAAGGTCACCCCGAGCTTTTATACTAGAGCAGTTTATGTAACAGACCACGTAAAAATCATGAAACATGAAATGCACATGATTGCTCCGTCGGACAATTATGCATACATTAATCAAAATAGTTGTGGTTGTACTGTCGGAACGACTTACTTTATTATAAATAATATAGTTCCAATTGTCACTAAATGAACCGCTGTCTTCACAATTTCCATCTGCTAGATACGCGCTCGTAACAATTATCATTGTCCTTTTAGTTCTTATCAGGTCATCAATCTAACTTAACATATTTTTTGGAGATCATACAGTTTGACCTACAATTAACCCCGTCGACAATACATTCACCAACTTTTCGTGGTTTCACGACACCATAAGATATATCATTGCAAATAAAAGAGTTGTTCTTAAGAATACCTACATTATTCACTCACACTGACCATTCCTGCAATATTGACATGTACAGTAGCGACAAAAGATGCCTCTACAGCAGCACGATATATACCTGCAAGTGGTGCCCCATAAGGGCGTCTGTTCAACAACTTGGGAAAACCCATACCGAAGAATCTTCATAATCAGATTAGCCGATGGTTATCGATGCGTGTGTCGCTAATCAGTGGACACGGTGGTCGTTAACATTGGCCTCCGTGATTTACCGATTTATGATATGATTTCATTATCATTATCGTTCGCGACTTAATTAGCCACCCCGCTGTGTTTAGCCAGCATAGTGAAATTGCCCCGGGCAGTACTAATTTATCAGAATGTATTATACTTATTGTAGGCTCTTTCGAAATAAATATATTGAATCATGAACAGAACAGAACATAAAGTTTACTATCGACTTGAGCGATTACAGCTCATCATCGTTAGCAAATTATGTACACAAATACATCATCATGTGATGTGAAAACAATTAATACATATATTAATGAATAACATCAATAGCATTGTATTATTTGTTCTAAAATTACCCATTCATACATAACGATGAATATTACAAGTGAATGTATAAACAGACAATAACAAAACAAAAGAAATGGTAATAAACTCAATTAATTCTAACATTAAGTATGACATTCCTCTGACAAGAAATGCATCGATGCAAAGCATCCAAGGGCGCCGCAGACTGGTGCACAATGTTTTGGAATAGCGTAATGGCGGAAAAATGTTTTGGAATAGTCCATTTTCATTGGCGTGTATTTCCTTTTAAACACCGTAACTTGCATAAATATCCACGTTACAAGTACCAATGTGTTAATATTGATATAAGTAAATTGAAAATGAAGTTTTTTATAATTAATTATTTTTTATTTTATCTTCGACACTTACACACATGCTGTTTATGTAGAATCGTCCGTTTTGGAATAGTCCATTTTCACACTATCATTGGTGTGTATTTCCTTTTTAACACCGTAACTTGCATGAATATCCACGTTACAAGTACCACTGTGTTAATATTGATTTAAGTAAAGTGAAAATGAAGATTTTTATAATTATTTTTTTATTATTTTATCTTCGACACCTAACACACATGCTGTTTATGTAGAATCGTCTTATTTTTCGGGGATCAGCAAGTATTTATCATAAACATATCGTTTTAACTTTGTAAAAGACATTTATTCGACAATACAAATGCATTAAAAATATTTTATTTCTAAATCATAAAAATACAAAAAGTAACGTGTAATATTTACTGCAGTTTAACCCTTAATAAAAAATTAAATTCAGTTATAAATAGATGCTCCAACAATAGTCTCAAAAATTTCGTGATTCCATTAAAGGCCCCGCCCTTATGGGCGGTGCCAATTAAGTGCGTGTTTACTGAATAAGGCCAAGGGTGTCGCATACTATATGGTAATATTTCTATTTTGATGTTTATAACAACTGAAAAAAAATGATACTACTAATTTGTATACATAGTAAAGTTTTATTTGGTATGCTCAATGTAAAATAATAATGTACACTTACACAAATTTGTTTGGGTTTACAATTACAGCGCATGTTCTAAATGACGTCCATTTTGTTCAAAAACGACGTCATGTCGTTTGTTTAAACAAATAATTACGGCTTGGCATGTTTCATTGTTTATCTGCCTGATTTCCCGCCTGATGTTCACCTTAAGTTCTTCCAGAGTTTTGGGGGAAGGATTGTACGCCCTGTCCTTTTAGTACCACCACAGGTAAAACTGTAGCGGACTCAAAACTGGTGAGTGTGGTGGCCACTCGTTGTTAGTCCTGAATGAAATGAACATGTCTCCAAATACCTACCGTAACCAATCAGCCACGATGTGCGGGGTAGCCCCATCATGTTGTAACCATACCTGAGTAATATCAATACTCCTCCAACACAGTGCTGGCATGGATTTGCGTTTGAGTATATTTAGATATCGCACATTGTTGATGGTTTCAACGTGTCCGTCTTCATCGTCAAAAAGAATGGGCCAATTACGCCTTGTGTACTCATAGTGACCAAACTCTAATCTTTTTACTGTGCAAGGGGATTTCAAGATAATAGGTCTGGTTTTTCTGTTCCCAAATAACGACAGTTTTTCGGCGCAGCCGTACTAACATGGTTTTGCTACTTGCATATTCAGTGTTTTGTAAACCAATCAAATCTTACGTTAACTATGCAGTCTCATTCGGAACATCTCGGCATTATTCGCTCTGCCGAATACCGCCGAGTAGTTGCGATTAATGCAGTATCATACGCAGTGATCTCCCCTTACATGTCTCGAAGTTTCTTTAGTAGGCCCTATAGCGTAATTGAATGACATTTAGGCATTTTTATGTTGTACAACAAAATTTTAACCTTCAGATTGCAACAAATTTGCAAACTTCAAGTTGCGCCGACCATCTTTTTAAAGATATTTCTTGTTCTTATTAAATGCAGAATTTAGATGAAAGTGGGCTTCACCAGAAAAGCAAAGAACATTAACAATATCTGAGTTTTCATATATCCAGTGGGCAAAGCTTGTGACGACGCCATATTGAATAACAACTGATGTTCATGTGACATCAAATATTTCCCGTTCTTTATTTTGTTAGAAACTTCAATCCACCAAGATTATTTTGATGTATAAATCAAGAGTTTGTGTTGTCAAATTATAAGATGACAGACATTTGAAATGGTAACATATATTTTGAGACACCTGTGTATAAAGTTTTTTTTCTCATTTCATTGAAATAATTCTAAAAATTTAAACATAGAAGGTTTTTTGAAATAATAAGTCTTAATATATTTCAAAAGTAAAAGTTCGAAACAAGGACATATGCGCGTGAAGTGAAATTAATTTTCTAAATCATTTAAATTACAACATAAACAATATCTTACATAACGTTGGATTTGATTTCTTTGTGCATCATAAAGTTTTGCCGTGTACTTTGTATCGGCAAGGTAGGCTGTGTATTACGGTAGCTACTTAGCTTTCTAGCATCGCAAACATACATTTGTCTCTTCTCAACAGATATTATAATGACACTTATTTTGTCTGTTACAATTAAAAGCATGATCTTATACCATCATCATAGGTGCATTGGTGATTCTGTCTAATTGATAGTAAATACAAATTTATTTGTGATATATTATGAACAATTGTGTACGCCGGATAATAAGTATAACACTTAAGTCTGTAGTTTGAATACAGTATTCGGTTCTGTGTAGATGTGCATTGTTTATATTCGGGTAACCGAATACTGTATTCAAACTACAGACTTGTTTTATATATTTGCAAATAAATATTCAATTAAAAAGCAGGGTTTGTGCACTATAATCGGATCCTGACCAGTCTATGATTTAGGAATAAAATATGGACGCATTAATTTTCAAATATTACCAGAGACATAAATGATAAGTTTTATGATTTTTTGGCAAACAAATCAAGCTAATCTGTCATACTTTTGAAGTGAATAAGTATCAAATGTATATTATTCATGGACTTATCTATCTTGCAAAAAACGATATAAAACTTATAAAATATCAAACCATATACTTTGAAATTTATTTTATAGATAGATATATTTATTTTATTTCCAAAAGGCTGATAGCCCATGAGGACAATACAAAGCATACTGACAGAACAGTGGTACAGTGCATGTGTATATAATAACATAATAAAGAGCATATGCGAGATACAGCACATGTGTCTATTACCTATTACGTTACATTACAATGTGTACACAATAATATATACATGTAAACAATAGTAAAACATACACGTACACAAAAGACAATCAATTCAAATACAACATTTCATTTCTAAGCTTAAATGCATGATATGTAAACAGGCTTAATTTTTTCAAAACAGTTTCATTCTCATTTTGCATTAATTGTATAAATTTGAACATATTTGGGTGATTCCGATATTCTGATGGTATATATGTTTTTCTTAAATCTTTGAATAACTGACATTCTAGTACAAAATGATATTCATCTTCCAAAATGTTGCATTTTTGACATTTTCGTTCATTTATAGAGATGGCTATAAATACCTAAATACCATAGATGCGCAACTAACATGGACCATTGAATGAAGTCTCGCTCGATCTCTTGACGAGCGATAAACGATACCGATACGCGAGATTTGGAAAGGCTGCTAGTCGGCGCCATTTTGTATTGCATTTCAAAACACAGTATGGACAGTTTTCAAACCATTATTCACTGAAAGAAGCTTTCAATGATATATAACAAGAGAAAGATGATGCAAGGCATCAAAGTCGCCGGGGGAAATGTTTAGCAAACTAATTATTGTGAAATATTTGAAGGGAATATGTAGAAAAATATAAAAAAATGACTTAATAACACAAACTGAATTTTGCAAATATTGAACACGCAATATTTTTGTGTAATGAATAATGCATTCATTTTAAAGAAGGTCAAGATCAGGTTAATTCGTTCGACTGACTATAATAAAGTGTGATCACTATCCCCATACCCAAATCTTTATGTTTACAAATGTCCGTCATTGTGCCTAGATTTATCAATATGTTCACATGTTATTGCAAAATATAATGTTTTGCAATCTGTATTTGAAAAATAAAAAATATGTTGTTCTGTTCTGTACATCTTAATAACAATGTGGACGTTATTGCTACCGTTAATGTTCTTTTAATGAATGTTACATTAACAACCATTGTTTGACACCAATTATAAATTACAGATCTGGTATCAGGTGTTCATGTCTGTGAATAGGTACCCTCAATGCCATTCAAAAACATATAAAGTTGATCAAACTGAATTGCATTCCACAGTGATCTCTATCTCAAGAAGTTTATGTTCTGTATGGGTAGTCAGTGTTCGTGTCTGTGTATAATTATGTACCCTCAATGTCATTCAAAAACATTATACAGTTAAATCAAGCAAAGACGATTGAATACATGATAATTTGGAGTGGAACGGGTATATGGAAGATAATCGCTACATAATTACATTATGAATCATGTCATTTGTCTATGAAGCGTTGTTACTTCTGATATCAGTTTATGCCATCTGCTGTCCGTCACTGATAGGGTTTATTTTGTAGTTTATCGTGTGAAATTCTTCGTTCTAATAATCAAATTGCGGCTTACTTAGGATTATTCAAATTCGGTATATAACCATGTACTTATAATTGTAAATGATGTATTATTGTCCAATGTCAAAGACTTGTTTTAGCTTTATACTTTCCTTAGTGTAATCTATTGTAATCTAACCAAATTACTTGTCCATTATTTGTAAGTGGATATGGGCAAAGACCTAAATACCACAAAATAACTAATGGAAAAATACTGGTAACTTAATATGGAAATACAGTAGTAAATATGATAATTTGTTTACAAACAAGTAACTAGATGTACACAGGGCAAGCACCTCTTACATGGGAGAACATTTTATTTTTCAAGATACCGTCCATAATTATAAAACAAGGCTCGGTCTTAAGGGTGCATTTGCTGTTCCAAAGATTGATTGTGATTATGATTGTGATTATGATGATTATGATGATGATGATGATGATTATTATTATTATTGTATTTCTGACATTTTTCTCAGTGTTGCAAGGTGTCAACATGTGCAGCTTTCTGGGATAAATATCAAGAATAACCTCCGTTGATTATCGGCTTTGTTTAAGCCATTTCCTCTAACTGGGATTGTCTCCCTTCCCCACGAAAATGACACCTGTCAAACTAGTCAATAATCAATAATCGATATTGGCTCCATGCTATAACCGAATATACTCGGATTTAACGTCTCTTGATCATTATCATTAGCAACTAACTTAGCCACCCCACTGTGTTTCGACAGCATATTGAAATTGCCTTGGGCAGTATTTGACTTCTTGGGGTGTATAGAACAACAATGACTTAAACGTGATGTTTCAAATAAATCTTCAATCACGGCAACAACTACAATTTCAGTGGAAACAGAAAATGTGTTGTAAAAATAAAAAAATTGTAAATATTTTTTTAATCTCGAAGGTATGCGAAAATTAATTCTGGTATTCAGGTAAAGTGTCGCAGATTGTTTAAAGATGAATTTATAAGATCGGAAGATTAGCTTATGAGAAAAACAAGAGTATTGCAGAAAACTGTCGTAGCGGACATTTAAATACTTATACAAGTACTAAGGTGATAACGATTGACGTCTGTCAATAATTAAAAAACAGGGTTTGGCATTTATCCCGATCATTCTATGTGTATATGTGTAGAAAAATATCAAATCTCGCGGGGTTTTTCACCCGTTACGATGGTCATAATTATAGGTCCTATGTCTGAATAATTGCAATATCTCTATTACAATATATATATAAATACAGGGATCGAATTAAGCGTGTTACATATGAATAGCGTCACTTTAAATATTTTCATTTCAGTATAAAGTTAAACAGAATCATTGCCAAAATTGTTTTGATTGTAATCAAGTTTTACTGTGTTAAAGTTCACACCTTTACAGATCAAAACGTCAAGCTGTATATTGCCACCCAATATAATTGACCATACCAATATTTCATCTCGAGGCTATTCTATAAAAGTCCTATATCCCCCCCCCCCCCCGCTTTCGGTGTTAATTAACAGTTTGTATAATCGCTACATCCGGATATATCACTGTGGTAAACATTCGATCGCTCGGACCAGCCTAGTCAGGAGCCGACACCACTGGCTATTCTGGGTTAGCCAGAACCCCGCATATCAATATGAATGAAAGTAAAATAACTCAGAAAATTGTCAAAACAATGAGAACAGGTTCTTTTATACTACTCTTACATAATGTTTGATTGGTCAGTAGACAAAATGAACTTCAAAAATTTGATTGGCTGATAAGCCTCTGGTCAACTGTTGACCCCATGCAGCAAAAAGATTGACAGATTTTGGGGTTGATAAGCCACTCCTGATACCTTGCAATGAGTCAATACACTAATCAATTAAAAACAATAAAAAGGGAGTTCTTAGAAAACTGAGGTTCTAATTAACAAAGTAACACTGTCATCATAATCTTTATAAATTACTGATTAAATAGAGACCAAATATGGCCATGTTCCACAAAAAATTAAGAATTTGACCATTAACTCAATTATCTACCCACTTTGATAGCAACAATTAGTCAATAGAGGCAAATAAAGCTCCATCATATTTTCGAACATTAGTTATCACTAAGATATTAATTCTGTTAATTATTTAATCCTAATCACTTCACACCCCATGGGGTGCTAATGAATTGGACACTTAAACCTACTCTTACAGTAGCTAGAGATAAAGGTAAACACCTAGCTATAAATAGACGGTTACCATAAATAGATCACTACAGCCCCTATATGTAGACTGGCCACTGACCACCACCTTAAATAGGCAGTGGATATGATTCAAATAAATAATAAATAGTACTAAACCCCAGGAACTTCACAACACCATGATATTGTTCATTTAATCAAGAAAACAGACATAACTTCTAAAATGTTTCAACTTTTTGGAAATTAGGATTGATTAGCCCCTAAACTTTTGGAAATAGAAAGTTTTACTGATTTTTACTCTATGTAATGATAGGTGATACTTTTAAAATCAAATTGGAAGCAAGAAGACGTTTAGTTAGAATAAATATTTTTTTACACTAAATGACAGAGAATAAATTGAAGAATATTGTCATAACTCTAAAATATTCTAGTATTAAGATAAAATGTTTAAATTTACGTATGACAATAATCTCCCTCTATAATCTATTGATCAAAACTGGTAGAGCTGGGAACTCGATATCTATTTTCGGGTCATTTTTAAGGGAGACAATCCACTGCGATAAGCCAACTAAAAAGCACGGAAAGCTGCGTATGAATCGTTGAATCTTACACTGTCTTTTAGTTTTTGTGTCGTTCCTTTAATTCAGTCCTGCATTTTATGAGTAATTTTCTTATAAGGGCGTAGTGTTCGATAAATAATGATACACATTACAGAAATTATGTCACAGATGACTATCTCATATGCTAGCGTATGTTTTACCAGTAATATTTATACCTTACACCCGAGGCGTATACGTAAGGCAAGACAAGATTAGCATGGATAAATACAATGAGATATTTCAAAACTGAGATAACGGTTATTAAACGAGTTCTTTTTTGTCGTGAATTATGAAGTTATTAGATACACGAAAACATCAGCTTTTTTCTTCATTTCGGTTCATTTAAAGTGCGTATGATATAAAAAATGGATGTTGTATGACATTTTCTCTGGGCTAATGAAGCACATCTCAGAAACTCGTTTTAACTGAAGAGAAGGGAACTTCTTGTGAAATGTAGTAGAGCAGTTGAATAACCGGATTCCACCAAAATAGCAAACACTCGTCATTCATGGGAAAATTAATGCAGCTTTAAAAGGCGCTCCTGAAGCAGTTACAAAATATTAAAAATATCGTAAGTGCACTAGAACATGCGAAATCACAATGTTAGCGGCCTAGTCGATCACTTTTTGCAATGTATCTATGATGACACGATGTCTGAATCTCCAATGCGGCGTTGTAACGATAAACATTGCATAATGAGTTTCCTTTTACTCAGTAAATAAAACAGATTGAACTTAGCAATGTTGATTGATGACACCGTTCGCGAATTATATTTTATTGAAACGGTTAAAACGATACATCTGATAAATCTATAGCTCTGAATCTATTCTGTCTATCTACCGTAATTGTATGCAGTTTATTTTGTTGCACATCATATGCAACAATTTTGGGGTTTGATGTGGATACCGTCATCCAAGTGATAACAGCACTTAAAGACACCTTCAAAATTGTGTAATGTTTTGTTTTCATCTGGTTTTACGCCGTTTTGTCAACACTTTCAGCCATATACGGCAGCCAGTTGACCTAGCCAGTTTTCCTGGACTTATTTATCAGCCAGTACTAACTTGCTCCTCCGCTGGTAACCGACAACTTCTCCACATGCGGATATATATTGTGGGAATAGCTAAACTCTGTCATTATAAAGTACCAAGTACGCTTTCCGCTGAAAAAATATACTTTATTTGGTAATGTGAAAAAGATATTTCGTTTTGACCTGTAAACAACCGTATTAAAAGGAATTTGATTAACATTGCTCATTGGTGTAGGTTTTGTCGATTTGAAACTTATGCACCATACCCGTAGAAACTACTGTAGTTCGGTGCGTTGATGGCATTTTGGTGCATTGATGGCATTTCGCTGCGATGATGGCGGTTCAGTGCGCTGATGGCATTTTGCTGCGTTGATGGCGGTTCGGTGTGCTGATGGCATTTTGCGGCATTGATGGTGGTTCGGTGCGCTGATGGCATTTCAGTGCATTGATGGCGGTTCGATGCGATGATGGCGGTTCGATGCGCTGATGGCATTTCGGTGCATTGGTGGCGGTTGGATGCATTGATGGGGGTTCGATGCGCTGATGGCATTTTGTAGCATTGATGGCGGTTCAGTCCACTGATGGCAGTACTGGAGGAAAGTTCTGAAATCGATATATTTGCAATTATGTTTGCTTCTTTGTTTCTGTAAATTTTCAGACAAACCACTTATGACAAAACACAAGCTTGTATATGTTACACGTTAGTAAGTGACACACTTACCGAGAAAACAGTTTATTTGTATGCAAGGATTGCGAAATGTTCGACATTTTCTTATTTGAAAATCAGTTCTCGACTTAATTAATGAAAATGAGTAACAGTCAAACTTAAAAAATGAGGAGGTACAATTTTCTGCTAACATTAAGGACAGTTCAGACTGAATGGATAACAAAAAAGGCAGATCAAAATATATTATGCTAACAACAATAACAGTTCCTCAAGATAATTGCCAGGGAGTTTTATCCCCAATGCATTGGTTGTAGGTTGTTTGTGCATTATAATGGTAAATATAACTGATTTTTCTGTATGACTGACAAGAATAAAATAGGAAATCGTGGTTTTTAACACCCGCATGACGATGTTAATGCCAAAATACATGGTAGAGTAATATCGGGTACACGCAATCAGATTTTTTTACAATATTTATTGTTAAATCTTATATTTCTAACCCCATATAGAAACATCGATAAATCGTCGATGTATTTTACTCAATGTAATGATACAAACAAGTCCAAACCTGAGTACAGTCAACTCTCGTTATAACAACCATGTTTGTTCCGTGGATTTTATGTCGTTGCATTGAATATACATGTGTATTACAGTAACACTTCACTTAAAGACCACCTAAGTAATAAGACCTCCTCGAAATTAAGAACTAAATTTTCAAGCACATTTTCACTCTTTATTGTACCTCAATATTAAGACCATCTAAATAAGACCAGTTTTCAATGGGCCCAAATGGTCGTCTTATTATCGAGGTTTTCCTGTATATCGAGTCAATGTGCAAATTTTTTGCACCGGATTTGTGTTGTTAAACGAGAATTCCATTATAACAAACGGTGTAACAAGAGGAATGTACCAGCTATACACAGGTCCCAGGATTCCCCCTGCGCACAAATGTTGCTTTATGGCGCACAACAGTTTAAGTCATTTGAAGAAAACTTCCAAGTTGTTACAATACAGACTGGAAGTGTTGAGGTGTCTTTTCAGAGCTGAAATCTTACACCTTAATATTTATAACTTGTAATAGCTGTCACCGCCAATAGTACCAGGGGAAATAACAAGACAAACCATTTACTGCAGTTCATTTTATTTCAATAATAATATAGATAATATACATGAACATTTTAAGAAGCAAATATAATAAAGCCAGACATAAAACAAACTAAATAACAATAGGAGAGGAAGTTACATAGGTCATAAAATAGTTGCATGCCTCATAGCAGACCTTAATGAAAATAAAGGTTTTTATACAGGTTGCAATTTAGCAAAATAAACGAGCAAGTAAAGGCTAATTTTGACGATCTCAGTGCTCTAGAAATGTTCTTTAAATACAGTCGTCCTGAACTATAGCACATGTTCATTTTGACTTTTCTTTAAAGGGGAGGCATAGAATAGGGTATGGAGGCGTGCGTAACAGATTTGTCCTCGTACTAAGTCCATCCCAACTGTTGGTGACCTCAATTAGCAAATAGACTTGACCAGGACGTCTGGCTAGTAGATTTCTGGAGCCCTGGATGAAATTTGACTGATCTATACGGCTTAGACAAGCAAGCAGGGCACCCGTTGCCATGAAGACGACAGGATCCTACCTGGGCAATCATAGATTGCCTTCACAAATACTCAAGATCGGCAGTCAGGTGACCACAACAGCGATCCTTGGTTTGTGTATCATAAGGCTGAAGTGAACAGTACAATATAAATGTAATATTTGTTGCACCCAAAATACACAGCAAACTGAGTGAAAAAAATCTAAAGGTTTTGGAGTGAATTACATGTTTTTCTAGCTTTTTTAGAAAATTATAAAGTTTTTATAGGATTTTCCAAAAGTTAAAGGTTATTACAGGTTTTAAAGGTTTCACTAAGAGGCCTGCAATTGTAGCAAGATTCAAATATGTTGGTTGGGTGTAATGAAGATTTACGCCATTTTTCAACAGTATTTCAGTTAAATACGGCAGTCAGGTGACAACGACAGTGACTCTGGGTTACCAACCTGTATTTGTCTGTGTTTGAACAAGTAACCGACAACTGCCCCACAAGAACCATCACTTAAGAATCACTAAGAACAAAGATCTCACCCAGGTTTGAAACTATGACCTGACTTAGTCAAAGGCGCGACTGACTGAGCCAACTGGGGAAGCCATCAAAAATATAAAGTCATGTTATCTAGCAGCCATATTGAAAATCATAACAAAAAATCAGCCATTTTATTAACTAGCACATAAACATAAATGCTTCAACTGATACTAATATAAGCACAAATTAATAAACAAAATGACAATTTTGCCCCTATATAATCCATGGGTTACTTAGCAAACTCAAAAACGAAATAGAACAGTTAATTGTGTAGGCAAGTAAAACAGGATTTTTATATAATATTGAAACTATGAAAGGTTACAGAGAAATAATGTATACAATGAAATGTTACATTTATGTTAGTATTTTTGTGACTAGCAAAATGTTTTAATATGAGTATACAAAAAATAAAAATGTTGCAAAGTTAGAAATACATGTAAATATATATAAATGATATATTTGATAATATCAACTGTTTTCACAAGGCACAACATAGAAGTTTGCAAGATTTTCACTGGAATGATAAGAACACATGCGAAGTAATCGTAGACAGAACGAGGGACAGGCTAGACCCAACATACAGCGGGGCTAGACCAACATACTGCGGGGCTAGACCAACAGACCGCGGGCCTAGACCAACATACAGCAAGGCTAGACCAACATACAGCTGGGCTAGACCAACATACAGCGGGGCTAGACTAACATACTGCGGGCCTAGACCAACATACAGCAAGGCTAGACCAACATACCGTGGGCCTAGACCAACATACAGCAAGGCTAGACCAACATACCGCGGGCCTAGACCAACATACCGCGGGCCTAGACCAACATACAGCAAGGCTAGACCAACATACCGCGGACCTAGACCAACATACAGCAAGGCTAGACCAACATACCATGGGCCTAGACCAACATACAGCTGGGCTAGACCAACATACATCGGGATTGTGCCGACAGAAATTAGCAGAACACATAAAGCACCAGGGTTATAACAGACGTAAGTACGCACACCATGATGAGAAGTGAACAGTAGTAGCAGCAACAGCAATATTACTGATACCTACCACTAACAGCAGCATTAACAGTAAGAATGCTGCTACTGTCAGCAGTTCGAGCAGTTATCTTGCTTTCGAGCCAGCAGTTAACATATACTATAAAGCATACATTTCTAAAATGTTCAATTCTGAAAATGAAGAAACATTTCAGGTAGTATATGGTCGAAAAAAATGGTTGAATATATAAATTCTAAAAAAAATCGAGGAAATAACTAATTGCCTATGACTGCATAGTACAACAATACAGACAGCTTGTAAGGCATAGACTAGTTAGAGCCCTATTACTGCCAGTACTGTCCGCAGAAAAGCTGTACTACTAAACGGATTAAGAAGCACAACAGTTTTCCGGATAACACATTTTTTGTATAAATACTGATACATTTTCCTATTCAATATAAATGGACTACATTTAACCGATTTAGAAATGCAACGGTTTTCCGGATAACAATTTTTTTCTATAAATATGATACATTTTCTAGTTCAATATCGATGGCTTATAATCTTCTATATCTTATATCAACGAAATTGCAAACATGTGTTTTATGTTGTTAATGTTGAATAAATTTGAATTGGATTAACATCATTATACAACCTTTGTGTTTCTAAACCAGTTTAATGTACTGCTACTGTTGCTACTGCTGTTACTGCTACTATTGCTGTCACTGCAGCTACTGCTGTCACTGCAACTACTGCTGTTAATGCTGACATCACAACAACTACATATACCCTACATGTATTATAATTGGCTTTACATACACTTATTATAGTTTGTAACTATGCACAGAAAAATATTCAGTATAAAATGCCTAATATAGGCACTGTTTATTTATACAATATTATATTTTATAAGTGATTTCATCAGTAGGGGAGAATTCAACAGCAAATTGGAAAGTTAGACATTGGTTTTTTTCACAAATAACATCAAGTTAGTTAAGCAAACTACAAAAGAAACTTGGAGTAAAGAATTTCTATTGAGCATTACTTTCAGTGTTCGAAAATGTAAACGCTGACACGTCACATGTAATTTCTCACCCACAATGCAACAGCAATTCAAATATACTACTATACAAAATATTCATTAGATAAGCAATGGTTTTGTAGATAATGTATTATGAACCAAATGTAGAAAGAAATGGAGAAAAGACATTAAATAAATGCATTTGATTGATTAAATAAAACATGAATTTACAAGGTAAACATAGTAAATAGATAACAAAAAATCGATTCAAGATTTTTTTCAATGTGGTTTTGAAGACAATGCGTTCATGCATCATGTTTGTACAAACTAATATGGAAATGGTGTGAACGAGGCAACATTTTCAATAAGGTTACAGTCATCAATGCATTTTTTGGTTTATCTATTTTTCATGAATCAGGGGTGCAGGACAAATGACCCTGACGGAATTATTTTCCGCCAAATGGTCAAAGACAATTTTTTCTCATAGTGCAAAGGGACCATTACACTTAATTATGACAGGAGTGTGTAATTAGCAAGTTGATAGAAACCCAGATCAATAAATATATCAATGGTAATAATTCTATATAAATATACAATAAATGTACAGAAAATATATACAGTCGGAGCTCATTCATTCAAATTCATCGGGTCCGAAATATTATTATGAATAATACATGATTTTGAATAACCCATTTTAATTTGACATGCCTAAGATACACCAGGACATGATATTTAATTCGGACTAAACCAAGTCTTCGGGAAAAAGGTTGTCGAATAAACGAGGTCCGACTGTAGTTGGTATAAAGAATGCCTCAAAATTAATATGAAATGCCAAAGACCTAGTGATGGTGTGATATAAAGGAATATAAGTATTAGAGCAGCGAAATGAAACATAAACAGAATCGTACACTTATACACAAAAGACATACAAACAAATTATGCCATAAAGGTGTAAAAATCTGGTCCCAAGTTTAAAACATTCACAGTAAAATTTCTGGACAATATTACAACTATGTGACAATCAATCTCTAAACTAACCCTGGTTAACATTTTCTTTACCCTTGATTATACTACAAGGAAAACAAGCAGGCGTATTCGATCCAAACTTTAAGTGAATGCCCGTCCATTCAGTAATGAGTACGCTATTTTTTTAGAAAAAAACATACTTATATCGTATAGCTATGGTGGCATAGAGGTGACATGTGTGAAATTATTTTTATCTCATTCACACGACTAAGTATGTCGTGGGAACGAGTTAGTAAGTCTTGGCCACGACATACTAAGTCATGGGACCAAGTTAGTGAGTCGTAGCCATGAGATAAAAATAATTTCACACATGTCACCTCTATGCCACCGTGAAATATATGCAGACAGGTTGTATAGGCAGATTTGATTTTAATATGTGTCGCAACCTCTAGGTTGGGTCACTGATACAATTTTTTCATATTCTATAAACAACATAGGTACCACAGGTATATCAGGCATGAGAATGCAAAACTTCAAAATCAGCTGAAAATTCAGCAAGTGGTCCCGGGGGCTGCTGAATCTCCTGGCTTTTAAGCATCTAAGATGATTTAGATTTGTCTCAAAAACGGCCCTTGCAAGCGTCAAATCCTAGGATTTCTGTGAATGCACAGAAAAAAATTTGTGCCTGCATATATGTAAGATTAAATATGCAACATATGTGTCGTCTCAGCTTCTCTACTAATAGACATATTTCTACATCTTGATCGTAAACTTCAATTTCAATACATTTTTGTATATCCCTGATACAATATATAATTAAATACATTTTTAGATACACAATAATGTTTTTCTAACTATCTCAAGTCAGGACCTCAAGTAGTCTGAAACAAGTTTTCCTGGAATTACTTATCAACCAGTACTAACCAGCACTTCCACAAGCAGCTGTCAACTTCTCTACATGAATCAGAGGTGGACGACAACTGACCGTAGCCAAATGTCATAGAAGGACATGACCTCAGGAATCATCTGGTGCGTTCCCAATTAAAAGTCTAGCAAGCAAATGTTTTACAGGACATTGAGTAAAATGTTAGTTTCCTGATAGATTCATTTATGTATACAAGAATTCAATATCAATACCACTATGCCGTATGGCAAACATGGACAAAAAGTACATGATTAATGTAGCGTAATATATCACAAGTGAATTCACTGACAAAGTACGGTACCAACATCCCCCCCACTCTAAATCCCAGATCGGCGCCATAGTAACAAAATACTGCATCTTTTGGAATTTTAGACAAATGTTTTCACATAACATAAAACATAGTATGATTGACCAATGACATCCTGAACTTTGAGAAATCAGGGAATGTTATATATTTTTTACAGCCGGACAAAAAAATGTGACTAAACTATGATCCGCTTTTTCGGCTATTTAAAAAAATAAATTGCACAACATTTTAATGATTAACTCCAAGATACCAAATACAATTGTGAATAAAAATAAAGAAAAAAAACTCTCCCAAAACAAGAACAGTTGTTTCACACTTACAAATGCACAGGAATGAAATATATCACTTGCCAACATGTTAACATACACCCTTTTGACTAGGGAGTTTTAATTTCGACGAAATATAATAATACATACTCACACTTTTATTCTATCACAAAATGACACATACTAGGACCAGGGACAGCGAAACCAGACAATAAGAATGATATTAACAATACAAAATCCCCAAAAAAGAAAAAAACAGACCCCTCCACGCAATAGATTATACATGTAATAATCTTCTATTCTATTCAACACAACAAACTTTCCAGTACACAAATCTAGACTAATTTAGGCCATGAACCGCAAAATATAATAATAACTCGGTAGATTACGCGTCTCCATAAAAAAGTGACAAAGTACAAACAAAACTTAAGCCCTGTATGTGAGTATCAATCATTTTGTATCATATTCCCAGAGTGCATTTAGGCGTAATAATTTTATTTAACTATTTTCAATGATAGCAAACTGCTAGAAAAAATACGATATGGAAAGGCAATTTTGAATGAAAAGAGAAACGTCTAAGTCCTATGGATACAATGAAAACACTGTTTACATGGACGCGATCTTCCATAGCATCTCGATCTGAGCTTAATCTTAACTCAAATATTGACTCAAATTGTTGAGATTTTCTCATCTTAGACGGACTCAAAATCGATATTACAAAACAAAAAAGTTGAGTTTTTTTCTCAGAAAATTTTCAAGCGATCCAAATTGAGACTGTCTCAAACTCAGGCTCTGATTTGAGCAAAATCTCATATTGAGCTGAGATTTCTATTCGAGATGTGTTGAGAGATCGTGCCCAGTACTTATTAATGCAACGAATTGAGCAAAGATAGAAAAAAAATGACATTTTTGGCCAGATTGAAGTTATATATATATATCTTTAGTTAACAATTTTATCGACATCATTTCAAAGTTGAATTGAGCATTATCAGAAACCAACCCTTATTTCCGAACTTTTACATTAGTAAGAAACTTATATCATATTTCTTAAAGAGTAAACTATAAACTGACTAACATACTTAGTCACTCCAGTATGTTCGATATAGAAAATTCTAAATGAAAATTTTAAACTAAACTAAAAAAGATTACGGTTGTGGTAAATATTCTTAATAATATTCCTGAGGTGCGTTTTTTAGAGGTAGGAAAAGTAGAATTCTACCTAGCGCTACGTAGGGAAAGTAGCGCTGCCGTTTCTTAAACGTAGGGAAAGTAGCACCCTTTAGATAGGTAGCGTGTTTTGACAGTGCTAGCTTTGCTAAACAAAATGGCATCCATGCGGAACAGTGTAGTGTGGTGTGGCGCGCCCCATTTTGTAGCTAGCGAATCGTACAAGCGTTTTTTAGACGGCTACCTTTTCTACATTGGCTAACTTTTATTGCTTATTTCCCCTACCTCTAAAAAACGCACCTCTGGTAAAGCTATGTTGTACCTTAATGAAAAAATGCTACGTACCTTATATAAAACATTAACTGCATGGCAGTTAATTCGGGAACAATATCGATATTTTGTCTATATTACCTACATTTAAACATTTCCTAACTATTGGCAAGTAATGTTATTAAAATATACTCATAATACTAAAACATGAAATAAGAATTTGATCAGCATGGCTGCTTTGATACACAATATCCATTCTAACACAGTACATGTACAACGCTACATATTGTTTCATGGTTTTGCCATGGGCAAGTATAAATATCATATCCCAATTGCTTAAAAATACCCGAGTTCATAAATTTACTTATTAAAAAGGATGGTAATTTGTTTACCACAGTACTTAAGTACGTTATTTTAAGTGCCTTTAACTGCAATTATTAAATTTAGCAGTTAGATTTAAAGACTTTGTAAATATTTGCAGAAGATGAGCATACATTGCTTAAAAAGTAATTACTAAGCTATATTCATTATATGCATTTGTTTAAAAATTCCCAGCTAAGCACAATAACAGAGTTGGGCACACTGGTAAGATTTTTTGTAATCATTTACATATTTTTGTAAAGTTGAAGCCTGGTACATACTAACATTAAGAAGAGAGTACAGAGAAGCAAGATGAACAAAGAAACAAAAAAAATCATTTCTAGCGAAGAAGTTCGCTTATTGCTCAGTAAGCTCAAATCAGCATAGTGTAAGATTTTCGGAATAATGTCCAGATGTACTGTATTACATAGTATACACAAACGTCACAGCACTCATGGAAAGCAAATATACAGCGATATATATAATGTATATGATATGACAACATTCAGCATACCTTCAATTGAAACCAATATCTGAGATTATCTAAACTTGAGTCTGTCCTCAAACACTCAAATCTAAATTTTGTGTGATTCAAATTCTTCACTTGCAACATGTAAACACGCAGTCAGGTAAATACATATAAACTGGTCAAAAGAGAAAACCGGCCATTTCAGAAACAATGAATATTATTTGATGGGTCTACATAAATTTGTTTCAATAGATCAATTCATTTTTAAATCATATATTTTATAGTTTAATTCTATGGTAAAACCTGACTTTTAGACCACCTCGATAATAAGACCACCTCAAAATTAAGAACACAACAATAGAAAGACTAGTTTTCATGGGTCCCAAGGGTGGTCGTATTATTGAGGTTTTACTGTATTAGAAATTCACCAGAAGTTGTAACCAGTAGTTTTTTAGAAACTAGTACTGGTGGGTTAGCACTTCAGACCAGTAAACATGTACTACATCATAACATATTATAATCATGATACATATCATGCTTGCATTCAAAACTTCACATTTGGTAAAACAAAATGGCGTCGAGACGAAGCTCAAGTTTTTATATTCCGTCGAGAAATCCGATAGTATACACTCATTAAGCATTTATTTTGCCAATTCCGTCATATAATTTCTTGACTGGAACGGGTCACTCAGTCAAAAATGTTGACCACTGAAATGGAATGCTTATACACAAAACACTAGCACTCGAAGCTGTTATGTCAATGGAAAATGAGTCTTATCACAATATTTGTCTGTATATACATTCGGGTACCTAATCACAAAGCTTTAAGTCGAGCTAACAATTTCTCAGCTTCCGTTTCATCTTCAGTTTGTTTCGGAGAGTCTACCAATGTATCATCGAACACTATCTCTCGCGTTACTGTGTTGTCTAAATTTGAGAGGTTTGTTCTAGATCGGGATCGTGAAAGCTGGGCTCTTCTTTCCGCTGAAATTTAATAAAATTGAAATAAATCGTCAGGAATATGATATAAGTAAACATTTCTAATCAAATGCCAGCCACGTAATACCACTTAACTGATTTAAGATCTGCATTTTACGACGAGCAAAACGAATGAGAACACACCAACATGTATTCCTGTATCAAAAGATGACATTGCTAATATGACTGATAAAGATGAAACAATACAACTATCTAACTTGCTGAGTGAAGTCTTACCATAAAACTAGATGCTATCTATTAAAATTCTAATTTTGCAGAATATGTACATGTATATATGGGCGCCGCTATGGGATTTACAACCTCTTCTGTAAGTGACATCATTTCAAAAAAAGGCAACATGTGATGTCACTATTTACAAACAGAAAACAATATTTACTCTATATGGCGACTTCGTTTTCATATTGCCATATGAGACAAATATTGCTTACTGTCAGTACATAGTGACGTCACATGTGACGTTTTCTGGAAATTACGTCATTTAAAGAAGAGGTTGGAAATCATAGAGTGGGGCTTATATGTAAATAAAGGCCACAGCCCTAGTAATTATATAATAGCTGTCTTGTTTTAAGATTTACTATTGAGGTCTTATTGCAAAGAAAATGTAAATCATATATTTTATCTTCTATGAATTGTGAACCAACTATCTTAGAATTCAATTTTTTTACAAGTACATGTTTTTGAAAGGCCTCATTCCAATAGTAATCACATGACCGTACAATTATAATCATATCTAATGTTAATAAACATTATTCTGAGTATATTACAGTTACAAGAACTATGAATGCTCATATACAGGTAATTATGCACACAAATCATTTGAACAATTGACAACACTGTAACAAAATCACTTCACAAGACTATAGAAAACATACTTCATTAACAATACATAACAAACAACAACATTTTAATGGATACATAAAATGGTTTCTAAAATGACAAGGTTTTCTCATTGTTTCATATCAGCTTGACTTTTTTGCTTCAAATATCAGTAACAAGATGGTCGTGATGGCCCTATATCGCTCACCTGAGGACACTGCCTAATTTGGCTGAATTAGATTAATGCACCAATAAGCAGGTCTAGGTTCAGTCACAATCCACTTAGCAGCTTAGTAGATGTCATTAATATTCTCTGCTATATGCCGCCCTCTGGTGACATATTCATTTATAGCTCCTATGACCTACTTATGCAGCAGACCTATGCAATGTATGCAACTCTGAAAAAGGCCCACCCAAGAATCATTCCTATGAAGTTTGGACAAAATCCATACAGCTATATAGGAGATGTTGTTCAAAGAAAATGTTGACAGACAGCCAACGATCCTGATAACTCACAAAGAGCACCTCGTGCTCAGGTGAGCTAAAAGCAAATATTTGAGCAAGCAACCAGCAACATATAGCTTAAAAAAAGCCTGAAAAATCAAATTCTATCATAAGAACACCAAGATCACGTAGCTGTGCAAAACATGACACCAAGGCCAGTGATTTTGGGGCAAATAATTGGCCGAGCAAACCGAGGCATTGTTACATGGGTGACACAATGTACAACATATAAACAACACCAGCATACAACATATATCTATACAAAAAACATGAAGCCAAATTAGGTAAAATAGAATAATAATACAAGTATAAACAATACATGAATAAATATGTAAGCATGTCAGTATCTTGCACAGAAGATTTTCATGAGTTCTCTCCCTTTATCCCTCCTAGATTTCTCTCCCTTTATTTCTTCTATAGTAAATGTATTGGATAGACAAGACCACGAGACTGTCTATCAGCCTTAGACCATGTGAACTTCATGGAGCATTGTATATACGATAAAGGCAGTTGAGATAGATGACACTGATTGGATAGATTGCTGTGAGCAATGTCGAAGTATTATGTACTATGTATAAAGGGATAAAGGGAGAGAACTCATGACAATCTCCTGTGGTATCTTGTAAGCCATTCTTATTAACTCAGATTTTGAGTTTGTGCTTAAGTATTGAGAATATTCTTAAATCTTTTTGTAATGGGGCTTTAAGTCACAAACCGGGGTCATGCAGTGACTATCCCAGCTTGTATGGTGGAGTGACCCCAGGTGCTGACTCAAGCATTATTTTGGCATAGGTCGACACCAGAGTAGATCCACAGACCTTCTGAAAGCCAGCTGGATATCTTACTCCTCACACACAAGTGTCGACGTCCGGGGTGGAATTCAAACCCATAGTGGTGAGGGGCAAGTGATTTGAAGACAGGGACAATGACCACTCATCCTAAAGCCCCTGACAAGTATGGTTATCCTTTCAAGGACTGCTGTCTAACCGTGAGGAACAGATTCACATTTCAACAGACAAAACACTCTTTGGTGCTTTTACCATGTTGTAAAGTAATTCCAGCACTGAAAACCAAACAAATCTATCTCCCTCTTTATTTGTAAGCAGATAGATGAGTTTCAATTTCACTCTTCAAGTTATAATACTATGGTAGCATACATTACTACATATGTATGTTAACCTGTATGGCATATATTCCGAATAATGCATACAATATGGATAAAATTGCGATAGGCAAATATGGTGTTAAGGCCTAAGCATAAACTGTTCGCTGTTAATCATCGTCATTGAAATATATGTATAATAATTATATAAATAATTTATTTGTAATAGTATGTTGTCTTAAGAAGCGCAGCAGAACATACCTGAACGGGCCGCAAAATCTTGAAATATAGCATGCACAGTAAGTACAGAGAAAAGCTAAACATTGCCCAGACATAACATCTAAGGGACATAACTCATATTTAGAAATATTTCAGTAGGTAACATCAAAGGGACATAACTCATATTTAGAAATATTTCAGTAGGTAACATCAAAGGGACATAACTCATATTTAGAAATATTTCAGTAGGTAACATCAAAGGGACATAACTCATATGTAGAAATATTTCAGTAGGTAACATCAAAGGGACATAACTCATATTTAGAAATATTTCAGTAGGTAACATCAAAGGGACATAACTCATATTTAGAAATATTTCAGTAGGTAACATCAAAGGGACATAACTCATATTTAGAAATATTTCAGTAGGTAACATCAAAGGGACATAACTCATATTTAGAAATATGTCAGTAGGTAACATCAAAGGTACATAACTCATATTTAGAAATATGTCAGTAGGTAACATCAAAGGTACATAACTCATATTTAGAAATATTTCAGTAGGTAACATCAAAGGGACATAACTCATACTTAGAAATATGTCAGTAGGTAACATCAAAGGTACATAACTCATATTTAGAAATATTTCAGTAGGTAACATCAAAGGGACATAACTCATACTTAGAAATATGTCAGTAGGTAACATCAAAGGGACATAGCTCATACTTAGAAATATTTCAGTAGGTAAAATCAAAGGGACATAACTCAAACTTAGAAATATTTCAGTAGGTAAAATCAAAGGGACATAACTCTTACTTAGAAATATGTCAGTAGGTAAAATCAAAGGGACATAACTCATAACTCCATAAACATTATACTGATATCATTGCTAATCTGCCTTAACAGGTCATGTATAACAATTTTATCTCAAGAACAGGTGGTGAATAATGTGAACTAAGTGCGACATGAGAGTAAAAAACCTTACAGCATATCCTTTTTCTTAAATATGTATATTTTAAACAAATGAGGCCTAAACAAAAGGTCTGCAACTTCAAATACATCAATCATGTCTAGCGCACATGTACTTAAAGAAAGAATAAATTAGTAGAATTATAATTGAAGTTGTTAATCATCAACATTTAGTACTTAATTCATGTCAGTAAATACTGTATTGTTCCCATTTAGCACACCCATATATTCAAATACAGTAAAACCTCACTTAAAGACCACCTCAAAAGTAAGACTACCACAAAATTATGAAAACAATGTCCAAGTTCATTTCCACTTTTTTACTCTTTATTCAACTTCAATATTAAGACCACCTCAATAACAAGACCAGTTTCAAGTGTCACAAGGGTGGTCTTATTATTGAGGTTTTATTGTACATCCCTTTCCAGACTTCTGATGAATTTTTTGATAACATTAACTTTTAGTGAAGCAAACAACTACTATGGACATGAACTTAACTGAGTATAGACTGACTGCAGGTATTTCTAGACCAAATAATGATAAATTGTAAACATGGGGCGCTTATTTGAAACAATACAGTGAAGATAATTTAGAATACATGATATACTGCTATATTTTTCAATATGCACTTTAATTCATTACATTATGTACCTGGTTTCAATACACAAAAAATGCTAATCAATTTATATTGCACCACCAGCAGTACTTAAACGTCTCGGTCCGACAATGGATCTCCGTGCAAAACCTAAAACATGAAGTCAGTTTGGATCTTTTTAGCAAGCAGAAACTACACATACCCTTGACAAACCATGTCTATAGCCAAACTAAACAAAATGTCGACATATAAATGACAATATGAGCGCTGCTGAGGAATTTTCAAGAAAACACAACATGTGATGTCACCATTTGCAAGCAAGAAACAATCTTTACTCCATATGGTCACTTCGTTTTCATATTGCCATATGGGGCAAATATTGCTTACTGTCAGTACATGGTGATGTCACATGTGACGTTTTCTGGAAATGATGTCACTTAAAGAAGAGGTTGGAAATTGTACAGCAGCGCTCATATATTCTCAAAGCACTCATAGAACACAGGTAATATGCACTGAACGAAAACTAGATTGGTAATTGAGTGTTAGTATACATTGTAAGATTTTTGAAATTTTAACTTATTAAAATTCCGTAATTTGTGATTGAAAAATAGAAGAAATCACATTAAAATGATTTATAGGGTAAATACTTGATTTTCCAAGAAAAGCCTGCATGAATAAAATGTTGAATGTCATACTCTTAGCTCAATCTACAACTCGTCAAATTTTCTTCATACAGTGCTTTCGAGTGAGATCAGTTAAGGACATTAAGTGTAAAGAATAGATATGCAATTTTAAAACAAATATATTCATGAGACTTAGAATGAATAGAATTATACATATTAGAACAAGTAAGACATTTTCACAATGCTTTATGCAACATGCTTCTCATTCCAACTCTGCAACAGTTCTACAACAGTCACACGTACACATTATACTATAACTATACATCAAATCTTGGAATCATTGCTAGGGAACCAAGTTTTCCAGGGATATAGTAAAACCTCACTTAAAGACCAACTAAATAATAAGACCACCTCAAAATTAAGACCACCATGTTCAAGACTATTTTCACTGTTTTTCTCATTATTCAACCTCAATATTAAGACCACCTCAATAAGAAGACCAGTTTTTAAGGGTACCAAGGGTGGTCTTATTATTGAGGTTTTACTGTATTAACAGACATAGAGTGTTAAACAAGCTAATCATGTAAGTTAGGATGTGTGTACCCGTTTTTAACCACTTTGTTTCATGCTTAAAAAGGTGTAAAACATAATTACTTTCACAAAAATTGAAAACATGCTAATGATTGATATCTATTATACCCAAGGATTTGCATTAAATTCACTGGAAAACATTCACTGGCATTCAAATAAATTGCTAAAAACTATTGAAAACTTTCATTCAAAGAGCAGAAATACCAATCATAAAGAAATGGCCACTTCCACGACAATACATGTAATAGCGACGGTCCGGGTGGCTAGTATTTCCCAATGTTTGACATAACAAACTAAGTGCTTTCTTAGACGAGTGACAGTCTATGGTCCCTTGATTTTGATTTATAGAATTAAATGAACATAAAACTGTTTACATAATTTGTCGTTTCCATTAAAAACAGAAGATTTTTTAGAGTTAATGTATGTTTGAGAAGAGTTTCTGATGCAACGTGATTTTGTAGTTTACTTTTGCATTTTGTTCTTAATACTTAAATTGCCATAAAAAGAAAAGTTGACGTCCGATTTTCATATATTTGGTATTTTTGTAAACTAGAAAAGCATATCTATTAGAAAATGTAAAAACCTGGAAAATGGATTTTTGGTCACTAATACAGGTTTTTCGTGGAGCAGCTCAAATCATAAAATCATTTCATGAATACTCAAAAAGTAACCAATGCAAAACGCAAGACATAAAAAATTCCACACATCTAACTTAAAATATAAAACTACAAGTACTTGACAATATCCGTTGCACTGAAAATATATTTGTACTAAATAAAAGAAAAAAATCCCTAAACATACACAAAAATAACACTATTCTACAAAATTCTTGTAAAAAAAATAATAAAAATGGTGCTGTGAGCATAACTGTTGTTGGTGATGTGTGTTTCATACAAATGAAAGAAAAATGTAATGACTATATATAACACTAGAAAATAACAACACTGACAAAAAATAAAATAAGACAACATTCACGGATGATATAGCAATATCGAAAGCATGAAATAAAAATAAAGTGACATATATAGCATATGTACGATATCGATAATCACATGACCAGCATGCAGGAAGTATGATAATGCACGATATCACCAGGAAGTCATTCAGACACAGTTTATTCACCTTCACACGTGGACTGACGAAACCATCGTTCTCGCCATTCTCGCTACGTTTCCAAATTCTCGATCTTGACATATTTGTTAACCTGGCTGCTTAAATATGACACGTAAAAATGAAAGGTAAAGAGGAAATGATAAAATTTGTTCGTGAAAATGAGAAAAGCACAACCATACTATCAACATACAAAGTAAAACGTAAAATTGAGCTGTTGTAATCTATCACAGCTGTTGATAGAGCTGTTGATAGAGCTGTCATTGATAAAATTGATATATCAACCAATTTTTTGAATCAATGACGGCCCTAGTTACTGTTGCTTAATCTTCTAGATATATATTAGACTGGTCCTTTCGTTTATGAACGTTGGAGAGTAACACGGACCAGTCTAGATATATATTGACATATTTCTACATTACTTAGATTTTATAAAAAGGTATAAAAATTGTATTAATCTCTATAAAAATGAATACAGTCTGTGCAAGAAATATTTTGACAAAAAATGATCGAGATGTATAAAAATGTAATAAAACTACACACAATGTTTGCAACATAGTACATAGCTTCCACAAAAAACTGCTGAAACTAATAAATACATTGTTGTACTCCACAATAACAGCAATTCATAGTACACAAACTGCTAGTATAGGATCTTCGACAACTTTGTACACAAACACAATGAGTGGGGGGGGGGGGGAGAAACAAAAGTTTTTTGCGAATAAAAATTAACTAGGCCAAAAAACTTATTTCACTTTCAGCTTTTAATATTTGTTTGGAGAGGGACCTCGTACGGCCAGAATTTTTTTTAAACCATTTTCTATAAATTTGCAGAATCATTTATGCCATTACTATAATATCAGACAATCTTAACTCTCTCTTTCAGAGATTCTAAGTATAAGAACAATATGAGCAGAAAATAAAATATTAAACCAAAGTATGATAATAAATAATAATTACACAATAAATGGCTTATATTAAAAGACAGAAATGTGTAACCAGTATAAAATCACGAAAAAATATGATAATAATTAGGAAAGAATTACACAAAAAATGGCTTATATTAATAGATGGAGATGTATAACAAGTAAAAAATTAGGTAACAAAATGATATTAACCTCCTGCAGCTCTTGGTGTACGTCGTTTGGCGTCCCTCTTCTCCCTGCCCACGTTGAAAGCAGAACCAGTCTTCAAAGCTTCCAACAAATTATCCATAACACCCTCCTGGTTTTCATCTAGAAACAGTTACAATCAGTCAGTTATACAAGTCAATAGCAAGTTTTCCTCAAAGATCTATGTTAAATTACGATTCAGAATAAAAAAAATCTACCTGCAACACCGTTAAAAGTAAAGAAAAAAGTGTTTATTTATTGTAGAGACACCTACTTTCTGAGCATATTTACTTCCTGATTCCTGTCCTTTAATGCCAGGTACCAGGCAGCTAGGCAAGCGGAATCCATTATTTAACTAGGTGGCAGCTCACCAACCGGTCATATCAAAATGCCCCCCTACCAACCTTCTACCTCCCGTTCCCAAGGCGGATGCCTTAACCACTCGGCCACGGAAGACGATATGAGAAAATTACACCAAGGGAAAGTATATAATTTCAAATAAACGGCTACCAGTGAAAATGAAAATCTCCCTTCCACATTACCAAATATAAGTAGAAGCAACACATATTTCAAAAACACTAGTCCCTAAATAGTTGTTGTCATATTTGTACAATGTTGTTGAAATGGACTTGTCATGTTTGTAGTTTTACACTTTTATTTAATTTATTTCAGTCATGCATGGCTGTCAGTAGACCCAAGTTACAGTACTAACTGTTCTTCTGTAAGCACCAGTCCTTAAGAAAGTTTATGTGCATGGTTAAAGGCAAAGCGGTCTGTAACAATTTCTACTTTCACTTTCACTTTGTGTAATATTGCAGTATAGACGAACACAAAGTGAAAGTGAAAGTAGAAATTGTTACAGACCCCTTGGGTTAAAGGTAGATTAAAGTCTGATTTTCTATCAAAATATGATGCGTAATAATTTTGAGAAAATGACAAGTTAATGCCTTAACACATACATACTCCAAAACATTACATTGTAACTTTTATTAAAAAAAATTGGAAACTGCAAAATGCAAGGTATTTCTTACGCTAGAACTAACTCAGCGCGTAGGTCAGGTATCTGACACTTGTCTTTGTGGTTTCGGTAAACATGTAAGAAAAGTGACAATGCAGAGTTGTAGAGTACATCTGTATGAAGGCAATTACCACAATTTTTCTCATATTTATCACTTACGCTATTTTGTCAAAAAAGTAAGACTAAGTACCTTGAATGGATGGTCAAGAAAAAAACCCATAAATATATTGACAAACCTGTGGTGATGTCCACCAATGCTCTCTGTCTGGCTTGTCGGGCTTGTTTCTCTCTCTCCGATTTCTCTTTAGACTCTTTGGCTCGTTTGATCTTTTCTTGTGTCTCTCTGATCTTCCTGTTGTCATTTACTGCCATCTGTGAAGCAGGTGTTATACATGTAACCAATATTAAATACAGTAAAACATCACTAAAAGACCACCTCAATAATAAGACCACCTCGAAATTAAGAAAACAATTTTCAAGTCAATTTTCACTGTTTTGATCTTATTCAACCTCAGTATTAAGACCACCTCCATAAGAAGACCATGGATGGTGGTATTATCGATGTTTTACTGGACGCAAAGAATTTTATTTATCTCAGTACAGTCAGGCGTTAATTGACATGTCATATTGTATATTTGGGGTCAAGAGAGATATAACACTCTGGTGATGACACTAAGGCCCTGAAATTTTAGGTAATCAGGAATTTTACAACTTGAGTGATCAGTTTAAAACACAAAATTGATAAAGTTAAACTTCCAATTTCAAATGTATTTCTATTAATTAATAAGGTCCAATGTTCGAATATTTGTTTGACCTAATATTCGAATACTAAAATTGCCATTTGTTGACAACCCTAGTTTTAAGCATAAATTAAGCTAATATATCATCACTAAACCAAATTCATACATACAGTAAAACCTCATATAAAGACCACCTCAATAATAAGACCACCTCAAAATTGAGACCACCATTTTCAAGTCCATTTCGACTGTTTTGCTCTTTTATTCAACCTCAATATCAAGACCACCTCAATAATAAGACCAGTTTTCAAGAGTCCCATAGGTGGTCCATTATTGAGGTTTTACTATATTGTATAGAAGAAGACAATCAGCTAAATCTAGTTTTGCAAAAACCTCTATCATGTTTACTCACTTGACATGTACACAAGTAAGTTAATAAGAACAAGAGATGTTTATAAAACATTATGCCCCCTGTGACCTTGACCTTTGACCCTGTGACCTCGTAATCAATAGGGTTCCTCTGCTACCAAAGGTGAATGTGTGGACCAATTTGAGGATGATAGCTCAAGGGGATCTTGAGTTATTGGTCGGAAACGAAAATGTTACGGACCGACGGACATACCGACCGACCGACTGACCGGCATGAAGGGGGGCATTACAAATAAGTTCTACTCACCACAAATCCATCTTTGAAAACTTTTACATCCCCAAAGAATTCTTCCATGCTGTATTTATTCACATCGAATGCATAAAATTTACCAATTGCTTTATATTGTCCATCTAACTGTTTGTACATGGTATTTAAAACTTCGAACTGCTCCTTCGCTGAACCAAGGAATTGGTGAATTAATGTTAAGGTTTCAAATCTACTACAACACCGACTCTGATATGGAGTTTCGAAATTTCTTGTTGGTCAAAGAGAAGTTCTATAAAAATCATTTTCATGCAGAACAGGGCTCTAGAAATTCACGTATTGGACTAGTCTAATGCTGAATCGGGATACCAACAGTTGAGTTGAAGTTAGTCCATTCAAGTGTGTTTTTAAAGCTAACCAACATTAGCCATTGTTCAGTTGTAAGTCAAACCTTAGAATCCCACAAACACACACACGTGATTATTAATTTTATGTTGTGGAGCTATCATTGTGAATGTTCATTTGTTACTAACTTGACCAATATTCTCAGACAACTAGCTTCCTATGTCGGACAAGTCAGATTTTAGAATTCCAAGATTCCGGGACAAGTGTCTTTGAAAAACTAATCTTGAGCCCTACAGAATACAGAAATGATAAGACTTTTGCTACCTGGAGTTGCTTTATGTAACATGGCGTAACCATTTTACAAAACAAAATGGATAATAACAACATAATTATGTTTGGTAGTCAAAAGTACATCAAAATCAAAAGACAGTTGGACCTAGTTAATTTGAATTCATCGGGTTTGAAATATTATTTCGAATAATACATTGTTTCGAATAGCCTATTTTAATTTCACAAATCGGGACCTGATTTATTTTTTAGTTTAGTACTATAATGGCTAAAAGACCCAAAAAAAAATTCATCCATGAACCTGAAAAAATAAATTCAGTTGCAGCATTTTTCATGAGTCGGTCACATAACTGCAAACAAACAATTTTTACGGATAGCCATTCAAAGTTTAGACATTATCGTGACTATTATATATTGTGAAATTGCATCAACATGCTTTATGCAATTACGTGAGGCAGCCATTTACTCACAGCTATTGATTATCATGGTAAGATAACAATGTCCAAAATTGCAAGTACAAACAATGCGAAATATTTCCTAGGTTCACAGTACACAAACATAAGACATTGACATAGATCTTATTTTAAATATGGCCTTTACATACACAGGGCATTCACACAAAGTGGAGACAGACAGATAAATGTCCATGCCAAAATCCAGTATATTGACTGAACGGGGAAGGAAAATTGTGTGTATTATTTTAATTTCAGTACAAAGGATATATTCATCACATCAGAGAATCTATCAGCATCACCCACACCCTTCTTGATAGATTTCAGATCAGTCTCGAGTTGTTTAAGTTGTTTCTCCATTGCTTTAATGTTTTTCTTAATATTCTCATCCGACACTGAAATATCAAAAGAAATTTGTATGTAAAATATAGGTCTACTGCATGCATTCAGAAATATATTGACTATCAGTGAAACACTTACTGGACTGAAAATGGCAAGGCAATTGTTCAACGTAAGATTTATGTATTTCCAAATATTTGGGGAGCCAGACTGATGGAAAGGGATTATTCAACCTTAAATACAGACTACATTCAAAACTATGGCAGTTACCAAATGTCAAGTGGGGAGAGAGAGTGACATAGGGTAGACCATATTTTTCTTAATAAGCGTGACATTTGAATTTATAATCTCGAAAGTTTTGCAAGATCTTCATATTGTCTAATTATGCAAAAAGATTAAGCTTTGCATAACATTTTTTACAAAGTTTGAAACATCTTATATTTGATCCTGATCCTAAATATTTATCATTTGGTTTATCATGCAGATAAGGATGATCTACGGACCGCCATGGGTAAAACGACATGCCTTCCCTTTTTTCAAAAGGGGGCATAATAAGGGGGGGAGTTTAAAATTAAACTATAAAGTAGGGGCAAGGAGACCATAGAGGTATAAGTATATTAACTACAGTCGGACTTCATTCATTCGAATTTATTGTGTCTGAAATTTTAGTTCGAATAATACATTGTTTCGAATAGCGCATTTCATTTCGACTTGCCTAGAAAGATACATTGGGACATGATATTTACTTTGTATGATACCAAGTAATCGGTTTGAAGGTTGTCAAACAAACAAGGTCTGACTGTATCTAAAAGAACTTCTCACAGATACATAATCTCTGATAATCAATTACTACATTTTTTTGTATTCAATAATTGTGTTTGGAACTTGTTTTTAAAAGAAGGATACTTTCGAGAATCTACAGGACTGCAATACTTTATGAAAAGCAACAAATATACCCAAGTGAAGAACAAATTTTTAACTCATTTATAGACAAACCCAATCTCATTGAAATCAGCCCCTAACTTTAGCCCCATTACTTTCCGCTGTTAGAGCTGATTTTAATGAGATTGAGACAAACCAAGACATTACTTGGCTCTGTGTGAAACAAACCTTTCACCTTGTATGTCAACAAATATATATTTCATGTTTTCTGGTGGTTTACTGCATAATAATGGTGAATTATTATCTGACAAACTCTTCAAATTATAATTTCACCAAAACAGACTTTTTTGTCAAAAAATAATCCTATGTAGCAGTTCTCTCCCTTAGTTTACATTTTTAAGTAAAGCAGCAGTTGTCTCCCTTGTCAGTTTACTTTATGTCACGTCTGCTTCAATTGTCAAAATGGTTGAAATGAACATCATGATCCAGAGGGAGTGAGAGATAGTCCATCATGAACATAATTCAAGGTACATAGTCTGATTTTTTTGGACAAAAAAACCTTATATATAAATATGAGAAAATTGGTGGTAATTTACTTCATACAGATGTACTCTACAACACTGCATTGTCACTTTTCTTACATGATAACCAAAAGCACAAGTTCAAGCGTTCGATAACAGTATATTCTATCCTGACCTTCGAGCCGAGGTAGCGCCAGCATAGGAAATACCCGTATCGGACTCGTGTTGAACAGTTCCAGGAAAATATTTAAGAAAAGTGACAATGCAGTGTTTTAGAGTATGTCTGTGTGATTAACATGTCTTTTTACTCAAAATTATTACATAGTATATTTTGATCGAAAATCTACCTTCAATTAAAAATTTTAAATAATCTTCACACATTTACTAGATATTCGTTGATGTAATTTTAATGCATGAATGGAAATTTTTTTGTCAACAATGGCAGATGAATAGATGACGTAAATGACTCACATTGAAAATAAAATAATAAATACTTCATTTGTTTCCTTACGTTATCATTAAATACAACACATAATGTGTACTTTCACGTCGGAAGTGTAAGACGTTGAACATTAAATACAACACATAATGTGTACTTTCACGTCGGAAGTGTAAGACGTTGAACATTAAATAAATACTTGATGGCAGTTGAGCCCACGATAGCACATGAAGTCACAAAAAATATTGAGGCACTCAACAGGGAAATTAAACGTAACTAACAAGTAAAACTTTAAAAAAAAAAATTGAAGCATGAAATTAATAGAATATTATTTACAAACTTTGTAAGTTTCGGTGTAAGATTGGAAGTCATTTCACCTCGTGAGCATCTTACACCTAAACATACAGAATACCCTCTATATATAGAAATAAGGAATACTTTGTACCTTTAGATGCCTTGTCTAAGTGAGAAAGTTCTTCTTGGAAGTTAAGATAATCTGGATACTTGGTTTCAACGATATTAGCCAGGAAATGAATTAATGTTGTCTTCCCATCTTGTGCTTTTGTATTACCAAGCTGAAACAACAAAAGTCCTATGTAAGCAAGTTAAAGTGACAAATCTGATATTGTGCAATGTTTTGCCCGGTAGGGGGGGCTGCAGGGATATGTGTGACGTTAGAAAAAAGACGATTCTGTACAGGGGGAATTTGACGTGCTAAATGAATCCGGGTCCGGGGACATAGACTTTGGTTGGATTTTTAATAGATCTCGGAAGTGGGGAATTAACAAGTTATATAATTCCTGGTCCTAGGAAATAGACTTTGGTCGGATTTTTAATAGATCCTCGAAGTGGGTAATTAGCATATCTCACCGTGAGGATTTTAGACAAAATGCTTGACTCTCCTGCAGGAATCAGACCCCCAAAAAGACAAATTGTCTAATTCCCTGGGTCAGCCCTTCATTGGTATCAATTGACACAAACATTTATCACTCAAATTCATCGAGATCACTTTAACTTAACAAGGAAAGATCGATTAAGTTGTAACAGGGAAAAAAATATACACAAAACCTCCCAGGAAAACAACAGTCTATAAAAAAAGAAAGAAAAAAGCTTATTTACTTTACATCGATTGTAAAACAAGATCTTGCAACTTATACTAATCACTCTCGATGACTGCTTCCTGGCTAACAACCAGTACTCGCACCAAATTTAGGGATTGTGAAGTCGTGATCAAACCCTGCTCATCATGTGGCTCGAACTCATGACCTTCGGATCAGGATTCAGGTACTCTACCCCTTGACCACTGGGCCTCCGTCTATAAAACACTAGGCACTGTGGAGGTACAAGGGTAAACATGTATGGCAACAGGCGTACAAGGAATGCAAATAATACAATGAAACAAGAATTTATACAAACCTTTGACAAAAAGTTAATATCAAATCCTAAGGATTGTTCGTTTCTGGAACCTGTATTTAAGAAATTTCCCACCAACAGAATTAGTTCTAGAATTTTTTGGAATTTTGTACTTTTCTGCACTTCATCACAACATTCCCTGGTGTTTACAAGATCCTGAAAATATCCAAGACGTACAGTTAGTAACAATCAATAAAGTACTGTTCTCTATGGCAACGTATGTGCAGTGAAAGACTTCAAATAAAAATGCAATTCAAATAATAATTATAGGTAGGTCATAATAGGTAGGTACATATTCTTTATTTTATTATTATTTTTATTAGTTTCAAGGTTATACTAGCGTTAACTATTAATATGCTGCTAAAATTGTTCCCCTTTTTGGATCCCTCAAAAAAAGATTATATAATTAGGGGCCTTTTTCATGGATAGATAGGTTATGCCAAACAAACAAATTTTTTAATAATTGCCTTGTAGGGTGATCGTAGAGTGATCAGCATAAACATGTAAATAAGGAACACATTAAACTAGATGCGTCCTTAGGACATGAATGGCCCCGCAATGGCCTTTTCAGTAAAATGCAAATACTTTGTATGTTAAGGCTAAACAATATTGAAGCAATATGAATTGAATCCATCCATCCTCTCAACAGTTATTAATTGGAAACCACTTTTTAGGTACGTATGTGCCCAATATGAATTGAATCCACCTTTATTTTCAATAGTTATTGATCAGAAAAAAAAAATTTGCACAAACAGATGGAAAAAGGTAACACATTATACCCTTCCATCATTCTCTGAATGGCGGGGGCATTATAAAACAAAACACAAGTGGAAGATTCGTATTTTTTAAACATCTCTATAGGGCCCAATAGGAAGTTAGCAGAGAGGATTAGACACCCGCAAATTAACATGAAAATGGAGGAAAACTTACTGGTTTAATGTCATTCAAGTTCTCTGCAAAATTCATTTTAAATAACATTGCAGTCAATCTAGGTACAATCTTCTTGATGGAAGCAATCTGAAAATACAGTTATAAATAGTATTTAAAATGTTGCATGAAACTGGAACAAACTGGCACTGATCTCCCAAAGGATCTCAATCTGAGCTAAATCTCAGCTCAAATATTGACTCAAATTGTTGAGATTTTCTCATCATCTTAGACCACACTCAAAATCGATATTACAAAAAAAAAAAAGATGAGATGAGTTTTTTATCAGAAAAATTTGCAAGAGATCCAAAATGAGATTGTCTCAAACTCAGGCTTTTGAGCAAAATCTCATATTGAGCTGAGATTTCTACTTGACATGTTTTGAAAGATCGGACCCTGCTTCTGAACCCTTTATTTCACCAGACTATTATTTCAATTAATTTGGATTTATTAAAACAATTAACAGCATAATAATCGATTTTCAAATAAAACAATTTACAACACATTCAGACATTCCAGTTTCAATTCGATCAGAAAAACTGCATTAGGTAATGTGGATATTTCACAAAAATAATGAATATGGTGAAAAATTTCCAAAGCAGCCTTCTCTAGAGCAACAACCTCTCTTAAAAAACATAATCAATTTTCCATAGTGAAACATTTACTACCAATTTCCCAAATACCAAATATGTTAAAAAGGATTTACGTAATTTTATAACATAAACAAGGGTAACACTTTATGCCTCCTTCAACATTCTTTGAATGGGGGGGGGGGGGGCATAAATATGTAAAGCTGGTTTACACATCACGTAAACTACATTTTCCTTGTGGAGAGAATTTCAATAAGCTTATGCTTCCAATTCTATCCACTTGTCTATTACATGCACATTGTTATCTTATCATTTACTGTATATTACATGACGATTTAGACCAATATAAAATATGTTTGAACTAAACATCACTTACAGTAACACAGAACTGTTCAGGTTCCGCTAATTGATTGTATTGGTCCTGTAAACTTGCTAATTGATTTAATGCGTCCTGTTCAGGCATATACTTGAGCAGTTGTTCCACCATGGCTTCCGATAGATTATCTTCGTCCATCTCAACTATGCGACGCTTTATCTCTACGTAAGGCACCTTGATAGATCCCAGCAATATAGCTGCAAACAACAATAAATATGCATTTCTCAAACAAAGGCAACAAAGAGTCATCAGAATATATATCAGGTGTGAGAATAATGACTGTCAAAAAATGAAAGGTAAAACTTCAAAACTCAGAGGGTATCCCTCGCACTCTTGAAGTGAATAAACTGGTATTTTTAATGTCACTGTTGAATGAACATGAGCATTGAAGGCGAAAAAAAGCATATTTAAAATACCATTCATTAAAGAATTACCAATGGAAGGAGTAATTTGGCTTTGTCTGGTTCATTAACATTTGTCAACAAATAAGATGACAGTAAAGCCAAACTAGTTGTCCTTCAATAGACCAGAAAAGCTAAGAAGGATTACTGGTGTGTGAAGGGGTCTGTAACAATTTCTACTTTCACTTTCACTTTGTGTTCGTCTATACTGTAATGTATATACAGTATACAAGTGAAAGTAGAAATTGTTACAGACCCCTTTGACTGGTGTGTGAAGCATAAACACACGACTAAGATGTAAACAAACTGAATATTTCATGCCCATGTAAACAAAGAATGAGGAATGAATCATTTCAATAATAACGATACATACATTTTTTAAATACGTTATTCTGTATCCTAAGGATCAAACACCAACAAGATATTGCAACATAATTAGTTGTATTTTATCAATACTTGGGTGTATGCACTCTTCGAGACAAACAAGTGGGACCACAATGGAAATAAGAGTTTACTCTTTATTGTGCTATCCTAGGTGTTGGTGTGTATGGCAAGGGTATTATGCACAGGTCATAATTATTATTTTAATATTATTGGATGTCTTAATTATCCATGTACCATGTATACACAACTACCGAAATAAATATATATATATACAAAAAATGTATAAGTAAAACAGAAGCGACATAACTATCAACTGTTTGCTTTTCTTTTACACAAATTGAACAATATATAGGAACAAAATAGGAAACATTTATGCCAATATGAATGACATATACAAGTTTCAATATTGTCCTAAAGATACAAAAGAGTTTATTTTGTTACAGGGAACGCCACATACATAAGACAATTTCTCTCCACATCGACCTCAACGGTCTATAAAACATCAGGCATTTGAGGAGGCACAAGGTTACATACGCAAGGAAACAGGGGCGCAAGGAATGGCCTGGCCAACCATAATGGACAACTAAGGAGAATTAATGAGAAATAAAAGGCGGTGGATTTAATGGATGGAATACATCACAGGACAAGTCAAGACAGTTGGCAACAATAGGCCGAATGGGGGAGAAAATAACATGAACACTATCTCAAGTGAAAGAATTCAACATGGGGAAAGGGAAATTTAACATTCATCTAAATAACGCATAGAAATAATAACAAAACTTGTTGTATACATTAATCTGTGTTGCAGATATGCGATACAGTGGATAAAACCATCTATATTATGTTTTAATGCCAGTTCTACCCAATATGGTCGTGATTATTCTTTTTAAAAGAGCACTGAAATTAACTAAGTCTCACAAATCAATACCCAGAGTTCCCACTCTTTTCCCAGAAAAAAATTAAAGGACTTTTCAAGGGTATTTACCCAAAATTCAAGGACCAAAATAGCATTTGTACTGCTATTTTATTCATTCAACATGTCTTTCAAATTAACTTATTCCATGAACATTTAAGTATTCAACTTCAAATTAAGAACTTATATACAAGGAAATGTTACACTCACTCCGACGCGAGTTTTCCAAGGCTTGCAGTCGCTATTTTTTTATCTGTTTAAAGTGATTTTTTTAAAAGCACACAATAATATTGTGATTGTCCAGAAAATACAAAATTCCCGACTTTTCCCGTTTTTAGCTCTTTCTTTTATATTCAAGCACTTTTCCAGGTCTGGAAAATGACATGAAAAAATCGAGGACTTCTCCCGTTTTCCAGGAAGTGTGGGAACCCTGAATACCTTAACCAATCATTGTCTAAAATACATACACAGATTCTGTCCAGATTTTGGATCCAAAACTTTCAGTTCTTTACCCTTCTTTTGTGGTCGCTCTTGGTTTTGATTGCCAGTGTCCCGTGGTTTTACTGTAAATGAACATAATATCTCACTTCAACACCAACAAGTTATATGTATAAAATATCTAATTCAAGTGTTCAATCCAAGTTCCAAGTGTAACTTATTTAACAATGATTGTGATACAAGTTTACAAGTTAAATCATTCTCTATGACTGCTTTCTGGTTTATCAACCAGCCTTGCGTTCAGTTACGGCTAACAACTGCGAACATTACGAAACTCGACCAACCATATCACAATCACTGCACTTGGGGAACCGACTTGCAAATGTTATGAAACGTTAGCCGCAAACAACATTACTGAACACATGGCTGTACTCACACCTAATTTAGGGATTCAAATGCTATGAAAACAGCCCCAGCTGCTGACATACTATACGCTATATTGGTGTGAAGTTATCAGTAAGTAGTAACAGCGACTGTAGTATTTCTGCTTTTACTGCTGATACTGCATGTGCCACTAGCAATGGTAGACAACAGTATTTATCATATAAGATTGTCATGAGTTCTTTCCCTTTATCTCTTCTAGTTTGTTTGTTTCATCGGGTTTAACACCCTTTCTCAACGATATTTCAGTTATATACGGCGGCCGGTTCACCTAACCAGTTTTTCCTGGACTGAAATCTAACCAGTACTAACTTATCCTTCCACAAGGAGCCGGCAACTTCTCCACATGAGGAGGAAAATCGACATTTTTGTCAAATTTTCATGGAAGGGTATAACCTGCCGCGACCGGGAATCGAACCCGGATCGCCATGTTACAAGTCTAGCGCACTAACCACTGGACCACGGCCGCGGCTCTTATCTCTTCTAGAGTTCTCTATATAAAGAGAGAGAACTTTAGAAGGGGTTATAGGGAAAGAACTCATGCTGACCTCTCGTGGTATATAGCAGTTACACCACTGTAACAGATACTATTGCAAACTTCTCACTGAACAGTGATATCATGTTTTAATGCTGCCTAACTTAGCTGTATTTCAGCAAAATAGAATTATCGTTACGCTTTACATTTGTACTACAGCTTCCAACTATTGCTAACTTCTTTTCAGGCCGCTAGATAACATATCATACACAAAGTCAAATGCCCCAATATCTTGTCGTATAAGTGGATATCTTCACAAGTAAAAATTTCTAAAATTCTGACCTTTCACAAGTTTTGTTAAATTAGATCGAAACATTTCAATAGATAGTTCTCTCTTTTACAATATTTTCCTCCCTTGTTCTGAATTGTCAGCCATATTGATAGGCAAATTTCCTTAAAGTTTGTAGGGAATATAATGTAAATGATGATAAACTAATCAGACATATAAACAAGAACTTATTCATTTGGCTCAGTAAGTTGAAGCAAACCTGATTGTCACATGCAAATTCTATTGGTATTTTCTCAATTATCACATATTTGGAGCTTACTCCTATAAGGGCTTATCAGTTTTGCCTATTAAAATGGCTGATGATTAAGAACAAGGGAGGTAAATATTGTAGATGTGGGAACTATCTGTACCAGTTTTTGTTGAGAAGTTGTCTTGAAGTCCAGCAAATATGTCCTCATCTTCGAACACATTTTCCTTAGCTTTTACCCAAAACGAGTCTTTATCAAGCTGTTTGACTTCAACCTGTACGCACATAGAAAATAGTGAACACATCAACATGTAAAGTAAATGATATTGCAAACCTATAAAGTATGTCGCACTTTTCAATTTAGCAGTTTTTGCAGTCGATATCTCTCTGTGAAAATAAATAGCTGTGAAAAACAGGCATTTCTCAATGTAATGTAATACCTTGACATAATTCCGCAAAATGTTGGTATTAAAAAAATACAAATACATTGTATCTGCATACATTTCATGGTTAACAGTAATAAGCTTATACAGTTTTCTGTGTGAAATAGGATTTGTGATGTCAACTACAACATATTACACAGAAAAAGACGTATTCATGTTCAAATTTAATTGCTGTAACCTGAATGGGAACTTGCATTGGTCCTGTTTTATTTCACGGCGTAATTGATATAATTATATGGGCATAATAAGACACGGGATTGAGAGAAATACTACTGTAGATGATGTAAGTTGAAATAACAAGTATCACATTGTTCCATCAAGTATAGTGATCATGTAAGAATTGGGGAGTGAAACATAGTAAAATAAAAAACGCACCTTCTTCCAATTGGCTCTTTTCATTGGCTGTTTCACTTGATATTTCTTTTTTGGTTGCATGCCGAAAGGAAGAGCTTTAGATGCAGGTGGTGGTGGTGCAAATCCTGGAGGTGGTGGGGGGCCGCCGGGACCTGGAGGAGGAGGTGGTGGAGGTGGGCCACCACCTGGAGGAGGGGGCGGAGGGGGAGGTCCACCGCCCATACCTGGAGGAGGGGGTGGAGGGGGTGGGGGAGGTGGTCCACCACCTGGGGGAGGAGGTGGTGGAGGAGGGGGTGGTGGTGCTCCCCCTGGTGGGGGAGGAGGGGCTGGAGGAGCAGGAGGGGGTGGTGCCCCGGGTGCGTTTTTATTTATCACAGCTGATATTTGTGATCCAACTCCATCTTTGATCTAAAAAAGAACATTTAAAAAAATCATACATATTGATTTGTTCTTATTAGCTCAAAAAGCATTAATACAAAAATATAATCTCTAAGTACCTTATCAACAGGAAATATTTCCATATTTAATGTGATATCATTTGTCTATGTGTGCAACAACAACAACTAAAAATGCCCAAAAACGAACTTTTTAGTAAATCATGAAAAAGTTAAATCATTAAGTATGCACAATAGAACTACATGTATAATCAGTTTGTTAGTAAAACAACTATTCATTGATTGTCAAAAACACACTAAGTTCTCTTTAAGTGTGCAAAATGTCAAGCAGAAAAATTGCAAATTTTAAGTTTGTGCAAAAAAACTACACAATAGAAGAAACACATACAGATTGTTTCAATTCTCCTAGTTCTGCCTCGTACTTCTTTATTTTCTCTTCCATGGTTACAACTTTAGCTTCAGATTCCTGTTTGGCAATCAGAGCTGTTTCAAGTTTGGAATTGATCTCTACTACCGACACTTCATTGTCCTCAAACTTTGATTTTTCACTTAAAGTATCTGAAAGATATAACATTTATTTAAAGATATATCCAACAAGTACAATGTTTGGTATAAAAAGCTTTAATTTGTTACAGTGTCACTACTATTTCAATGGCCAGCCATTTCTGACACCAACTTTCTGAGCAAATTTACTTCCCGATTCCTGTCCTTTAATGCCAGACATCAGGCAGTCAGACACACGGTATCCATTATTTAACTAGCACGCGGCTTACCAACCCGCCGTATCAAAACAGACTCCAACAAGGAATTGAACCTTCGACCTCCCGCTCCCAAGGCGGAATCCAATGAAGATACATCGGGACCTGATAATTATTTCCGAGTTTGTCGAATAAACCAGGTCCGACCATATAACTTGTAAAACATGTAACCATATAAAGAGCCATCACATGACAGCATACCAAACTACTAGACAGCCCCATTACAACCAGTCAACACCAGCTTGAAATAAGAGATAATAATTGCATAAAAAACATACATTGGTGTAACTAGTTAAAATTTACTAACTGTAGATACTGCCACTAATTTCAAATGAATGGCAAGAAACAAAAATAAAATGAATTTACAACCAAAATAATAGTTCTTTAACCAGAATAACATGGTAGGCTAATAAATAATACTTTGAATTTCAAGGTGTAGAAGTACATACAGTTTCTTTGCTTTGACAACTAGCCTCCCATGTCGGACAAGTCTACTTTAAAACATGTACACTAGTCCAGGGCCCGTATTCACAAACGTTTTAAGAATGATTCTCAGACTTAGACTTTAAAATGGTTCATTTTCATTTTGTTCATACGTTAATGATACACAATATATTTTGATAAAACATGGCAAAAGAGTAGAGTAAGTAACAAGAAATGTTCTGGCAAAAATTATCCATTTGAATATAAAGAAAACGAAATGCTTGTAAATTTAATTTTTGCAATTTTAAAGTCTAAGTCTGAGATTCAGTCTTAAAATGTTTGTGAATAAGGGTCTGAACAACTGTATTTAAAGAAAATGTCAAGATCCCTGATAAGGTGCCTTCCGTCTGACATTAAGTGCAAAAAAAAATAATTAAGTGCAATCAACCATCACTATGATATGACATACTTAGTAAAGGTTCCACATCAATATCAAATCGTCGTGTCAGTCTGAAATCCGGATCATTACCAGATCTGTATAGGACTATCTGTGTGACACACTCCTCTATCAGCTTGTAGTACTGTGGCCTGTGAAAACAACAACATTCAGTACTAATATAACACATAAGGGAAACAGGATAAAGCGTCGGCCACTCCACCCAGATCTTGTGGGTTGGTACAAGCATGCACTAGTTCAAACAAAAAAGTTATCAATGTCATTTCAGCTTTGACTGATTATCAAACAGACCTCATTCATACAAATTCATTGAGTCCAAATTTTTATTTCGAATAATATATGGATCCGAATGGTTCAATTCGATTCAACATTCCTAAGAAAATACATCGGTAACTGATATTTATTACGAATGATATCAAGTATTCAAATAGAAGGTTGTTGAATAAAAGAGGTCCGACTGGAATTATTGGAGAAAGTGTAGTATTACAAGGCAATATCTCATTACAATGAGGAACTTTAATGATCCGACAATCTTACTGGCTACATCCGTATTTTATATAAGTATAATATCATTACAAATAAACAGCATGAATATTTGACAAAATGTCGATTTTCATCCACATGTGGAGAAGTTGCCAGCTCCTTGTGGAAGGGTAAGTTAGTACTGGTAAGAATTCAGTCCAGGAAAAACTGGTTAGGTGAACCGGCCGCCGTATATAACTGAAATATCGTTGAGAAACGGCGTTAAACCCGATGAAACAAACAAACCAATAAACAGGTTCATTTGTTTTCAAAATTCCATATCTTGGTGCATCAATTAACATCATATAACACTATCTGCGTATCAGTCAGATATATCAATATGATATTTGTAATGAATACTAACGATACAAAATGGTTGATATTCAATATACCATTTGATATTAACATAAGACAGCAAAGATTCCATAAAATATTGAACACCAGCACGCAGTCATACTTCATATCCAGGAATCAAATAACTCTACTATGTGTAATGAAGTTACAAGTAATTTGAATCAGGATAAACAGAGTTTACATACCTGGCAAATAAATCATCTCGTACACACATTAAATGTTGTAATATTGATAAGAAATAAGGCCCAGCCACTGTGTCCTTCACAGAATTATTTACAATATGAAAGCACTGTTCACTGTCTGTACGAAAAGTTAAGGATCATTATCAAGATATTCAGTAACAAAATGCACAAAATACTACAAATTTCACGAAAAGTTTGGTACAAATCGAGGGTTAAGTGCAAGACTATCCTATCTCCTATATAAATACATAGGAGTTAGGATAGTCTTGCGCCGAACCCTCAAAATTATCATTTCTTATTTCGTTTTACCAGTGAGGTTATTTGAATAAAATAATTGTCATGTTAAAAAGTATTAACAGCAGAAGAATAATTAAAACTCACAGGTTTGATAAATTTCGATTAAAATCGATCCGCAGTCATTTCATGGATTGGTCAAGAATTCTGCAGACAAGCTTTCATACAAACGGTGTTATAAGCCATACTGATGCCCTTAATAATGTCTTTATCTGGTTTACAAGTAAGCAAGTGTTTGCTACAACTACCAACAACACAGGGGAATATAAACCACAACAGAAGATTGTCACGAATTATCTCCCTTTATCCATTCCAGAGTTCTCTCCTTTTATCCCTTCTATAGTATATGTATATATAGCGCATACACAGATATATACAGAAGGGATAAAGGGAGAGACTTTATGACAGTCTCCTGTGATGAAACCCAACATTCTTTCATTTCACAGGCATAAATAAAGTATTGTTACCAACTGTAAAGGAAGCATATGGAGGCATAGTGGTAGTGGGGTAGAGCGCTCGACTCCTGATCTGAATGTTGGGAGTTTGAATCCTGCCTTGGGCAAGGCAGAACCACAAACCTAAAAGTCTCTGCACTGGATTGTATTGCAGTACTGGTAAGTAAACCGAGGAAGCGGTCATCGAGAGTAACTAATATAAGATGTGAAGTTTTGTCATAGTTTATAGTCTGGATTCTTTGACCACAAAGGTCCGTTTTGAGGCTCGATGGTTAAGTTTGTTAAATTATCTATTCCCAACTCTTGTTTGTCCTTGTCCCAGCGATGCATACGGTTTTCTTAGACAATGGAAGGCGACCGAATATACGAGTTAGCAAGCAGAAATGTTCGTGAAATACAGAGCGAGTTATCTTCTACTGTCATAGATAGCCTGCTGAATTTACTAGACAGAGCAATGATTCACAATCGGTAAAAATCAATAAGTTTAAATGAAAGGATATTCGAAGTCCACTCGAGCATTGTCGTATCTGTGAGAGAACTCTTCAAAGTCCTCCTCAGTATGCTCATGGAAGATCTGCATATGTGTTCTCAATTCACTGTCTGTGGTCTTATCTAAGGTCTGAAATCACAAATGGTCTTATCTAAGGTTTGAAATCACAAATGGTCTTATCTAAGGTCTGAAATCACAAATGGTCTTATCTAAGGTCTGAAATCACAAATGGTCTTATCTAAGGTCTGAAATCACAAATGGTCTTATCTAAGGTCTGAAATCACAAATGGTCTTATCTAAGGTCTGAAATCACAAATGGTCTTATCTAACGTCTGAAATCACAAATGATATTACAGTCAAACCTGTGTTAAAGACCATCTGCGAACAAAGACCACTATTGCAAAACCTGTCTGCAAAGACCACCAATTTTATCTCCCATCAGACCATTTTCAATGATATTTAATCTGTTAATAGAGACCACCTGTAAACAAAGACCACATTTTGCTGTTCCCATGGGTGGTCTTTACAGACAGGTTTGACTGTATTACTCAACAGAATTTAAGATCTTTAATACATAAAACAGTTTTATGTATTCAAGATCTTTGTTTGAAATACATGTTTCTAGTTAAATTTTAACTAGAAACATGTATTTCAAACAAAGCTTTAAGATTTCTGTGGCCATTATAGCATCATTAAGAGTTGATTAACAGTAAAATAATCACATGACTTTTAAATTCATGTCCACCAAAGAATTATAAATTAAAAGCTAAATAGTCAAAAACGACAAGCATAACAATATACACGTATTTTATCACATTTTGCAAACAGCGTGTACAGAGGTCAATAATTTTTCTGTTAGGACTCATTCTGAAATACTCTCAGACTGTTTTGATTGAAAACATTTGATTTCATAATAAAAAACATACCTAGATGTTGAAAATAATAGAGTCTACAACTCAGTTATATAACCAACTCATGACCAAACGCAATCAAACCAGAACAGAATTTTTTTTCTATAAAAAGCGTTTTTTTCTTAATTAGACTTGATTTAATGTCCAACATGTAAATGTCAATTAAAAAATAAAGTAAACATGTACGATCATCTTGCGTGAAGACATCGCGGCAAATTGATTTTATATCATGTTATAATAAAATTATCTAAATCAAAATGTTGTATTACCTTAATTACTAGAATTACAATAATTATATAGAGGATATTTGTGTGTTTCGGCATAAGAACGAAAGTTATTTCACCGAGTGAGCAACGGACAGAATGTTCAAGTCAGATGCTCTTGATGTGTAAATAACTCAAAGCTTTCATTCACTTCATTTCGTTCATGCTTCATTTTGGTCCTTTTTTATTTTTTACTTGTTAATCACAACACATTTTCCCCGTTGAATGCTTCATTATCTTATATGACGTCATTTATATGACATCATTATCACTTTGACAAATTTCACTGTGAGTTCATTGGATAATAATTCACTGTTACTCCACAATAAACCACCGAAAAGCATGAAATAAACAAAACTATTCAGTGAGAGAAAAGAAAAATACAGTAAATACTAGAAATGCAAAATTCACTCAACTTACATCCAACAGATCTACAAGTCCAGTTCTCATAATTTCATTTCGAATATGTATACGGAAGTCGAGATCTTCGGGCGTACTCACAAGAGCGTTTACCAGCTGGATACACGCTACCTGCATCAGTTGATTGTCTCTCATACCAAGACCCATTATAATTGGTACAAATCTCTCCTGACTTCGTATCTCTCCACAAACGGTGATACCTTCTAAGGCTTTCTCATGTCTAAAGTAGAGAACAGAATCTGAGTATATAAAACTGAGCTTTGAGACCCGTCCAAGCAACTGATTGGTCAAAACTGAAGCATCTGATTGGTTTGTACCGACACGGTCTCAAAATTGACCAATGGCAAGGCTGCATTCTGAGACTGGTCTCCAAACTCAGTATCATTACCCCAGACCAGCACGTCAATTGAAAATTACATCTAACATCCACTCCGATTTTCTTCCGTATATCAATAAGCAATTAAAATAGTTATCTAATGAGATAAACAGTATTATGACATGATAGATGCGACATGTCTATCATTGCTGTAGATATGTAAACATACAATAACATGGACACACATTGTAAAGTTACCCAGAGCCACTTATTTCAAGTGCTAAGTACAAAGCAACTGAATTATGAATGCATGCAAAATCAAACATATCAAGGGTTTTATGTATAACTATTGATTTTTAAGGAAACCAAGTTGATATGTATGTAAGAATAAACAATCTTGCTTCTAAATGCTTATCGTTGGCGCGAGTTTCACAATCATAATTTGGGACTTCATTTTTTGCAAGTCAAATACTTTGGGCTGTTTGGCGAAATTTAGCTAAATTTGACCCTTTTTTCCAGTATAAACAGTTCTTCTCCAATAATATTGACATGCTAATTTAAATTAATAAAACTTACATATACATGAATATATTGAAAGATGTAAAAATTACAAGATCTAAATTTAGCTCGAAATTTATTTTCCTTTATTGACAATTTACTAGTCAGAATCATTCGTATGTTATAAAAAGCAACAGTAACACCATGTACTTTACTTGCTGCACACTTCTTAATCTTCAAAGCACTTAACCGATTGTCAGATTATGTCAATTAAACGCATCAGTTGGGTTATACAATTTTGCTGATTAATCGATTGGAAAATTGCCCAAATTTACTGATTTGCCCATTACTACAAAATAGCCAAATTTACAATAAATTGTATAGCCAATGTTATAGTATATTATATAAATTAATCGAATTGTTTACTTATTTTATCAAAACTGGCTATACATATTTAACAACTAGTGGCAGTCTAGAAACAGGAAGTATTCAAGACCAATAAATACCAACCCGACTAGACAGAGCGCAGCCAGTAACCTCACAGCTTCCAACATGGTCAAAGTATCCGATGGATCCATTGTACGTGATAATATGGTTAATGCTTCTTCATGTTTGATTATCTCCATCAAACCAAACTGTCAGGTAGAAAAATATAAATATTTTTATTTATTATAGTGTCACCCCTATTTAAAGGGCCAGCCATTTCTGACTTATGAGACTACTTTCTGTGCACATTTACTTCCTGATTCCTGTCCTTTAATGCCAGGCACCAGACAGGTAGGCGTACGGTAACCATTATTTAACTACCTGGCGGCTCACCAACCATATTAAAGAGGACCACTACCAGGATTTGAACCTTCCACCTCCCAATCCCAAGGTGGTTGCCTTAACCACTCAGCCACAGGAGACGGTAAAAATATAAATGAATTAAAAAATATTTCAAACAATCGACACAACAGAATGTTTGTATAGGACAAGTAGTCTCATTCGAATTATTTCTTTTTTACTGCGTAAAGACAAATTGAGGGCTCAACGTAACACTGTTGTAACTCCTATGTATTTATATAGGAGTTACGACAGTGTTGCGTTGAGCCTTCGAAATACACTTTTTCCACAAGTATATCATTGTGTCATTAAACCTTATCTTTCAAAGAATATTTACATTAGATGTGCCGGTGGAATACATATTTTTAGATTCAATTTTAACTCAACATTCGCGGTCTCCGAGTCGGCGGCACAGAAAACCCATTACACTCAAAACTCTACTTAAACCTCATTTATAGATAGTTCCCACATATACAATAATTACCTCCCTTGTTCTGAATCATCAGCAATTATGATATGCAAAACTGATAAGCACTTATATGAGTAATTCCCAAATATGTGAAATTAGAGAAAATATCAAGAGAATTTGCATGTGACAATCACGTTTTCTTCCACGTTCTGAGTCATCATTCTGCCCGCTTGTGCATAATGAATAAGTACTTTTGTTATATATCTGATTATTTTGTCATTGTTTACATTATAAACTTATAAACTTTAAGGAAATTTGCCTATCAATAAGGCTGACTATTCAGAACAAGGGAGGTAAATATTGTAAATGTGGGAACTATCTATTGAAACAATTTCAACACTGCTGTATCTATTAAACACTTCTTATGTCACAAATGTCAGGGCTTTCAGATGTATCTGTCTCTCTCGACAATCCAACAGATTGATTACGGAAACAAACATTTTAGCAGATTTATTCAACATTAATTTTTCTTATTTTTTTTCCTTACTTACGGTGTTATTCATATAAGCTTTCAGACATCGAACACATTCATAGGTGGCCTTCCTCTCTGATTTGCTGAAAAATAATTAGATCACAATAAAATCAGAGTAGTGAAATGAATATGCTACAAGTAATATTTTAATTCATGCATATCCAAGAATATAACGTACATACTAAAAGTGTCACGATATATCAGCAATATTATGTATATTGCAATACCGTATAAAGTGGATAATATCGCGTATAATATATAAGTTAGGCCACATCGAAAGAAGTCTGTGTTTGCTGTCTACAGACTCTACTTTGGGAAGTTGGGAAGGTTTTTTTAACACAATTATTCTTGAATGAGATTACTTAAAGACAGATCGAGGGTTCAGCACAAGACTATCCTAACTCCTATGTATTTATATAGGAGTTAGTATAGTCTTGCACTGAACCCTAGAGATAGTTGCGATTTTTATCAAAATATGCTTAGTCGTACATATGAGATAATACGTTGTACTTGACTTCATACAGATGTACTCTACATCTCTGCTTTGTCAATTTCCTTACATCTTTCCCAAAACCACCATTACGCGAGTCCGCTACAGGTATTTTCTATCCTGAACTACGCTCGGAGTAAGCGTTAGCAAGTAGGAGTAAGGTAATACCTGTATCAGACAAATCAAGGATTCAGCGCAAGACTATCGTAACTCCTATGTAATTATATAGGAGTTACAATAGTCTTGCACTGAACCCTCAACTTGTGTTACGCAGTTCCAGGGAACTTTTAAGAAAAGTTATACTGCAGTGTTTTAGAGCGTGACTGTATTTAAGGCTTTTAAGTGCAATTTTCTCAAAATTATTATTTAGCATAATATGACAAAAATATGACAAAATATCTTTAACTATATTTCAATTGAGATAGACAGAATATATATTTCCTACCATGAGCCAATAATTTTTTTGGAGTGCAACATATTTGGCAGATATGTAGTAAGACATTTAACTAACTTTTTTTTTAATTTGGCCTTACTGATGCACTTAACCAAGGACTGTGCATTTGAAATGTTTAAGTGACTGCTTAATTGCAATACAGACTTAAATGACATTAGAAACACTTTGAAGGATATACCAGAGGGCTGAAACAACAGTTCACTAATCCTTAAAACAAAATGATGTAAATATTATTCAGAGATATCACACAAAAAATACCATTTTACACCACAAATCAAGCAAATCTCAACCATGTCTAACTCTATACCTTTACCTTTACCAAATAAAACCACACACATGTGATGAATTCAAACTAATTGTTATTAATTCACAAACACACATTCCAACCAAAACTACATGATATTAGGGCCTTCCCCTCTCTTTTTGTCCGAGTTTTACACTATTTTTCAGGAGTATTTCAATTATGTACGACCATCAGTGCTCCTGGGGTACTAACCAGTACTAGCCTGTTCATCAGCAAGCAACTGACAACTTCCCCACATATATCAGAGGTGGAGGCCAAATGACTTTGGATGTATTATGGTCAGTCAAACTGTCATGGAGACTGTACATCTCACACACAGTTCGAACTTACAACCTCCTCTATATGGCCACTGAGTGCTTTAACCACTATGCTAACCTGACAGGCCCCTGCTCTCAGCTACCATTCTATTTTTTCCCATGAATTTTCACAACTACCTTCATGACTGGCTAAATGCCTGCACAGCAATGCCAGAAAAATCCTAGGTCTAAAAACCACCTGCTACTCGGACAGTAGTCAGAAAATTCTACAGGCATGCACAATTTTTTAGAAAAGTTATAAGTTCTTTATGAAACAGTAGCCTTAATTAATAGTTAGCATCAGAAGCTTAAAACATGTTAGAATTCACTAATATAATAACAAGATGGAATCAAACTGTACAGACTGAAACCTGTGACTGGTATACTTTTATATAGCATACCAGTCTAATATTTGTGGCTCGACCCTGACAACATAAGGGCATAATTGAAATAGCTATCACAATTTTGTAACCATTAAACGTTTCAAATTGTACTCAAAATTCTGGAATTAGCGATGGACGATGACAGGGAAAAATGTCTTCAGCCTCTATTGTTAATGTTTGTACATGTTCAGCAAACAAAGGTTTGTTCGAACTACATGTTTAGCATACAAATTACCCTGTTCTATTTCACTGTCTACGTGCATGCAAGAATCAGGAGTACAGTGATCAGTTTGTGTTTCAGACAAATATGGATGGAAGAAAGACATACATATAAAAACGGTGAATTAAGATAAAATCAGAATCTATTTCAGTTTAAGTCAGTTAGAAAGTATGGAGCATTTACTCAGAAAAAGGCTGACCTGTATGGTTAAGACATTGTTTGAGGATTCTGATCACAGGAGATTGTCAGGAGTTCTTTCCCTTTATCCCATCTATAGTTCTCTCCCTTTGCCCCTTCTATAGAATATGTATAATATATACTATTTAGTATATTCTATAGAAGGGACACAGGGAGAGAACTCTAGGTTGGATAAAGGGAAAGAACACATGACAATCTCCTATGATTCTAATACAGACATTGAATAATAAGAATGACAAGTTATCATTATTCTGAGAATAATGATAAGAAAGGTTTTATAGGAAGATTATCAAAAATTGACTGATTGATTAAGAAATCAATTTACAAGTACGAAGTTAAAACAGACAGAATTCAGAAACTGTACAATCGACATTGTATATACAGTTTATATACAACAGTAACAGTCAAGTATATCCCAACATTTGAGTAAATACCTAAGGGTTCCAAATTCTGCCAAACTGAAACAAAAATATCACTTAAATGTTTTTGACCAGCAAGCAAATTTCCAAGTTCAACAGATACTGTATCATACTAAGAACTGACCACTCTCAATTGTTCTGACACATGGGCACTGGAATACCAGTTCTGTATCATACTAAGAACTGACCACTCTCAATTGTTCTGACACATGGGCACTGGAATATCAGTTCTGTATCATACTAAGAACTGACCAATCTCATCTGTTCTGACACATGGGCACTGGAATACCAGTTCTGTATCATACTAAGAACTGACCACTCTCATTTGTTCTGACACATGGGCACTGGAATACCAGTTCTGTATCATACTAAGAACTGACCACTCTCATTTGTTCTGACACATGGGCACTGGAATACCAGTTATGTATCATACTAAGAACTGACCAATCTCATTTGTTCTGACACATGGGCACTGGAATATCAGTTCTGTATCATACTAAGAACTGACCACTCTCATTTGTTCTGACACATGGGCACTGGAATATCAGTTCTGTATCTGTATCATACTAAGAACTGACCAATCTCATTTGTTCTGACACATGGGTACTGGAATATCAGTTCTGTATCATACTAAGAACTGACTAATCTCATCTGTTCTGACACATGGGCACTGGAATATCAGTTCTGTATCATACTAAGAACTGACCACTCTCATTTGTTCTGACACATGGGCACTGGAATACCAGTTCTGTATCATACTAAGAACTGACCACTCTCATTTGTTCTGACACATGGGCACTGGAATATCAGTTCTGTATCATACTAAGAACTGACCAATCTCATTTGTTCTGACACATAGGCACTGGAATACCAGTTCTGTATCATACGAAGAACTGACCACTCACATTTGTTCTGACACATAGGCACTGGAATACCAGTTCTGTATCATACTAAGAACTGACCACTCTCATTTGTTCTGACACTTGGGCACTGGAATATCAGTTCTGTATCATACTAAGAACTGACCACTCACATTTGTTTTGACACATGGGCACTGGAATACCAGTTCTGTATCATACTAAGAACTGACCACTCACATTTGTTCTGACACATGGGCACTGGAATACCAGTTCTGTATCATACTAAGAACTGACCACTCACATCTGTTCTGACACATGGGCACTGGACTATCAGTTCTGTATCATACTAAGAACTGACCAATCACATTTGTTCTGACACATGGGCACTGGTATATCAGTTCTGTATCATACTAAGAACTGACCACTCACATTTGTTCTGACACATGGGCACTGGAATACCAGTTATGTATCATACTAAGAACTGACCAATCTCATCTGTTCTGACACATGGGCACTGGAATACCAGTTCTGTATCATACTAAGAACTGACCACTCACATTTGTTCTGACACATGGGCTCTGGAATACCAGTTCTGTATCATACTAAGAACTGACCACTCACATTTGTTCTGACACATGGGCACTGGAATATCAGTTCTGTATCATACTAAGAACTGACCACTCACATTTGTTCTGACACATGGGCACTGGAATATCAGTTCTGTATCATACTAAGAACTGACCACTCACATTTGTTCTGACACATGGGCATCCCTATCTGATTTACCACAGACTTACTTCACCTATGCCAATTTCAGGCACTGTGTCAAAATTGAGCATTTCCCGGTGCTCGACATTTTCAGTAATAGATGAAATCCGGAATTCACTTAAATGTGTTTTTATCAGGGGTACAAACAAAATTTCATTTTAGATCCATTTCAGATCAGACAGACGCTAAATCCTGTCAATTTGAATGGTATATTTTTGTTTGTACCGCAGAACTAGAGGGAAAAAAACTCATATTTATAGTTCTCTGGAGAAGATCTATTACAAAGGGTAAACATGATGTATTGTTTGACCCAATAAATTACATAAATTATTGTAATATATGGCAATTTTATGCTCACAGTATTGCACAATTTGCCTAAGGGGTTGTGCAGACTCAAACCAACAGTAGATGAACTGTAATAGAATATTAAGATGGGCAGACGTTAATAATATGTTTGTTTCCCCTCCCACAACCCTAGCCCACAAGGGTAGGGTTGGTAGGTAGGGAATCAATTTTTTTTTTCAAATTATTTTTTTCCTAAGTATTATTTTTGTCGTGTCTAAGTGAAGGATAGAATTTTAATGTATTTTTGTACTTTCTACTTAAACCTACAGTATCCTCAGGGGTTCCATTTGACCTCCGAGTTGACCCTTTGACCCCTGGAATTTCTATAAAGCCACATTTTGACCCTCAGTATTCTAGCTGAAGGGTCAATTTTTCTCTAAATTATAGGTAATTTGGCTCTATATATCAAAATCTCGTCAAAAGTTATCTAAATGACCCTTGACATTCAGCACCTAGTGGAACCCCTGATCCTGATGAGAGACTGGTCTGATTGACTGCATACAGGTCTTATGGAATCATTGGCATCAAACAGAATGTGTAGTAGCTATATAACTTTATTGATCTTTGAAGAAAAATAGGATTTTTACAGAAATCGCCAAAAATCTAAATTAAACAAAAAAAAGTAACCTAATGTGGTACACATGCTAGGTTAAAGTCGCTTTAAATGTTCAATTATGAAATTATGAATAAGTTTTTTTTTATTTCTGGTTTGAAAAAATAGTAGCAAATAAAAGTTATTGTGTATCAAATTCTTCTCTGAAGTATAGAAGTAAATGTCGACAAACAATGTTCAACGTGCCACACACAATCAAGAACAAAATGCACGAGTCAGTTCATGTTGGACTCGCTATCGTCGTTTTCAACGGTGATTTAACTAAGGATGTTATTATTTAACAAATATATATGGACATTGCAAGTTATTTCAGAAAGTTGAAACAAAACAATTGTAATAGACAGTGTTTATGCTAAAAGCAGTGATGCACCCATCTAAATTGAGCTAAGCATTCTCGCATTCAAACTCCAATCAATTTCTATACATCGGACACTACTTAAATATCAATCAGATGTCAAAACAAAGAAAGCCATAAAAAATTAGGTCATATACGCAATTTGATGATCGGCAAGACACCTGTGAAGAATCGGTAACATTTGACCCCTTTGATCTTCAAGATATATATCACAAGGTCGGTCGTGTCCCAGAATGGAATGTGAAAATAACACGTTTCCTCATCGGCAATTTGATTGAAATTTAGTCATTAAAAAATGCCGACAATTTCATGATATTTGACGTCATGAATGCTCGGCATCACTGTAGGAGGAACAATGTTTGACCTACTTATTGTTCTGATTTGTCGGTGAATCATAATGGGAGTTAAATAAATGTGCAAACCGCAATAAAATATTTACGGCCGCGGTCATTTTCAACGGTCGGTTGTGGGAGGGGAAACAAACAATATTTTATTATTGGCCATGACTATTTTGTTGGGAGTAATCACAAAAATATTATTATTTTCTTTTTAATGTCACTATGCACAGGGTGTTAAAAAGGTCATTCACAAAGTTGAAATTTTAGTATCTTTTAATTGCTCGTCCCATCTATGTCGCTATATATACCTATAGTTTACTTCTGCGAAATAAAGCCAATGTACACAGCATTATTTTTCATATTATCAAAATTCAAACTTTGAGAACAAACTTTTTAAACACCCTGTAGACGAGGACAATTTTTAGATGCTTTTTTACTGGCATTGAGTACACTGCAACTCCGTTACACTGCGGTTGGATATAGCGCGATATCCATTATAACGCGATGTCGTCGTGGCACCCGATGATTTTTAAGAAATATCCTAAAATTTGTCAAAAAAGGAAGAAAATTTGATCAAAATCGTATTTTTTCGCGATTTGCTGTCTACTCTTTCGCGAAATCACGTGCTGTTTACAAGTTTAGTTTACTAAATGATCGCAAATCAACAAGATTATTTAAACTGAATATACACACCATAAGAGTTATATGTCCAATTATGATAACCATCAATATTTACACAAATGTCACCTTCTAATGTTTTTCAACACATTTCATAAACATCAACGTAATTTGACCTTGGATTGTGCATCTTGACGTAGTTGGAGTAGCTGATGTTGAGTCTAACACGCCCACGTTCAATTATTCTCCTTACCTTGACCAATTAGATGATTGCGAACCGGCGAGATTTCTTTTAATTGAATGAATGACAGTACGGGATGTCAATCATGGAACAAAGCAGTGTTAATCCTCAATAAACTAAATGGTATCCGGATACGCTAATTACGATTAATACAGCACTTGTTGTTCACACATATCAACTAGATGTGTCGGTCGACTATTTCTCAATCTGTCACAAAAAGTAGTTAAGTCAAGGCAAAAGCGGACAACTCGGCACGGAATGTTTGCAGACTACAAAGGCACCGCGTCTTGACTTGTTAGATCAAGTAGTCGGCCCAATGTTTGATGCGACGCACGTGGAAAATGTTCTACTCGCAGACTTCAAAGGCGCCGCGTCGTCTTCTAGTTTCAGAGGTCGACCGTCGTGGGTGGTGATTTTGTCAAATGCACATTTTGATTGACGTGAAATGCTTTATGAGACGTATGTAATATAGATACGACTAGGCGTGGTGCAAAAACTGAAGGCCATCGCATTTTTCACGTGTGATTGTTGGTCGAATCAACATTTATACGCGATGGATTATTCTTTTGTTCTGGTGAATAACGGATAAATATCGATAGGTACGAAAATACACTTAGATATAATTATTGAATTAATTCTCACTCTAAATCTGCAATGTTCACATGTATTTTGCAAGTGTCACAGGGGTAATTTTCACGGGTAACAAATAATACAAACACCGCCAAAATATCGCGGTTCCAAAAGAGAAATGATCATATTTTAGCTTTGTTTTAAATAATTAAATGAGTTTTGTTTTGAAATAGTTTCAAATAATAACCCATAAATACATTTTATATATTATCCTCTACCTATTTATTAAAACAAATACGAAACAAATACGAAATATATGAAAACATAGTACGCACAACGCTATATTGTGTGGGTGGGGTAAGTTGGTATTCTGTCTCTATACCGCGGTCGGATATAACGCGATCGCGAGTCCTTGGACCCCACTGATCGCGGTATAACGGAGTTGCAGTGTACATAATCTGGTAAGAAACATAAAGCTGCATCAAGTCTAAATTAACGGCAAAATGGAAAATAGTTTGATTTTTTTGTTTTTACTTTGCGAAATAGACTGGTTAATGTCTTGACAATGCTTCAATATATTGAGATACAAAAATAATATAATAATAAGTTTGTGATACTTAAAGGTAGATCGTCATTAACAAAAAATACTCACGAATCACAGCAGTATGTCAGATTTCGAAGAATAGCATTTAAACCATGGACACCAAACTCTTGTACCCAACTGGAAATATAAGAACAAAAAGCTATACAGTAAACTATCCTTCAAGCAACATAGCTAGTGTGACCATTAAAAACAGCGGATAATTTGTTTAATTTTTTCTTATGCATACTAACTGCTTTTTGTAAAGTATGGAGTGGGATGACCCACACATATACATGTACTTATTTACATGGAAAATAAAATTATCTCAATGTGCACAGTTTCTATATCATCTTAAAAACAGCGGTTCCATTTGACCCTAGAATTGACCCTTTGGACCCTGGAATTTCCACAAAAAAGCCACGCACATTTTGATCCTCAGGATTCTGGCTGAAGAGTCAATTAATTTTTCTCTAAATTACAGGTATTTTGGCTGTATAATGGTGATATCCAATAGTCTTTATCAAAATGACCCTTGAGGTTCATCACCACATGGAATCCTTGAAACACATAGTCACAAAAAGAACAGTTTGGGGATTTTTCAACAGGGATGATATCTGAAGCTGTCAGACAATTACCTTTATCTTCAATTCAATATGCATAAATATAATTTGCTTCACACTTCGGTATATTTCCGAGGCATGAGAATGCAAAATTTCAAAATCAGCTGAAAATTCAGCAAGGGGTGTAGAGGGTCGCTGAAGCTCTGGCTTTGAAGCATCTAAGATGGCTTAAATTGTCTCAAAAATGGCCCTTGCGAGCTTAAATCTGCAGAAAATCTCATGCCTGATTTCAGTATTTTTTTTTTTTTTTTTTTTTGAAGGGGATATATTTTTATTTTCAGTATTAATTCTAAATTGGTCAAGTAGTGGTAACTTAATTTCTACCCGGGTACCCCTAATACAGACCCGTCCTTGCTGGTATTCAGGTACTCGTCCATGCACCAGATAATGCGGAGACTTAGCACAAATACAAAACAAAAGTGGACATATTCTCCTACCTCACTGGATTACTGGTGAGCGACACTCTCAATGACTCTAATACTTTCAGTCTTTTCTCTCCTTTAAGATCTGCATTGCGTAATTCAGTAACAAAACTTTGCGGGGAGTCAAGCTCAGACTGAAATAAATAAATCAATAGAGAATCAAAGAAAAACCCAACACACAAAATGACCATGGTAATGTAACAGGCAATTTTAGTCAGAACCTTGTAGTCACCAAATGCTGAACAGAAAAAAACAATTTAAGAAAATGAAATAACAACGGAACAGACATTCCAATTCATGCAGCTTTTTGCAGTCCTAATTTCTTCAACAAAGTGAAATAAATAAATTTTAATATGCCCATCATCACCAAGGTAACATCGTCAAGAGAAAACAATTCAAACTATTTTTCAAAAGGCAAAAACATTATATGGTTGTTTTTGACCTTCACTCTCATTGTATGACCTTGACCATCTAAAGAAATTGCTGAAATAGTAATTTCTGGGTGGTTGACACAACTAGGAATGTCTTTAAAAACAATTATGACTCCCATACAGAAACAAGTAAGTGAATCATCAGAGAGGATAGTACGAAGGATGAAAAAGAAACTAGGCTATCTGCAGATTACTAGAGCCTTGTTTGACCTTCACCCTTCACTAGGAGACAATACCTTTGGAGCTTTGTAATGCATTAACAACATGGCTCTCTTATATTTTATATCTCTGTCTCGTAGAGGAGCCTTCTTCTCGTCTGTCAAGTTCATATCATCCTGAAACAATCAACACACATGTAGAATCAACAACTCGGGAATACAGTTAAACTTGCATCAAGTAGTCACACAACGGACAAAATATACTGCAACAAGTGTGTCTAAGCATTAAAAGCAGGGTCATTTAAGATACCACATTTAATGGCATGCATCTCTCAACACTCAATAAATATCGGAAAGCATTTGATCCTGAAAGGCGACCTTGACCTGGGAGCTAGGTTGGGAATTAATGTCAATTCATTTCAAAATCATTGAAAGAAGGGTGCCATGATGAAATATTTAACATTCATGCCAACTCATTTCAAAATCTCTTCATGGAGGACAGAGTTTATGGGCTAACCAAACCATAAACCTTTATAACCTTTGAAGTCAAAGTATGACCTTCACATTGAAGCAAAGAAAGATGGATCTTGTACATGTGACAAATATTTCTGCCAAGACGAATGTCTTCATGGAGCACCAAATTACAGATTGAACAGGCACAACAATTTCTACATATGTAGACCTTTCAGGGCATAAAATATTCTTGTTCTGAAGAATATCATGCAGGGTAACACCAAAGACAGTCCGATAGTTTAGCATCTAATGTAGCTAAGTTTTGATACAGAAGCTGTTACAGCAGTTATGTAAGAAACCCTTGAGTTGATGCAAGTAAACTGGATAAAATTATGGAGAATATCGAGAGGATAAAACAAAACTAGGCTATCTGCTAATAAATAAAGAAGCGTATGGAACAGTTTTGATGTTCCCTTCGTTATGCATGCTTTAAATAATTAATAGCAACATTTCTAAGCAAATCACAGCAATTATCAGAATCTCCGAATGAAACGGTGAATTGAAATTACGTTTATATCGTTATCTCATTACCCCACGAGATCAAACGTAATAGACAAAGACAGCATGATTATTTCTGTACGTATCATGAACACTAGAAACATTGTTTAAATGTGAGACCTTGACTGTTCCGGTGTTGCGCTCCACAACACATTATAAACAACAATGTTTCTATTTTGAGAAATATAATCAGAAACAATCGAGTTTCTGGTATCGAGATTTTACAGACATAGCTAAGATTACTAATGGTGGTTTGTAATACCATAGGGGCAGTAATATGACAAACAAAAAATGAAATTTCCAAGTAACACGCCCACTGAATTAGTTTTTCTTTAAATTTTCAATTATTTTGAAAACTCAGTTTCTTGCTGCCTGCTCCCCCTGGTGATAACAATAGACTGCTCAATGCTAGAGGGAGGTCAAACCATTATGGAAAATTAGGTAGGTAGGCAAAATTGAGCTATACAGAAATCAAGCAAATAATAAATACTGGTTGAACATTATACACTGAACAAACTTTCTGATTGGTCACTAGGGGTTTTATTGATATTTTCCAAGCTGTGAATAAAAATCAAACAACGGATGAGCAATTTTAAACGTGATTTCTTTGTTCAACTTTTCTGAAATAATTAATCCACTTGGACCCCGAGATGAAATTTACAACCAAACAACAACAACAACCCTAAAATTGAAAGTCACGAATCAGTAATATATGGTATGGTCTCTTCAATAAAACCGAAGTGACCAATTAGAAATTTGGCTCAGTGTATGTATAAAAGCTATGTTGAAGAGAGACATGGTGGTCTATAGGTATATTGCCCGACTCCTGGTCGGAAGGTGATGAGTTTGAACCTTGTCACTGGGGCAAGGTTGAGTCGCATACTTCACATTCTGTGAAACAAGGATGAGTACTGGATAGTTATTCCACATTAAACATAAACTAGAACTGTCACCAAAGGATGACTTAAATACCCACCGCCCCTGTCGTGATACTTTTGAGTGAGGACCATGAAACTGAAATGCGCCCACAAGGAGTTGCACCCATAAGACTGTATACACTATATAATGAGCAATATTATATTCATGCACATCTGAACTAGGAATTTCCCTAGGATTTTTCAGCTAAGGGTCCTTAGACCCTTGTGTTTGGCAAACTGGGGGTCCTTTAATAGTAAATTTGCAGGGTTCCAGATATGCAGTTTATACTTGAAAAGGTTCATAAGGTCCCAGGGATGCACATGTAGTTAGTGGAAAATCGAAGTCCCTAGTAAAAAAGGGAGTCAGGGATTTCTGCATCAGGGAAATCCCTGTGAACATCATGTGTAGTAACTTTGTCAGATTTGAAAGAAATCTATGCAAAACTGTAGGAGGAGTTGCTTCCTCAAGATTGTATCTACAGACGTACAGAGAGTGGATTCCAGTATACCCCTTCTAACAACTTTGTCGTGCAGGATATGAATATAAGAGTTTAAATTAAAATGACGAAGCTACAACTTCATTCAGGGAGTGTCTAAATGTAGAAAATAATAATAAACTGTGCATGACTATGTTTCATAATTATGTAGGAAGTATAACTAAACACTCACTTTAAATAAGGAGGAACGGACTCAAGGATGTTTTGCAAGTGGTAACATCCTATAGCATACAACATATTCAACCTCAATAATAAGACCACCTCAATAAGAAGACCAGTTTTCAAGGGTCCCAAGAGTGGTCTTATTATCGAGGTTTAACTGTATATACATATATTATAGAAGGGATAAAGGGAGAGAGCTCCAGACAATCATCCCTGCTACAATTAAATTACTGTGGTAAATAAAGCTACAAGTAGGAAATCATCATCAGGAAGATATATTACATGTATGTATACATAAACACAAATAATAAATAAAATCATACTATAGTGTTTACTCCACTTCGATGTGGATTGCATAATTGTTTATTTTTATTTCTATTGGCAGGTAACTGCCACTTTTGACATCAGATTTCAGTATAAATATTAACAGATTATAATTTGATTGTTTTGTGTTTCACACCATTTCTCGACAGTATTCCAGTTATAACTTATATACAATGCCAGTGGTCAGTTGTTGTAACCAGTGCTCCTCGGTTACCTAACCAGTACTAACCTGCCCCTCCGCTAGCAACTGACAACCTCTTCACATAAATCATAGTTCAGAAGCGGAGAATAAATGGCTTTAGAATCATAATCTTTGGTCACATTGTCACTGGAAGAACAGACACCTCACCCAGTATTTGAACCCACAACCTCTAAATTAGCAGTCAAAGGCTGTACCCATTTAACCAATCAGATTGGGTGTACAAATTATGAACAAATCCTGTAATCCAATCTCAGGCCTTTTTCGATAGTTCACAGGGGTCAGACTATCTGATCCATTCCCAAAGACAAATCTATGGGTCTTTTCCCAATCAGAAAAAAAATTCCCATATCTAATATGTATTTAATTTCTTTAAAGATTTCTGTGTATTTACAAGACAATTAGAAAGTTTGGCAGATATTGCATGTTCCAGTTTTTTCATGAAAATGTTTATAAATACAGACTAAAAATTGAGGAACAGTAATGGCAATACATCTTATCTTTTCAACAAGAAATCAGTTTCCTGGTTTTCGTCGCAGCTAATGAATGACTCGATTGTTAATTTCTAGTAAACATTTTGTGCTATTTTAAACTTGCACAGACGTAAGTTGAATCAGAATCGGTTGATGAAATTCAGGCTTAGTGATTTGTTAAGCAATATTCAACATTTCTGATGGTAAGATTTTACCGACAGTTTTGGAGAACAGTCCCAAAATCCAGTATTGCCATTGGTCAAATTTAAGAATTTCGACATCTCAGAAAAGACCAATCATAGGCCATCCAGTTTCCAAACTATTACCAGGGATAAGTTTTATAAAGGTAAACCTATTTGTGAGTAAAAACCACATAAAATCATGGGAAACCACAAAAAATATCGAAAAGACGATTGGTATTATTTGCACTATAACCAAAAGAAATGAGTTGTTTGAATTTTTGTTATAAATACATGAATGTAGCTATCTGCCCTATATTAAACAAATTGGTCATAAACTCACTGATAAAGGAGTCTATGTACCATAAAATGGTTCATCTTTATACACCAAGAATGTGATCCCAAATAATATCAATCTATTATAGAATTTACAAATTAGGTCAAATGTAACTGTAAGATTACTGGTATGTACACAAATTTTGCAATTTGATAAACTGCAATTAAATGATCATTGATGGATGGTACTTGAGAAATGATACAAAATTCATTGATAAGGGCATGTAGTAATTGGTAAAATTTCATTATCCTGAACAGTCACTTTACTTTATGCAGCTTTGAGTATTTAAAGGAGCAATCAAACTTCAAACTATCAAATGAGAGTACTTTTTTTCTTAAACAGTTAAAATCAAAGAAAAGTACAAAAACAAGGCATGTGGAAATTCCACGAAAAATCAAGTTTTTAGCCTTGACCTCAGGGATTCCATTTGACCATTGATTTGACCCTTTGACCCCTGGAATTTTGACAATCAGGATTCTGGCTGAAGTGTCAATTTTTTTCAAAAAAATAGGTATTTTGGCTATAAAATGGTAAAATCTGGTAAAAAAGTATCAAAATGACCCTTGAGATTCAGCCCCTAGTGGAACCCCTGGACCTTGACCTGAGCACTCTAAAAGCAATACCAGCCTTCTCCACCACAAACACTATATTATATACACAAAATTTCATTGTAATATCTTTATCCTTACTAAAGTTATTGAGTGGAAAATTAATCATTATTTTGACAATAACCCACCCACCCATCCGCCTGCTGATTGACATTCCCCAATCTATGTTTTGTTCCTGGTAAACAAGATACAGCACAATGATTGTGTATTGTATATTTTAATGGATAACAAAGTACAACTATTGTAATATTTTGATTTATATACAATACCCAGGGTTTGGGGCAAATCTATTGTGGCTCTGTTTTAATAATCATATACGCGCAAATAAATGTGCAAAAACAACTATCGTTACCAAAATCGTCTTTAAACCCAATTAAACTTGATAATAACAGCTTATTAGTTCACAGACCACTTTAGCACGTCACTTTTTCAACATTTTGTTTTGAACCATTTATGATATTACTACGTTGGGTGAACTTTGGAACTTCGTTGGGTGAACTTCGGATGTAAACGTTTTCCCGGCTTTCAGTCTTTTTTGTGTTTCGAAAATGGGAACCATTCATGTATATGCTTCTCAAATTGCCACACTACAATAGATGGTACCACTCAGGTACTATCTAAAAATGCAGTTATTATTTCAATGTATGATGGAATAATTTTGCTGAAAACCTTCATAATTGTAATATAGTTGAAGGTAAGTTTTAAACATGTAGAAGAATATAAAACATTAAAATTACCAGCATCCTTTCAAACTTCTCAATGACTTCTTTTACAGACAAACTGTTGATAACTTGATCGGGTGGAGGTCCCGTATACTGACCATTGGTTCCCTCCTCCGTATAGGAGGGGAGCCGGGAACCAACTGGCATAGTACTAGCATTCTGTTTCTTCTCCTTGTTCTTGTCTTTGCCAATTTTGAATGACAACTGAAAAAATACAAAACAAATAAAATACAGTAACATCAGAGAAATTTTCGACAAAGATAATGTTTTGGCTGTTTTCAATGGGGGCTAGCACCATATAACAGTAAACCAGCAGAGTTGTCTGTGGACATAGGTTTTCTGCATCACTGACACAATTTTTGAACTCATATTTACAACTGATTTGGCATCCCGAGAAATGATCGCAAGATTTGTAATTTGGATACGAGGGTTGCTAAGGGAATTACACCCTATACTGTTAGTGACATCATTTCAAGAAAATGCAATGTATGTGATATCACTATTAGCAAGCAAGAAACAATATTTACTCCACATGGTTACCGGTACTTCATTTTCATAATGCCATATGAGGCAAATATTGCTTACTGTCAGTACATAATGACGTCACATATGACGTTTTCATGAAATGACGTCACTTAAATGAGAGATTGAAAATCCTACAGCACTTAATTATACCTGTATGCTTATCAATTTTGCCTATCAAAATGGCTAATGATTAAGAACAAGGGAGGGAAATATTGCTGATATGGCAACAATCTATTTAAGGACCACACCCTAATTTATTAAGACTACCAGTATCTTCAAAGGTAATATCATACAAGTAATCCTTCAAGAAATCTGACAGGTACTGAGAAAACACAGCAATACCATGGGCATTGGGCCAGTACGTTAACTTAAAACATTTTCATTATAGTTTCTACAGCTGTTTACTTTTTTCATTTGTATCAGTGACAGGATAATAACATCAAGGTATACGTTCATATCACCCCCATTAATTACAATGCCCGATATGGCTGAGCTGTTCACACCATGGGGGGGGAGATAGACATTAACTGATAAATTATTTCGCAATATATCAGGTATTTATACAAATACTGGTATCACATATTTACTACCAGTACCTGGAGTTAGATCTTATTAAACAATACATGAGTAAGTTTGTTCGACTGGCTTGAATATCCTGGTATGTGGACAGATTTGGGTCAACGCTGGGTACCCTAGGCTACATCGTATGACGCCATTACTAGGCTGCCATGCACAATGTATCACAGATGGTAATTATGACAAAATTAATTAAACACACAAACTGTCAAATAGTTAGCCAATCACATGAATGGCTAGACATGTGCAGTATGTAAGTGTACTATGTAGGTTAATTAGATATATCTATGTTATTAATTAATAATTTATTAATTAAGTGACTAATAGACTAAATTACTTATAATCATTGACATACATGTAGTTATATGTTTGACACAGTTTACAGGAGTTATTTTCCACAATGATTTTTATACATTTATCTAACTTATTTATATGTGAATTGCTTCATTTTATAAATGTTTTATCATGATTAAAAATAACTCACACTGAAACTACATAACAGTGTAATGAATCTGATTACTTTAGCATGAAGTTCATACATCAAGGGGCAAAGCATTGTTGATCTATCTGTATATACATGTATGAATCTGATAGACTTGTTTTGCTTTCTCTCCTCAATATTTCATGCACTAATCAACCAAGGCCATAATTAAAAAATTGTTTGTGTGGCATAACCCTACCTACCCACGAAAATGGCCCGGAATCAAAGATTTGAGGGGTTGAGTGAGAATTTGGAGGGGGGGTAGGACAGCATATAAATAGTTAACACTAGTATCATCATAAAAATAATACAATTAATTACCTACAGGTCTACCTAAATTGTGTTGGGTAGGGTTATGTTATACCAAACAAATATTGTTTAAGTAATAATAATAAACTTTATTTATTGAAGGTAACTCATTAAGATATGCACATAAAACATACATAAACTTGTCTCACAAGATATGGCCTAAGTATAAATTAATTATTCATGTACTGAACTACACCAACAAGTTCATGACAGGTTGTTTGCGATGATGACTTATATTATTTTTTAAACAAGAAAATTGTAACTCATTAATGAAGATAAATTAACATCATGACAGAGAAACTACATTGTTTGTTGTAACAAAAGAAACATAGGAGGGGTGTTCAACTATTATGTTGGATTTTACACTAGAATATTTATTTTACACTTGACTGATTATCAATTTTGCATCAATAAGTTTTAACCTAAACCTGACAAGTACATAAAGAGAATTATGTTTATGAATATATATAAGCTGACCCGCGACAGCTATACACATCTTTTAAAGGGTAGTGGATTTTTAAAAAGGAATTTGATAACCACTAAAATAGATGCAATAAAGATTGGTATGATACATATACAATATTATACATAATTTGTTATAGATTTCAGTTATACAGATGGAGCCGAAGTCTATGTAAATCTGGATCAACCCATAGATTTCAGTTAGACAGATGGAGCCGAAGTCTATGTAAATCTGGATCAACCCATAGATTTCAGTTAGACAGATGGAGCCAAAGTCTATGTAAATCTGGATCAACCCATAGATTTCAGTTAGACAGATGGAGCCAAAGTCTATGTAAATCTGGATCAACCCATAGATTTCAGTTAGACAGATGGAGCCAAAGTCAATGTAAATCTGGATCAACCCATAGATTTCAGTTAGACAGATGGAGCCAAAGTCTATGTAAATCAGGATCAACCCATAGATTTCAGTTAGACATATGGAGCCAAAGTCTATGTAAATCAGGATCAACCCATAGATTTCAGTTAGACAGATGGAGCCAAAGTCTATGTAAATCAGGATCAACCCATAGATTTCAGTTAGACAGATGGAGCCAAAGTCTATGTAAATCAGGATCAACCCATAGATTTCAGTTAGACAGATGGAGCCAAAGTCTATGTAAATCAGGATCAACCCATAGATTTCAGTTAGACAGATGGAGCCAAAGTCTATGTAAATCAGGATCAACCCATAGATTTCAGTTAGACAGATGGAGCCAAAGTCTATGTAAATCAGGATCAACCCATAGATTTCAGTTAGACAGATGGAGCCAAAGTCTATGTAAATCAGGATCAACCCATAGATTTCAGTTAGACAGATGGAGCCAAAGTCTATGTAAATCAGGATCAACCCATAGATTTCAGTTAGACAGATGGAGCCAAAGTCTATGTAAATCAGGATCAATCCATAGATTTCAGTTAGACAGATGGAGCCAAAGTCTATGTAAATCTGGATCAACCCATAGATTTCAGTTAGACAGATGGAGCCAAAGTCTATGTAAATCTGGGTCAACCCATAGATTTCAGTTAGACAGATGGAGCCAAAGTCTATGTAAATCTGGATCAACCCATATATTTCAGTTAGACAGATGGAGCCAAAGTCTATGTAAATCTGGATCAACCCATATATTTCAGTTAGACAGATGGAGCCAAATTTACTCCAAAAAACTAAATGATATGAACATGAAGTATATAACCCCAACCACAGAGTATTAAATTGTACAGTTAAATAAAAATAAACTGAAGATAAAGGAGCTTTATCCAAGGGTTCCACTAGGTGCAGAATCTCAAGGGTCATTATACGTTTTGACCAGATTTTACCATTAATAAAAATTGACACTTTAGCCAGAATCCTGAGTGCCAAAATGAGGCTTTTTGGAAATTCCAGGGATCAATGGGTCAACTTCAGGGTCAAATGGAACCCTTGTTTGTCTAACTTTGTATTATGATTGACAAGTAACAAGAGCTGAAAAAAAGTTATTGTGTGACCAACAAGTTAACCACTAACAGATACTTTCCTGGGCTTATAATAATATCTCCTGGTACACGTGTACAACCCTTTATATACTGAGTGCTTAGCAAGGGAGCTACCAGTATCGTTTTTCACTTATTTTGTATGATGCAGCCAGGGATCGAAGCTACAACCTCCCGCACCAAAGGCAGACACTCTACCAATTCAGCTATTGAGGAGGTACATAACATAACAGCAATTAATTTAATATGGTACTTTGATCCAGATGTTGTTATCTGATTGTACAAACTTGTTTATACTGTTAGATAGAACACACAAATTCCTGAAACAAACCAGGTATTTTATTATCACAGGATTATCTACTAATTAACCACACCCCCATCTCCATAAATATCCTTCATATACCACGCATATTGATAATATTTACTTAGTGATTCAATGAAGATAAGGTGATAAAAATAAGGTGATGTAAATTATTTTACCTTCGATAGGTTGAATAATGTATTTATTTGAGCCTCAGAGGTGAGGAAGTCTTCACATAAATTCGAGGCCTAATGAGTCTAAATTCAACTTTACTAAATGCATGCGAATGTCCTAGAAATGTACCTTAATGTGAGTAAAAAGATCTCTGTTATAGCATTTTTTTTAATTCTCAATGTTTCCAAATTCTTTAAGTAAATGGTATTCATGGCACTTTTTAATTCTTTCAAACCCTGATGTTGAAGTTGCCACAAATTTAAATGACTAATCTTGACATATATAAACTTATCTTAAATTTTCATAATAAGAGTTATACATATAAAAAATTATGGTAATAATAAATATTTTCATGACTCCTGGCACCAAAATTAGCAGTAAATGCTATTGCTAAACACATATTTACCCATCTATTATACAAGTTAAAAAATCTATTTTTGATCATTAAAAATTGCCATTTTACATGACACATCAGGTAGTCAAGCACATAAATTAGCAAATTCTGTGCGCATGTTTAAAGTTTTTTTTAATTTGATTTTATCACTAAAATAATTGTTAACTCTAGAGAAATTAATGTTGAAAAATAAAAGGACAATAAATTATTAATTGAGATTATGAATTTTATAACCATAATTTTATTTCCTTTCCAATATCTTTGAACGGTTACGTAGTACTAGTAGATAAGATGATAACAAATCAAGGGTAATACAAATTGTTTAAGTACCTGGTTGTATCTAGAAAAAGATGCAAGATATATCAAGCACACCTTCTTATTTATCAGACTTAAAGTAAAAACAAATTTACAACCGGCTCATAAGTCAAGTAGACTTTATCAATTACAGTCAACATGTCTAGATATATAGATAACGTTAAAAATGAATACCATACTATTTATCTAGTGTAAGTCTGATAAGCTTGCCTACACCTATAATATATTACATCATAACTCTGCACAGGTCTTAGATGTTGAAATAATAACTTGATGTATGAAAGAAGTATACCATGGAACATGATAAATAATATAAAACATTATATTTGGACCATTTCAGCCAGTTCTGCTGTTTTAAATTCAGACTAGAATTTAATGATGTCAGGTCAGACCTGAGCATCATTGGGAACAGTGAGTCATATCTGGAATGAAAGTATGAGGAACTTAATATATATATCTCATGGGTGTCAAGCAAATTGGTAATACACTTGTCCTCTCCAAGTCATGGCGAATGACTTCCAAGACTTGTCAGTCATTCGGTCTGACAACCTTGGAAAACTTGTCGGACCGAATGATAACTTGTCAGTCCGAAAACATGTTGTTAAAAATTACCACTAATTTCAAAGTGAAAGTAAACAAATCAAACACAAATGGGCAAATAATTGGCGTATTTCGTTGTACAGTTAAAAATTATTATTAACTTCAACATTCACTCCTGAAATGCCTTTTTGACAACACAATCAAAGTTCAAATGTCCGAAAGACAAGCGAATGTACAGACAATCGGTGGGCGTAAGAAGACCACAATGTGTAAACAGCAACGGATGTTTCAAAACCCGTCTGACCCGTACCGTACTGGACATACGGACATACGCACAGGCCTTCTGTATCTGACCTGGCCGTTTTTTATCGGTCAGGTCCGACTGTCCGATGGGTATTCGCCATGACTGCTCTCCATATGTTTCTGATACGTTGCCATGTAGCATTTAATTCCCACATCATGAAATCATTGATATTAAACATTCATATTATGTATCATTTCAGTCAAAACAGACTGATACGTTATTGCAGTTTTGACTAAAGTAAAATAAACTTAAGACAGATAAAAATAAAGCAGCACTTTGATAGTGAACAGTTAAAAAGGATTGTTAATAATTTAGATATATATAATCTTAATTTTATTATTTTAATAGCAAAAAATATTCCATGGGTTCTGAACTTTATATTTTATTTTTTTACATCACATAATACCCAAATGATTTTTACTCCACATGATGAACTATCTATGGCATAAAATTTTGGGCATCTATTGTGGAGGTGATTATAATATAAATAAGCATTAAGCATGATGTGAAAAAGGATGCAGTTTTATTAAAAATGATTGCATGCTTGGATAACGAGGGTATGGTAAATTGATGACCAGCCGATGGTTCCGATTAGGGGCTTGAACCCACAACCCCTAAACACTAGTACGGTGCTCTACCGACTGAGCTGACTGGGGGCCGTTTAACCCCACACCACTACACAGTGTAGTACATTCCTCCCAATTCGGGCATTTGAGGCTCAACCACTGTGGTCCCTAAAAAACACCATTGAGGTAAATCAAGAAGAAAAGTGTGTTCGATGTGGTGCTCGAAACCCATGACACCCTAAACACTAGTATGACGCTCTACCGACTGAGCTGACCAGGTGGCCGTCTAACCCCACACCACTACAATACCCAAATTTAAGGATTTTTTAAAAAAATCATGCAATATTCAAACTGACAGTAAAAATCATAAATGTCAAAACACCAATCAACCACTATTACACAATAATCAGTTGAATATCTACTAAGTAGCACTTGCAATACATCAATACTTACAAAACTGTTCCTTTTGTCCTTCTTATCAGCCATTTTGTTGACATGAAATTTCACTTATGAGTCAGAGACACGACTTTTTTTAATATAAATCGAATGTCATTTTCCCTAACCACATAGAGTCACATTGTTTATATCAGAACTAACTTGTACTTTGATATATTTGGCATGAAATTGAGTTAAAAGTCGTAATTATGCAATATTATGCCATATTATTGGAAACAAAACATTTAAAACTTTCAATCATTCTACTGACTTCCGCCTTTTAACGGGAGACAACTCTTGAACACCTTAGGCATCAGTGTACTAAAAGCTGGATAAACGCTGTAGGTCAGCGTTATTAAATTATGTTGTGATAGGGGGTTCGTGAGCTTCTATTTGTTTAAATGCACCACTATATAACGCAAATACAATACAATAACGGCTTCGAATCTTTAAGCATATCATGTTGTCTATCATTTCATTCTTTGTTTGCTCAGAAATAGTGATAAGTAAAATAGTGAATACGTTGGTACCCCACACATATCTCCGGGAAAACAACAGTCCATAAAACACGAGGCATTTGAGGAGGTGCAAGGGTAAATACGCAAGGGAACAGGGGAACAAGGAATGGCCTGGCCGACCATAAAGGACAACTAAGGAAAATTAATGAGGACAAACAGGGGGAATAGTAGTCGACCGTATGTGAAAATATATAAATATTGCGAAGTCACAAAAGAAAATGGGGAATTAAATGAAAAAAAAGACTAAGCAGTTCAAATTATAACAATACATTTGTTTTTGTTAACTGCAATTTTATATAATAACAACATTTATAAATATATCATGGACATATGTCCTTGAATATATGAGCGCTGCTATGTGATTTACAACCTATTCTGTAAGTGACGTCATTTCAAGAGAACGCAATATGTGATGACACTATTTGCAAGCAGGAAACAATATTTACTCCATAATATTATGGTCATTTCGTTTTCATATTGCCATATGAGCCAAATTTTGCTCAGTACATGGTGACGTCACATCTGACGTTTTCTGGAAATGCCTTCACTTTAACAAGAGGTTGATAATCGTACAGCGGCGCTCATATGTATAAATTATAAGGACATAACTGGTACATATCGATCAGTGCAAGACTATACTAACTCCTATGTAAATACATAGGAGTAAGGATAGTATTGTGCTGAACCCTCGATATACCTGACAGTAAAACACAGGATGATTAAAGTTTTATAGTAGGTGTAAAACGTTATATCTACATGTATAACTCTTTTTAATCACCAATTTAATATATCAAACCACGAACATATAAATGGTTTATATGTCCATGATCAAACACATAAAGACAGTAAGTGATATAAAAGTTCACATGAACATCTATAGAATATATCAAACAAAATTCAGAATTACAATTCATATGAGTTTATATCTAAATACATCAAACACAAATCAGAATAGCGCATTATGCAAACATCTAAATATGTCAACCACAATATAGAAAATGAATCTCTTATGAACCTCTATAGAATATATTAAACTCCATAGCAATTCATACGAACATCTAAACAAACAGAACATACACTCAACAAAATTCCTAATCGGTCAGTTTATATTGTATCATTATTTTTCTAATAATGCATGTATTCACACAATATTTCACATACCGATATTTGAACAGGTAATGCAGCGAATTATTGTTTTTTTTTTAGCCGGCTCGCTATGAAATAAATCGTATTAGGCGTATCGACGTTTATAGCACGTGTTGCACGTGCGGGGCATGGACACATATTTGCACGTGTTCGTGTAAACTTTTACTATTGCTGATGAAAATCCTTTTTGAAAAACACAAAACATGGCGAGAATGACTGAAGAAGAACGCGCCCGAGCCGTCGGAATGATATAGACCGGAACTCATTTACGACAGGTGGGTTTTATTTTTTGAAATTTCATAAGAATATTAACATTATTTGTTTGTAGCCATTATATTGAAGGTTCTTGCCACCTGAAATAAGTTGAAAATGGAAATAACCACCAATATAATGGCTACAAACAAATAATGTCAATATTGTTATGAAATTTCAAAAAATAAAACCCACCTGTCGTAAATGAGTTCCGGCCTGTATCATTCCGACGGCTCGGGCGCGTTCTTCTTCAGTCATTCTCGCCATGTTTTGTGTTTTTCAAAAAGGATTTTCATCAGCAATAGTAAAAGTTTACACGAACACGTGCAAATATGTGTCCATGCCCCGCACGTGCAACACGTGCTATAAACGTCGATACGCCTAATACGATTTATTTCATAGCGAGCCGGCTAAAAAAAAACAATAATTCGTTGCATTACCTGTTCAAATATCGGTATGTGAAATATTGTGTGAATACATGCATTATTAGAAAAATAATGATACAATATAAACTGACCGATTAGGAATTTTGTTGAGTGTATTTACGAATGTCAATTTCATATTCATGAACATCTACTACACCATACGCTATTTAGAAGAGCAATTCCATACGAGCGTCGATCCAAGGGAAACATCAACATACAAAACACAAGGAGTCGAGGACGTGTAAGGACAAATATCTATGGGAATGGGAAAATAAAGTATAGTCTGGCTGATCATCAAAAACAACCATGGACAATTTAAGGGGACATCAAGGGGGATGGCATACACCGCGGACAAAATGAGAAAGAAAGTGTACATGGGCCGAAAGGAGGAGGCGAACACGAATATTACATCATGTCAAGGAACTGTACATGGGGAAAGAGGAACTTGACATTCATCTAAAACATAAAAAGAAATAAAAAAAACATATTGCGTTTTAAAGGCTTGGAACTTTCAGTGGAAATACCGGAGTTTAAATAGATTTAACAGCGAGCTAACCTCACACTTAACCTCTATATGGGAGCTGCTATGTGATTTACAACCTCTTCTGTAAGTGACGTCATTCAAAGAAAACGTACAATGTGATGTCACTATTTGCAAGCAGGAGACATTATTTACTCCTTATGCTTACTTCGTTTTCATATTGCCATAAATATCAACTATTGCTTACTGTCAGTACATGGTGACGTCACATGTGACGTTTTCGGTAACTATATTAGAATCTTAAGTACCAAGTAAGCAAGCAGCCCAAGTCTGTCCTGCTCTCAGTAATTAAATTATTTATATCAGCATGTGAGAGGACAACAAAATATTGCGAAATAAATAGCCTTAATATGTGGCGTGCCCTGTAGCTACTTATTCTCTCTCTTTTTTTAAATAAAGGTAAAAAGAAAAGGGAAGTTGATAATTGACATAACCTTAAATACTGGTAACAGGGAAAGGGGATTTAATAAAAAGACAAAAATATATATTAATATCATTCTTGAGAAACTAAGCAAATTAACGTCTATACTATGGAAGTATTAAGTTGTGTTATGAACAGTCTTATAGATAACTACTCATCGCTGATTCTAAACCTCGTTTTAGGAATGGGTATATAACGAAACTAAAAAGAAAGAGAATGGCGAACAACTCAGGACAGCGAAACAATTAATTATGGAAAGTATTTGTCACTCACAATCCGTATTCTTTTTTCTTATTTCGTACTTATACATAAAGTTCCAATCTAGGCCATGTTCGTACATTTGACAGTATTGGAGCCACTCCATTTCAAAATTTGCTTACACACTCATATGTGGTTCAGAAGTATTAACCCGTCGTCTTTTTATACTGATATGCAACGTGGAGTATACGTTCACCAAAGCGTATCATTTTTGAAGAAATGCTATGCTAACTTGGAGACATACACATGTATAATCTGATACGAGCTGATATTTCATAATTATAAGCATTTTAAAACATTGTCGGTTAATTGTTATTCAGTGACCATCTTTGATACATAGAGATATGTTAGTGTGGTACTAAAAATCCGAAATGATTGTAAATTGATGGATTTTCATGTTAGAATATTTAAAAAAACACATCATACACGTCAAAAATAAATACATTCTGTACATAAAATAAATCGACAAGACACCACTGAACTTCAGTTTGGTCCATCCACACAGCTTTTACACCCTATAATGCATGCGTGCTGATCCAAGAACACCTTGGCCCGTATTCACAAACGTTTTAAGACTGAATCTCATACTTAGACTTTAAAATTGCAAGCATTTCGTTTTCATTATATTTAAATGAATACATTTTTTGCCTGAATATTTCTTGTCACTCACTCTACACTTTTGCAATGTTATCAAAATATAGTGTGTAATAATAACGTAGGAACAAAATGAATATTTACGATTTTAAAGTCTAAGTCTGAGCTTCAGTCTTAAAATGTTTGTGAATACGGGCCCTGGTAATAAATTATGATATTGACAAAATTGATATTCACAGCAGAAATGTTGCGAGACAAAACAGGAAAATGCTTCATTGCACATGTATGTTTTATCGCATATTTGATCCCTTATGTATGAGACATGGCTTGTATTTCTTTGTTTCAGGTCGTAGGCATCTCGATCTTGTTGAATCAAGATTGATTAAAATCACCAAACATGAACGTGACTGATTATATTAAGTAATGAACCCAATATGTCTCATTAAAATAATATAGCTCCAAATGCTTTAATAATGTGTGACAGAGCTACGTATTGTCAGTACTTTGATTGTGAGTATCCAGCAAGCTTTTTGCAAAGCTTTTTTCCTATATTTTTTCATAATTTATTTTAATTCATGAAATTCATACGTATTTACCGCAATTATTCGCGATGTTTAATGAAACAAAAACAATTTAAATATATTATTCGTAAATCAATTCATAACTTATATTTGGTTGTAATCTCGGTTGCTCGAGATAGTGAACGAGATTCGAGTCTGCACCGGAAGTGAACTAACTGTCAATTAATTATTCAATTTGCAGGTAAAACAATAAGAAATATTACACTTTCAATGGTTTAATCCAGTCATTTATGACTTTGTTGGCTAAATTGTATTATTATTTTGTATACTTATTGTCTCGATTGTAATTGACTCTTATATAAATCGATACATCGCCTGTCAAAGAGGTAGAGTTACGTTTGTTCAGACCGACAGGGGCAGGTCTAGGTTTGTTTTTCTTGTGATTTTCACACGAACCTTGAATGTGAAGACCAAATTGGTGCTGAAATGAAACTATGATGTGTGTTGTACAAGAAACTATGTTTTGAATGCATGTACAGTCTTGCAAAATGTATGTGAATGTCTTGTATTTATTCCATAGCTAACTATTAATTTAGATATTGCTTCGATTTCATTCTACGATTATCATTTTGTGAATGACAATTGCAGTACGTTACACATGTTATGATTTTGTGACATTGGAACAAGTAACAATTTTGCCAAAGTAAATGTTAAAAAAACAAAATAATTGCCTTGTATTATTAATGACTTAATGTTTAGGATGCTGTGACACTTGTTAGGAATAAAATATCTACAAATGATCGTTATGTCGAGCTCATTGGCAAATAAAGCAAGAATGAACGATATTAGTCTGAATTACTTGATTGGTGTATATAATCCAGTTATTATAATAATGATTCTCTCCTTAGTTACGTTTCAATGCGAACTTTTGATGACAACAATGATTAAATTACAATCATCGATATTTTATTTGTATGGGCATTTCTGCATCCTGAAATTATATTCAGTACTTACATGAATAACTGGTATACACAGTTGCTTTCTTTAAACAGCTATTTGAGCTAAAAGTAAAACGTTATTTGGTAAAAACATGAATTTCCTGTAATTATAGCAGTAAATGGTGTGTATTTTCTACAGACAGGTTAATTTACCAAACTCCCATAATCTTAGAACATGATTTGTAGTCGGATCCAGATTCTACGGGGATTCATTTTTCATGAAAAACGTAGCAGACATTGGAGATAATCTCACTGACCACATCATTGCCAAGACTGTTTGGGCCTTTAAATTGCTCCAAGTCCAACATATGTATGTGAAACCTAACACAACTTGCATCTTCACCTGCTGTGTGTATGTGGAATGTCCCGCTGTCTGTCTTACTATATATGTTCGTGTTGGTATATGTACAGACATACATCTTCCAGTAAACTTTTGTTTGCCCTTATTCCTTTAAGTAATTCTTCTTCAAAATTGTTTCCCTTCTATCTATGCTTCTGCCAATGCTTTGCCTTATGAGTGTTGATGCCTGATTGGCATGTATAGCAGAGTTTAACTTTAAACATTGGGTGATTCCTGACAGGCAGAATTTTGACAGGCTGGTAGAGACTGCTAGACAGGTAGTAGACATTGCTGAAATCTCAGAGGATATTTGATGCTTAGCGCACATCCAACCCTGGGGATTTAGGCAGTCAGTGTTAAAAGCTCCGTAGACTTGATCAGTTTATGCTAATTGTTATGTCCACCAAATGAAATTTACTTGACTTGGCTTGAAACTTGCTGCTCCAGGGTTTGTCTTTGACTACAAATTTGCCATTTGTCTAAATGTATATATATATTATAATTACGTGGTGTGCACTTCCAGCTGCGCATGATATCAATAGACCTCATCACTCATCCCCTGACAGCACCAGGTTGATGACTGTTGATAGAAATCATGACTCAATTATTAAATGGCGGTGCCATTACTAGTTTTCTCTCATTAAACATACTTCTGATCAAAAATATATTGGAAAGCAAACTTGTCTCTGAGGCATATAGTCCATAAATTTTGTCAATTGGACTTTTGTTAACAAAATATAATTTTATCAAGAAATTTATGTATACACTACTGTCTTATATAACTGGTAATGGCATGGTTCATGGCAGGGGACACAATATATTTAAGGTTAACTGATAGGAGACGAAATCTGTGTCTAATATTTGGGGTAGTATACTACATGTAGTAATGTTGGTGTTTTACAGTGTCTTTGTTTGTATTTGCGTTTATTTATCGTCGCCACCGGTTTCCCATATGGGCGACGCCTCCAGAAGAATGTTAGTCATATTAGATTTTTGGAGGATAGTGCATGATACAGAAGATGCCCCAGTTCCAGAAGTACCCTAGTGGTTCTTTTACGTGCTCGATGTAAAGCATCATACACGGGACCTCGGTTTTTAAAGTCTCGTCCGAAAGACTGACAGTGTCATTCGAATGTGCATTCAAATAGGATTATTAAATGAAGTTATTCATTTATTGAAATTTGATTATGATTCAATTTATCATATTAATCAAGTGGTAAAATTCCTTCTCCAGGTTTGGTGTACACATTTGTTGTACTTTATTTACCACAATGCATCTTCTAGCTGTTGCAGCTATACTCTGTGATTCTGATACAAAACAGACTTGTTCTATCTTAGTTAGCTCCCTTTAATAATATGCAACAGAAAATTTGCAATATCTTCTGGCCATATGAATCATAGATCAATAGTGATTTCATCAGACTGATTTTCTGGAAGCTTGTTTTCTTACCGTATAATACATAATAATATTCCATTATGTTATTCATTGCTGTCTATATCTCTCTCTCAATTGTGGAAAGATATGGCAGTTGGCTGTCTTAAGCATAGTTGGTAGAGTTTACCTCTGCCAATTCAGAGGTGTGACTTGCGGGTGGAGTCGTAGTTATTGTTGACAATTTAACTCATGTTGGTGTGTCGAAAGTCATTTTTCGTCTACATCGGATTCGTGTGGGGAAGTTAACAGTGCTTGCAAATGAACATATTAGTACTGGTTATAATAACCAGCTGCTGTAGTCTGTGGATAACCGAATTGCTGTTAGAAAGCAGTGGATAACTCCAATACAATGCATAGAAAACTACAGTGCTTAAACAGGGGTTTCATTTGGCCTTGGAATTCACCCTTTGACCCCTGGAATTTCCAAAAAGCCACAATTTGATCCTTAAGATTCTGACTGAAGGGTTGATTTTTAGGTATTTTGGCTGTAAATTGTGGCTTAGTGGTTAATACTGCTGACTACGAATCCGAAGGTCTTGGGTTTGATCCCTCGTCTAGCCAGGTAAAAGCAAAAATGTTTTTCAATGTTTCCCACCTAGCATAGAGTACTGGTACGTAACCAGGAAAGTACTGGGTAGACTCAAGGTAATTACTGGTTAGATGCCAGGAAATGGTAACTGTACGATGAGTCTCATTGGCACTGTGCAGTGACCGTCTTTGGCTTCAAAATTGTGAAAAAATAGCGATCTCTGCGTCTGTATGTTGATTTGTAAGTTGTTTGATATATATAATGAAATATACTTTTTTAAATGTTTCTTATTGAAATCTAAAGTCGTTTGTCAGGTGAATAGCGATTTATAGTAGTTTTGTTCTGAAAATACCGACTCGGTCTAACGGTAGAAAGTTGTCCGACCTAACCATTCTTGATGTTTGACGATAAAAAAAACAGTCTATTCTGTTTGTGAATAGTTTTTGAGTATATATACACTATCGACATGAATCCCTTGTGTGTATTTTAAGACATCAGTGATAAAAATCGGTTGAGAAATGGCTTTGAAAAGTACGTCAAAGCAAATGTGTGTATATATTTTCATTGTAAATACGTATGAAGTTGGACACCTTTATCTTACTATAAGAACAGAGTGAAAACAAATTTTTTTTTAAATGTCATGGCTACTCGCCGGCCACCTGTGCTTTGATTGTGCCAGGAATAAATTTGCTGTCCTTTTGCAAGCTTGTTATATATGTTTTATATATTTGCATTTGTCACTTCTTTTTTGTACAATCACTGCTGAAGGTCATTCTTTGGATGAATGATAACTTTGTTGATTGACAATGTGTATGGTGTAGATCAAGCATTGGTTTAAGTACGTTATTTCATCTATTATAATTATTCCAGTAGATGATATGACATGGACCGGGGAATATTGATTGTCTGGAAAACAACAACATTTGAATATTTTGACTGATTGCACCGAATCGATGTGGTATAATGCATATGTATGAATATATGTTGTTATTTGACATGTGTACAATTGAGGTACAGTTGTTGTTGAAATGATTTACTTGCCTCCTGTTATGGTTGTGAGATTTCTGATGTCAGGGTTTCGTTGACACTAACTTTTACAAGCTCATATTCCACAGGACTGGTGAATTTCAAACTCAATTAGTCCTCTAGTAAATTAGGTGGTCATGATAAAGCAGTGAAAGTGACCAATACAAAAGTAAGGCAGTGTGTCTAGAAAAATGGGAATATTAAGTCCAAAAAAATGTCAAAAATAAGAAACTTTGGGGTGTGAACATCTTTTTTTTGTACTTTTGACTTCAGTTCTAACTGCAAATGTGTACAAAATCAACTAGTCTACCGGACTATTCCACTTCCACTGCAAGGTAGTCCTGCATTGGTATAGGTCGACACTAGATTGACGGTGATTGTTTCAAACTAAACTATAAGAATGCTTCCTAAGGTTTGGTCGGTACCTTTCATACCTCCTATTAATTTATACTCATTCTGGACTGATCACAGATATTGATACAACTATTGTGTTCATTATCATGCTTCGTTAATTGCTGATAAATTAATTGTCAATGAGTTTATTTACATCCCGTATTGTGTAACATTCATTGGGTATGAGTTACTAATTTCAATGCAAATCTTCGTTTAATCGAAATGATCACATTGAAAGAGTTTTGTGGTAGTTAATTAATTATTAATTGTTACAATAGTGAATAGTAGTTGTACATAGGACATCTCTTACAGTGCAGTTTTTAGTTACAGTTTGTATTCATACTACAAGACAAGTCATTCTGTTGTAACATTATACTTGTACAAGTTAGTTAAATAGAAAGGTGTAGTTTTCTCATCCATAATTCTCAGAACGGATTATTTATTGATTTATAGAACATCCAGTGAACTGATTTTATAATTACAATTTAGTGGTTGATATTGAATTCTCTGATAATACATGCTTATATACTTGTCAAAAGTGCTAACCCGCAAGTACTATTTCACATACCAAATATTCCCTTATAAACGCCCCTCCCCTAATTATCGCCCCCCCCCCCCCCCCCCCCCCTCCTCTTCTGAATTAAAAAAACGAAAAATTCTTACTTTAATAGATCTGTCATTTTTTATCCATCAGGCGTATATCCAATGTATCAATGTATTTACCTCTATTAAAACCCTCCCCCTCCTTCTCAAAATGTAATATCCCCAGAGGCGTTTTTAGGGAATATTCGATAGTTTATACCAAACTACTGGGCAGATTTTCTATTAATATTGATTTCAGTATTAAACCTTAAATATTTATGGTTCAAATGAAATGAAGTATTGAAATAGTCAAAGTCTTAAGCTGTTAAAATATTCAAGGGTTCCACTAGGTGCTGAATCTGAAGGGTCATTTGATAATTTTTTACCAGATTTGACCACTTTATAGCAAAATTACCTATAATTTAGGGAAAAATTGACCCTTCAGCCGATATACTTAGGGTCAAAGTGTAGCTTTTTGAAAATTCAAGGGGTCAAAGCATCCACTCCTGTGGGTCAATTTGAACCCCTGATAATGTTTGTCATTTCAGATTTATGACTTTGTCATGTATACTGTGTAAAAGTAGATAATATTGCGTGTCAAAAATTTTCGCAAATTTCCGATTCCAGACATTTCGACGACTTTTGTTTTCGTCTTTCTTGTCATTGAACCCATTCATGTGAGATGGCGAATCAATGTCCACATGACGCTCTTTCATAAATCCTGAGATGTTAAGATCCAATTTTCAAAACTGTGGGACATAAGTTTTAAGAACGTTCTTGAAAATGATCGAGCCTTATTTATTATATATGCTGTGTACTCGACCAATGATGGGTTCAAAAGTTGCTTGCAAATATTGTCGGAAAATAAAACCCTATTTGTTATTAAAAATTATTTCTTAATTTTGATTTAATTCCCAAAAAATTAAGGTAGAAATCCAAGTATTATCGGCCATGTCATAGCTTTAGATGTGACTCCATGGAGTACCGGGCTCTGAGTATCGGCTACACGTTAGTAGGTAAAAATTGTTCAGTGGAAGTGGAAATTTCAGGCGCGTAGCGTCCTGTACGCAGAGTAAGCAGCTGCGTACACATTGTCTCGAAAAATCGAAAAAATAAAAAGTTCAAATCTGCATTAAAAAAACTTCGTTCAATTCAGGGATAAGAATTTCGGGGGAGTACCCCCGGACCCACCGCAAAAAGGATCTTGCGTACACATCACAAACCTCCTAGCTACGCCCCTGAATTTACAATGTTGAAAATGTTGGCGAGTTTTGTGCATTCGCGAAATTTCGCAAACTTTTCCACCTCGCTAACCCACTTATACAGTATTAATGTTATGAAAAGTCCCTTAACACTAAATGGCGGTCTGTTCTTTTGACCAGTAGCAACTATTAAACAGTGCTGATTTTTTGTATCACTGCATGAAACTAATTGAAATATATGTATAACAAGCCAAGTTCACAGATAATAACCAGTAATGATTATGATTACTGTTCATCTGAATAATGGAAAATTGATTTGATTTAATTGTGCGGAACTAAATTTCATGGCTGTATTGCATATAGAAATGTCTTGATTAATGAAGATATTACTTTGGTACAGGCTTAGCAGACCAATATGGGCAGAATTAAATGTGACAGAAAACTGAATTATAATGCTTGAAGTACAGGTCATAGAATATGACTTAGAGTAGCCTTTGCTTTTTTTCTCATGTTGAATTACTGACTTAAGAATGAGCTTAATTTGGCAAGAACATGATTGTGTAAACCGTTACCTGTTGTGGACAGTGGGTAGTGTACTTGTCTGTCAATGTAGATGTTTATAAATTGGGTTTGAAACTTGGATTCCATTAAAGCAATCGTCAGTCCTGGTCAAAATAATTGCTAGTCATATTATCCATATGCCTGGGGATTTTCGAGAAGTCTGCAACATCAAGGACAAAACTCTCTTAACTGAATCTATAGATTTAAATCTTGTTTATAATATAAAGTAGTCAACAACATAAAACAATTATAACCATTTTGAAGCAATGGTATTTTTAGGAAATATATCCATGTGATTTTTGCTTGAAATATTATGGGAGATTATTCCTGCTGATTAAGTTCTCATTAATTTCACGATTAATAAAATGTCTGAAATCCATTTATTTATTTGATTTTCTCGGCTTTGAAGAATTTTAATGTCGTCTGCTCCTTTGAAATCATGATTTTTTTCTCCAGATTTTCATCTATTTCATGGAAATTTCAAGACAAAATTCGTCAACTACTCTCATGAGTATTTCAACATAAAGTGTCCAATTCCAAAACAAAAAAATGCATTTGAGTTCCAAGGCCAATTGTCTGAAAGTAATAAAAAAAGTATGATTCAAGGCCACACATACAATAGAACTGCAACTGCAGTTGCGTTATTAATGGCTTTAAGTATATAACTTGTATTAAAATAATCTGCATAAGAAGTATACATGTAATTGATTTTCAAACTACACCTGACATGGAAAAATAAGATCCATGTTGTTTTCGGTCTGTAAATTTTTTATTTATTTTTGGCCTAATTTTTAAAACCTATTACACATGTATTGATATATAATATTTGGCCGAACTTATAAAACATATGATAATAAGAGGGTATTTGTGTGTTTCGGTATAAGACCCAAAGATATTTCGCCGAGTTAGCTACGGACAGAATACTTTCACAAGTGGCATGACCACGAATGAAAATTTAAGTTGGATGCTCCAGAGGTGAAATAACTTTTATTTCGTCTTTTTTTTGGTCCTTTTTGTAATTTTTACTCATTAATAACATCAGATTTCCACGTTTTATGCCTCAGTATTTTATATATTTAACGTTAGTTGACATCATTATCACCTTGATAATTTGGCTGTGAGTTTATCAGATAATAAACCAAAATTATTCCACAGTAAAACAATGTAAATTGTGAAATAATGATTATTAAAAATCTTGTTATAAATTGTCTAAACGTCTCAAGATTGTATAAAGTTCTTTAGATTAAAACTCTCTAATGTGTTTAATAGTAATATAGTGACCGTCACTGTCTCAGCAACCTTATATTATTGTTTTCTAATGTTAGAGAAAACCAGTAATTTCTGAAATTCATGTCATTTATACTGGGACAGTGTCCTTAAATTTTCTCCTACTGTTCACTTATTCATTCAATGAATGTTGCCATGTTCATTAACTTGCCATCTGATTTCGAATCTGATATTCCAATGAATAGCTGTAGAGACTTCTATCCAGCATAGTGATCGCCTATTCAAATGGCTTGCTCATCCAGCCAAAAAACATCACGGAAACTTCCTGATTTTGTCTGTTCCAAAATTTGTAACCATGGCAACAAATTCAAAGAATTCTTCAGATATTCTTTTCCACGGACCAAATACAGATAAGCTCAAATGTATTGGGCATTATAAGATCTGTTAGCCTTCTTGCTGTAGGAATTTTGACAGTTTATGAGATTTTGTATCTATTTGCTGGTTGTCATGGAAACAAGAAAACAAATGTAGATCAAACAACTTCCAACTTTACTAATAATATAAAGCAATTGTTGAGAAAATTGACAAAATGAAGTGATTCTGATTTATGGGCATTCTATCATGATTTGGCGTTTTCACCAATCGACAAAAACACACGTCTAGCGACTATTGATTGCTGACATAGATTGATTGGCTGTTCGGTTGCGGGTGATGTTTGAGAAATATTTCGACATGTTGTTATTACCATCTATATATATTTGTGTTACTCTCTCATTTTCTGTAGAAATAATCTCGTTGTCTGCAACTAGGAAGACACGAGAACTATATCTTTGTTGTGTTGCGAACGCATGTTGACATGTCAAATGGTGTTAGGTATTTTATATCATTAATCTTTTATGATGCTTAGTAAGTTAGTTGTCTGTTAAATAATCGAACATCCTGTTACTCTTATGAATAAAAATACCATTGATGATCAAGATCTGACACTTGATATATTTCTAATTTCCTTAGAAGTTTCGGCAAGAGCTAGGTACAGAAAGCTTGTATTACAAAGTAAAGCATTGTAAACGTTATGTAAGGATCATATTTTTGTATGCCCCCCACTCTGAAAGGATGGGGGGGGGGGTAGCATATAGATTTGCCCTTGCTTTTACTGAATTTCTTGTTTATCTGAGTATAACATACTGTAAAACTAGATGTACATGTTCACATAATATTATACGCTGTACATATTTCATAACTACAACATTTTGGCATCAAGAAGACCACTTTTTCGTAGCTTTTATTCAACGGAAGCTATTAGCTGCAAAAAACGCTCACTCATAAAGTGCAAAATATTTTCTAAGTTTACTGTCATTTTTGTTACGCATATGTCTATATTTATTAAGGCCACTGTTTTTTTATAGGTTGCTTTACAGATTTTTGAACAAAAAATCTCCATTAAAAATTTTGGTGGTCGAAATATAATAATTTCTCTTTCAAACTCCCAGGATTTCAAAAACTGGCAAGAAACTCAGCCTACAGCATTAATATAACGTCTTGAATATTGGTAACATTTATTCATTAAATACACCTTTTCTATGCAGGAAGAAGCTTTCTTCTTTTGAAGTGTCGCCAAAACACTTAGTAGAAACTAAAATTTGTGGCGTTGGTGTTTTTGCAGTATAGACAAGACACTGCTGTGTTGAGCGCTTCGGTAATTTGGTATTCAGTTAAAACCTTGAATGATCGTCCTGAAACTGAGATGCAGAAAGACACGAACGGTCATTTTCAATCAGGGGTTCCATTTGACCCTGGAATTGACCCTTTGACCCCTGGAATTTCCAAAAAGCCACATTTTGACACTCAGCTAGGATTCAGCCTGAGGGGTCAAATTTTCTCTAAATTTTAGGCATTTTGGCTATAAAAAAAGAAGGTAAAATCCGGTCAAAAATTATCAAAATGACCCTTGAGATTCAGCCCCTAATGGAACCCCTGTTCAATTATATTTATTTTTTGAAACTGCCAAATTCGAGTTGGCTGGTCCGTAAACCAACTTATATAATGAAAGCACTGAAGTTGTTCGGTATTGAACACTGGTTTTGTATTCAGCACTTGCATATTTGCAAAAGGTACGAATCATTATTGTCCATTGTTGTACCATCAAATTTAATTGAGCAGTACGATTAATTACAACCAGTATTGATTACGTTATGCATGTTATGCTCAGATCACTTACCTGTTATTCTTATGCCACTACCAGAATTAAGTAGTTTTTCGTATTAAGGCGATGGGACTGTCGAAAATTGCCATAGAACTAGTTGTTCTACCGAAGAACTAAATACTCTGGCCTAATAAAAGTAGTTAAACATCAGATATATACACTAAATGACTGACGTATAGTGATCCAATGTCATTCTATGTGGTAGATTGTTACTGTTGAGATATTTTGGCTCTCCCTTCCTTGATTATTGATGACCCCGGGTGAAATTTGGCACCATTATCGTGGCACACTGACATTCTTTTACCATATTTGGCTAAAATATTGTAATGTGTTGACATTGTATCGTTGTTTCTCAGTAAACAGAGATATATATAATGATACCATGACATCTCATTTGTAACTATCTATTGACTATTGTATTAGTTGTTTACGTTTTATGTTCAATTTACATTAACCAAATATTGTCTTCTTCGAAATACCATTAGTATAAATTCTGAAAAATGTCAATAACTTGAAAGACTGAAAGTTTGTTGAATTTATCATGCCAAAATAGTTTACTAGGTATATGTAGCTTTGAATTACAGTGGTAACGTCTCCAGAACCACACCCTTTTGGAGGTACAAATTTCGGCTGTTGTTGAGAGGTTATTGCTCAAATTTATCTCAGACGACTTAAGTGAAGAAATATAAACTCAATCAGTGATAACAGCAGGATTATTGTTCATTTATTTTGACATTGTCAAAGGTTCAAAGCTGCCAGTACCAATAATGAAAACATATACAATGTACAATACTTGATTGTCTGTATACTCGTGGCTCTGAAAATGTCTTTTGTTATTGATAAAACTCAGTTTTGTCACCAGATGTGTGCTGACTCAGTATTTTAGTGATAAGTCAAAGATATAGAAAGATTTAGGGAGTGAGTGATGTATAAACTGCGTGTCAATTACAATATATCTTGGTGCTCTCCTTTTTACAGACTTGGAGTACATAATATATCGTTGGTATTGACATAATCTCTCTTCAGTTTGTCTTTCAATGTATTTTACGACTATGACTCATTCTATATTGTGAGGTAAATGAATTTATGTATCAATATTAGTGTTTCTTAAATTTTATGGAAATTACAAAATTGATAACAATGTTTGCCAATGGTCAGTTAATATGGATGTTACACGGCTGAAAATAGAATGTTATTCTTACGAACGGCCATCAGAAGCCAAAAATTTGAAGCAAAAGTTGTGTTTTGATATAACTTTACAAAATTGGTATACAGCAATGGTGGAAATTACATTTTTGGTATGCATGATGTTGATCATCAGTTGATATTTTTATTCCTTTATGGTAATTTTTATTATTCCAATATTGAGAGGTTTAAAGTTACGTTTATGTACCATGGTTTCCACTAAGGCAGTTTCACTGTATTTTGATAGCTATAGGTTCGCCTCATACCAGTACAGTCCGACTTTGTTCATTCAAATTCATCAGGTCTGAAATTTCATTTTGGATAATACATGGTTTTGAATAGCCCATTTCAATTCCACTTGCATTAAAGAAGATACATTTGTGGGCCTAATATTTATTTCGGATGATACCAAGTATTCTGATTGAAGGTTATCGAATAAACGAAGTCCGACTGTATAAGCAGATACGCCCGTTTCTCTCTCACCTCCCGGATATGGTTTATTTAGGGAGGTATAGTACTTGAGGGGTAGAACGTCATTTTCATGGTGTGAAGGTCATAAGTTCAAGCCCGGCATTGAGTGGGGTTCGATCCCAAATATCCCATAAGCCCTGGTTTTGACGTGAGTACTCAGATTCTTAACCCTGCATGGAAAGCAGTCATAAAGAGTGATCAGGCTTGTTTCACAATCAATGTAAAATAGATTGAAACTAACCTGAATATGTATTTACCCATGCGTCTAAGTGATTTGACCATTCAATGCGTCTAAGTGATTTGACCATTCAATGCGTCTAAGTGATTTGACTATTCAATGGCCTATTGTGATACTGTTTTATTCTTGCACGAATATTTCTATCTTGTATTGTTTCATTGTGAGACAAATCAGTGTAAACACCCATCTTTATGTTATCACATCCCCATGTTACCATCCTGTTTCCGTTATTTTCCAATTATCTGCCTCTGAAACCTTTTAAACAATTAAGGTATTCAAGCAACTGATCGCCGGATTGAACCAGCTTCTCAGTAATGTCTGATTTATTATTTTTTTGTACTTTCAGTAAAAAAACGTGTTCTGATTGTTGTTTAGCCCGTTGAGTCTTTGATATCTTAAATCTTTTATCAAGAAAGTCGGTTAAATTTGGTTTTAAGGAATCATGGTTTATAGCAATTCTATTAAATTTGAAACGTGTATTGAAATGTGACAATTTGACAAAAAAATGATTCCTGTGAATCTGTCAAGTTTGGTATTTGCCACCCGTCTTTTATGATACCTTCTTTGAAGTAAGCTAGGTCATATGTTTATTTAATAGCCTTGCAAGCAGTTTTACTAGGTATATAGCCTTGCAAGCAGTTTTACTAGGTATAAAACCTTGCAAGCAGTTTTACTAGGTATATAGCCTTGCAAGCAGTTTTACTAGTATATAGCCTTGCAAGCAGTTTTACTAGGTATATAGCCTTGCAAGCAGTTTTACTAGGTTTATAGCCTTGCAAGCAGTTTTACTTGGTATATAGCCTTGCAAGCAGTTTTACTAGGTATTTAGCCTTGCAAGCAGTTTTACTAGGTATATAGCCTTGCAAGCAGTTTTACTAGGTATATAGCCTTGCAAGCAGTTTTACTAGTTATATAGCCTTGCAAGCAGTTTTACTAGTTATATAGCCTTGCCAACAGTTTTACTAGGTGTATAGCCTTGCAAGCAGTTTTACTAGTTATATAGCCTTGCCAACAGTTTTACTAGGTGTATAGCCTTGCAAGCAGTTTTACTAGTTATATAGCCTTGCCAACAGTTTTACTAGGTGTATAGCGTTGCAAGCAGTTTTACTAGTTATATAGCCTTGCCAACAGTTTACTAGGTATATAGCCTTGCAAGCAGTTTTACTAGTTATATAGCCTTGCCAACAGTTTTACTAGGTGTATAGCCTTGCAAGCAGTTTTACTAGTTATATAGCCTTGCCAACAGTTTTACTAGGTGTATAGCCTTGCAAGCAGTTTTACTAGTTATATAGCCTTGCAAGCAGTTTTACTAGGTATATAGCCTTGAAATTATGTCTGCATCCTGTAACATGATGAAAACATTTAGGTCAATCAGGATTTTAAGATATTATTTTTTTATATATTTTTGTCCTACATTTGTAAAGGGAGAGATCACATTATGTTTCTGGCTATGTCAGCCGTAAAACATAGTTACATTTAGGTTGCCACATTGGGGTAAAATATTAGAGTGGACTCAGGGTACCAGAAACGAAGATAATTGTTATGCCCCCCTCTGAAGAGCATATTGGTTTGCACATGTCCGTCTGTCAGTCTGTAACCTTTTCGTTTCCGATCAATAACTCTAGAACCCCTTGACCTATCATACTCAAACTTGGTCTACACATTCACCTTGAGTAGCAGAGGAACCCTATTGATTTTGGGGTCACAGGGTCACAGGTCACAGGGGTGCATAATGTTTTACAAACATCTCTTGTTTTTTTGGCCTTGCATTTTCTGAAAAATAATTACGTGCAAATATTGATGATTATGGACTCTGGTCATGAGATGGTGCCATATATTGGAGAAATTTTGCTAATTACCGACGACAAGCAGCAGTCTGAGACGTCAAATTAGTCCAAGACCTGAGTTTGATTTTTTGGCAAGTCATTCTAAGATTTCAAAATGGTGTTCCGAATTGCAAAAAGTTTCTGAATAAAGCCCTAGAGAATAGTTTCCAATCTGCGATAAGTCAAATTTTGTTGCCCCTCTAAATGAGACTGACGTGGCTTTGAAGGGAAGTTCTCTCACTCGTTAATGTCTAGATTCAGTTTTCACTTCCATTTTACCGCTTGCATGACGGCCAAGTATTACATTGTGTTGTTAGAGACATTGTAAACGAGATTGGAAACTCTTCAATTTGAAGGGTAACAATGATCTTAGTTACAATGTCGTCATCATTTTCAGACAGTTTGTTCTTCCACTTGTTAAATTGTAAGCTCTAAATCACTTAGCGTGTTTTTTGCGCTTGTAATTGTATTAGTGGAATATTTGGAACTTGATAATGTTCGCAGGAAATTTTCCTGCTAACTGTAAGTCAATCAGCATTTAATACTGTGTCTGACGACTACTACACTAAGGATTTATTGTCTGGAAGTTCTAGTGTCAGATTAGTTTAAGTACTTCATGAAAACTGCAAATTTAATATCACATATTTATAAACCTAAAGGTTAATGCATTTCGAACACAATTGGCAAATTAATGTCAGGCATTGAAGAATGCACGTTCCAACTGTTATGTCAGTGCTTGTGTCGATAATAGTAAGTTGTTGCACGAGCAAGACATGCACTTTTTCTAGGGTTTTGGGAAAAGGGCCCTAAAGGTCATCAGGGTCTTCCCTAGGATTTTTCAGTCAGGGAAATCTCTAGGTCATAGTGTGATAATTTTTCGCAATAAACAGTCAAACTTCCGAAATGAATCAACCCATTACTTAAATTGGTTCTTTATTTTAATGTTTTTAGTAGTTTACAATGTTTTTTTTTGTTTTACCTTCTCTAAAGATATACAAAGCACTTCATGAGTGCGTCTCCTCAGAAAATCCATGTGCTGTCAATTGGGAATTTTTCTTGCGAATATGGGGAAAAAAGAGCTTATTAAATTGCATTGGGAAAGGGGCCTGTATTTGGCCCCGTGGGACGGCTAGAAAATGGCATTCCACTCTGTTAATTTTGATTTACGTTTTTGATAATTACAAAACATCCCTTTTTTACCAAACTAAATTGATTTTATCTGATATTCATATAATATATGGTTCATATAACATTGTTCCCTGCGTCTTGATAAAAATAACTGACTTACGATCAAATGTAGAAAACATAAAAAAAGGACGGAATGATATTTTCCATTAAATAAATGGATAATGTTGACTTCCATTAATACAAATGTGATGTTATTGTGTGATTTTACGTTATTTGTATCATCATAGCTTGGTCAGATAAAGTGGAGAAATTGCTGCGAAATTTTGTCATAGATTCTTGGATTACATTTCGCTACCAACAATTTATGTGTCTATTGGCTGTCTATGGGCTATAACAGCCAACACTTAGTCACGGAATCCCCTTTATACACGGCCTTACAGGACTGTTCACAGAAAGATTTACGTCTCGGTAGTCTTGATTAATTTTTTCAAAGCAAGTAATTTCTCAAGATACCCATATATGGAGATATACTCTATTTTTACGCTTTTTTCGTTATCTCTGCAAAAACAAATTTGTAATTAGATCATGCAATCCTATTTCTATGCTTTGCTTCAATCAATTTAATCAAGATTTTAAGAACACAAACTGACTTAATACACGTGGCTTTGATCATCCATAGTGTTTTGAATGTTTCCACACCCTGAGACCGACCCAATGGTATTATTGGCACAAACTATTCCTTGCATCTTCAAGCATGTCATACATTTTTCAGGTTCAATTAACAGGTGCTACATGTAAGAACTAAAATCTAACTTAAAATGCTAACTGACCTACCCATCCCAGTGATTTGTTTTTGTTCATTTTACTGCCGAATATAGGCAGCGTTTTCTCATATCAAAAAGTGTCCATTTTTCCAAAAATCATTTTTCCCCCTCTGACTGAATTTCTTTTTATTTTTTATAAGTCAGGTTTTTGTGTATTTAACCTTTGTAAAAGAAATTTTGCTTTTACATCACCTCATATATATATGTTACAAACACCAGCCACAGCTGAACAATTCTTTTTATAAGCAAAACAACCATTGCCTTATTTTCCTAAATTAAGGATTTATCGCATCTATTTTCCAAATTGAAAAGGCACACGCATTTGCATCCCAAAATATTGCAGGTATAAGTCTACCACAGAAGGTGTTGCATTTTGCCACTGACAGTGGTTCCAATGTGGTACTCGCATCTTCCAGCGTTGTTAATAAACTTTTGCTTGAAATGGGCCCAAACAGTTTAGTAACCAGCCAGCTAGGGAGGTCTGGGGGATTAAAAAATGCAATCTTTGCAAATTTGTACCGGCAATTTCAGTCTGTGGCTGGTTCTTATTGACAATGCCGATCTTCACTCCTCGGTCTTTGGGGAGGCATGAGTGTGCTCTTTGTATCTGTATTTCCTACTTGATGTCATCACTCAGTTTAATTGACAGCTTTGGGCAATAAGTTTTACTGAAATTTGCGTTAAAAGTTGTTGCAATATTTCATATTAGTTTCCCAGTATGTATATATATAATTATGTATGTCATTTATAACAAATTGCATTGACTGTTAGAGCAATGCTTGGAAGGCTGGACTTGAAAATAGACTTATAGTCACCATTAACATTGGACGGATTAAGTTTTATCAAATGTGCAATATTAATTTGATTTTCTTTTCTATTCACCAACTATTTCCTAGGAACATACGTGTAATTGGTCCGATGAAAGAAAAATCTCCAACAAGCTACGAGGACGAAGACTGAAGAAAAGTTGTGATACCAAAAATATTTATGAAATTTAACCAACATTGTATAGAGCGATGCCAGTTGTAAGTTCTCCCTCATAAAATTAATACATGTTGCTTTTCATAACCTCACTGCATCTGCTTGATAGTACGCCTCACATATAACACAAGGTTCATTCCTGTTGTTTGATTGATTTTGTTCCCAGTTAGCATTTCATACAATTTCTATTGCTCTTGCTGATTGACTTGTCAGCTGAGAAAATGAAAAAAGTAAATTATTTGTTGTAAAACTTTGTCGCTCCTTTCCGTCTAATATGATTATGACCTAATTTGTATCGCTATGAATTGTGGGAAACCAGCGAGGAGAGAACGTGAATATGGAGGGAAATGATGTCTGGTTCTTTCTCGCTGTCATTTCACGTTTTTAAAACGTCAGAATAGACACTTGATGCTTTTGTCTATTATACCTCTCACTGCTTCGTCTGTGTATATGCTGGCTGTTTGTGGCACTAATGTATTGCTTGGTAGCTCACTCGCTCTTTGTGCTGATAAATTCTCAAAACTTATAAGCAGGGTTTAATTTGGTTTTTCTGAGTAGATGATCCATACCCTTCAAATGGGAATTTGTGCGTGTTAAACTTAGAAATTGGGAAAAAAACTATAGCAATTACAGCAGAATGTTAGGAATCAAAGTAAAGGATGTACATTTGTAGTGATAAATTAAATGGACAATTGCTATTTATATAAACTGCCTGTTAGAGAAAAGTCTCTAACTTTGTCAGTTTTTGACTAAATTGAACCATATTTTTCTTCATATTTTTTGGGGAATTTTTGCATTAAAATTGGAAAAAAATATATATAATTTTTGGCATTGGGAATATAGCCGAATAACGGCTTTAAAAACAGCTGGAAAAAACCTGATAAGCCTGTTCCTTGTTTTGTCGAACTTTTTGTTTTAAGTCAAGTGTAATGGTTGAGGGGTAGAGCGTCTGACTAATGATCCGAAAGTCTAAAGTTTGAGCCCCCAAATCCCTCACAGCCCCTGCTTTTGCCTCAAGCACTGCATGGTTAGTTACCTGAGGAAGCAGTCATTTGGAGTGACTTAATAGAAATAAATAATGCTTCACAATCGATGTACAGTAAAAAAGTTGGAGCTATATAAAAAAGGGAAAATCTGCATTTCTTGAAACCTTGGATAGGATTGTAAAATATTTATTTGAAGTCCCTGATTCGATCACTACAAAATTACACATTAATATTGAATATACATATTTGTATGATTATAATTTCAAAATTTGAAATCTACATTTAATATGGATATTTACTTTCTATATTGTAATTGGTATTATTGTCTGTTTTTATGTACTTTAGAATTGTCGTAATTAAGTTAACTGTGAGACGGTCAACCAATCAAAATATGTTTTGAAATAGTGCACACAATAACTGCTTAATCTCAACTAACTCTAAACTGACAGTATAGTTACATTAACAATCTTTGATAGTAACAGTTACTGTAGTTTATTTGATTCAAAAAGAAGCATGATGTTTTAGATTAGAGACAGTAATCTTTAGTGCCAGAATTGATCAATTTATTGTTCATTTCTACTTAGCGTCCTTCTGTCGGGGACAGATTATGTCCTTTTATGGTAACCAGTAGCTGTTATGCAGTCAATTGTATTTCATATTGTAATGACTTGTAGATACTAAAAAATTGCTAAGATCTCATTAGCTTCACATTTATAATGATTATCTCAACAATATAATGATTTGAATACAGTAAAATATATGTAATAGTCATTTATATAGCTTGGGTAATTTTTATGGATGGATATTAAAGCAATTTATAGTTTTATTCATGGCATGCCAGCGGTTGGCAAGTACACAACATTTTGTACCAGTTTGCTAAATTGCTTCATGATGGTTTTACTAGAATTTTACAGTCTCGGTACTTTATCGTGTCCCTTGTGACTGCTTGGAATGGTTCCGCGTTTGTGTCTTGCTCTCTCGGGCAGTCTTAAAAACATAAATTCTGACATGAATGGCTGGATCATAGGCTTTGCCATTACATTATTTTGCTTGGAATTGCTTCAGTCAGTGCAAGCTACAGCATGCGCAGCTAGCTATTCGGCTCAATTTGAATTTTTTGCTATTTATTTTTCTTTAAGTTTCTTTTCAGTGTGACACTGATCATGAATATTGCTTCAGTAGAGTTTTGTGTGAAAATCTTGTTACTCCAAGAGACCAGTGGATAATTGTGTGGTATTACTTAATAAAGATAATTATTCGGACGTTTTGGGTACTTGGAAGTATCTCATTAGCCAGTTCTCCTATCACTATTATTAACTGTCCAAATCCTCGTACACTTATATTAGATACAGGGAGGTCGGTGGATTTACTCAAACGAATTGCGTATTTGTTCTGCAGGCTTTTCTCAACAGAGATCTCGGAAAGTGGCGTTACTAATTTCATTGCCGTGTCCCAAGAATCGTTAAGTCTCGTTCGTTGCGATGTACAAGTAACAAAATTAAAGTTTGCAACAAGTGACATCCTGAATCCGTTTGATCAATACATTTCTCCCTTCCATTTTTCTCGTAGATTTTTTTCTCGAGCACCAAGGTTTACCAGAAAACAAATCAGAATGTTAAAGGATAAATGTATTGCCATGCCAAGTCGCTGCGGCTTTTATTGGAAAACTTGTTGCTTCTGATAGCTGATAGTGGTTGACGTAGTAAAGAGTACTACACCTGTTGTGATCGGAATTTAGTGCGCGGTGATAAATTGGATTTTAATTCACGATTTTTGCCTTTAAACGGATCAGTGTAGAATTAGGAGAAAATCTATGTAGAGAAAAGGATGAAATTTGTTAAATATTTAGTTGCTTGTTAGGAATGAATTTAGGGGTTTTAAAAAGAAATAAGTTCACTTTAAAATAGCAAGTATATTGAAATATAAAAATCAACTTTAAAATGATTTTGGGTAATTAGTTGGTACATGTGACCAGTATGTGTGTTTTGTTAATTTAAACGAAAGCAGGGGTTTTCTTAATATATATGAGTATATCTTTTTCTTATGACAAGTTAACTATAACATTTCATGTGTTACTGTAATAAGGCATCTGTATTATTCATGTATGGCTTCTTTGGGATATTCATATATCCATTAACAATGATTTATAACAGTAATAATGTGTCGTTTTCTGGGTTAGGTAGTCCAAAAACTATGCCCAGGCAAAATGATATTTCATATACATAGGTATATATTGAGGTTATTGAAACAAGTGTGTTCATAAATGGCTGATTTTCTGAACAAGTTTTATGAAAATCAGCTTCATAAAAACAGTTTTACGATCATGAGTGTATAATGTTTTTTTTATCATGAATTGTAAATTTACATTTAATCAATAGGAAATAACTGTTTCCCATTTAAAATAGTTTCTGTCTCTGCATGTATGGATGTAGTGATGTCAGGTCATGTAAATAAGGCCGACATTAAACATATGTTTGTTTTCCCTCCCGCGACCCTGGCCCATCAGGGTAGGGTAGGTAGGTAGGGCAGATAAAAAAAAAATTCACAAGCTTAAAATGTGCTCTGTATAGATTTAATATCTTAATAGATTTATCTTCATTAGGGTAAGTAAAAATATGATACTTGTAGCTAAAATCTTATTTATCCCTGCTTCATAGATTCATTGATGATGTGGCTACTCAACTGACTGGTACCAGCGATTCCAGTTTTTCGTACCCAATAGCTATTGTACAGCGGGAATATTCATACCCGGCAATTTTAGCGAAAAAAAATAAAAATAGCTAACCTCAATAAAATATTTACGGTAGGGGTACTTTTCAACGGTCGGTTGTGGGAGGGGAAACAAACAATATTTTATTATTGGCCTAATCAAAATATTACAAGAGTGTTTTACACATTTGCAACATTGTTAAAATATAAAATTACATCGCTTTTCGCTAAAGATCAAAGAGTGTTGAATGTGATACTGTGGTTTTACCTCAATTTGTGAATATAAATTTCGACAATGGCAATTTAACAACCATGTGTGGTTACCGTACTTCCATTTCACAGATATTATAGGTTTTTAATTCATCAAATCCTAAATATTTATTTTTTTCATACATACTTGAAACAACGACATCGCTGAAATCAAACGTGAAGGAATGTGTGTAATTGGGCTTATTTTAAAATTTCTTCATTTCAACAATTTTAGTTGTTTGCATTTTTGTGACAATTTGACTTAAGGTAATACATCCGAAGTCATATATCCTCCACCTCTGCTTATGATCGGCCATCCTTAAAAAATGTTTGTTTAGCATTACCCCACCCACAAGTTTTTGAAAGTGGGTAGGTAGGTAATTTTTGAATTATTTTTCATGGTCATTCTGTTGTTAACTACTACATGTAGTATGCTCTGATCCATCAAAGATTTTTTGAGTTGGAGCCATTTTCATGGGTAGGGTCAAACAAACGATTGCTTAATTATGGCCATAGTGCAGCTTATTGCCATACATCATAATAGAAGTGCTATTGAAAAACAGCTTAAAACACAACATTTTTCTGCCCTGACAAAGTTTTGGGGAATATTAATTTACCAATGTTACTAATCTGATAATCTAATAAATCCTGTTGATTTATGTTTTCTATGAGTAGAGATTAATCATGTGTGGGCGTCCCCTGGTTCATCCTTCAGACGGTCTGTCCTGCTGTTCCTATTTTTTATAATTGAATTGTTATAGAATATCTACTGCCTTTAGAAGTAATACAATTCTCAGTTCAAACTTCAAAGCTTTTATATTTACTTTGTCTTGCGTACTTTTGTTTTCTCGAAGATTAATTGATTATCTCGTAGTGCTGATATTGTATAAAATGACAATTTCTCACTGAGCTGAATTTCTCAAAATTTCCATTATAGTACGGCGTTTATTTATCTGAAGGAACTATGAAAAATTCAATATCCTGGTTTTAAAAATAATTTCTGAATCAGAGATAATGTACTTAAAATCCGTTCTTTATCAAGAGCCAAACCCTGATTGTATGGTTATTTTTTTGTCAATTTTATTTTTTCCTGATACGGAGCCGTTTTTTCTATCTTGGTAATTGTGTGCATTTTTACGAGACAACAAACCATTAAAAAATTCATTATAAGTCTCTAAAACTGCTGGAAAACTGATTAATGTTATTTTTCTCATAGCCGCACAGCGTCGCAGCCACCATGCAATGTATGTTTGTGTATGGCGGACAAGTAATCATCTTGGAATCTAAGGATTTATTGATACTTGATATGTCTGATAAGGGCGACTGTTTGGTGATGTTAAAGTCTGTATTGAACAATTTTCCTTAACCGTCATATAATTTAATGTTTTATCGTCAGAAGTAAGGAACCTCTTTCAGGCGAAATTATACTTCAAAAGTCTGCTTAGCAATGTTGAAGATAAAATCTCGGTCTAGTAACTATGGTTATGTTTTAGGTTAATTTTGTTTATAAGTTTTGTGTCAGAAAGTAACATTTTTTCTTGTATAATCATACACACAACGTTCAAATGAGCTTATATTGGGTAAATAATTTTATATATTACTGTAAAGTTACAGGCTTAATTTGGGATTATTGTATTTTCACTAATATTAGCGATTTGACTGTTACCCTGTTAATTTATAATTGCAGCAAAACATTTCTTACAAATTAATGATTCTAGAATATTTAAATTACTTTCTAGCCAGGGATTGCTCTGAAGCAGAAATCTTGAGTCCCTGACTCCCTTTTCTTTCTAGGGACTCCAATTTTCAACTTACTGTGCCTCCATGGACCCCTAAAATGAACTTTTGTCAAGTAAACACTGCATATCTGGGACCCTTCAAATTTACTAAGGACCCCCCAGTTTATCAAACGCAAGGGTCCAAGGACCCCTTAGCTGAAAAGTCCTAGGGAAACCTTGCATGTCTATAGCTAATACAAAATATTGTTAATAAATTAAAGATTTCTAAATTTACACACTAAATGTCTCATGGATTGTAATTGATATATAGAATTACTACAGATTTGTGCATATACAGTGACATTTACTAAGAATAGTTGATTTACAAATTTTCGAATTGGAATGAAGGTGAAATTCAAATACTTTTTAGTCATATTGGAAAAAGTGCAATTTTCTTTAACAGGCAATTACTTGAAAAATGCGATAGTTCAGATGTTTATTTAGGTTCCATCATTAACAAATGAGCTCAAAATAGTCGCGAAAATTTGACTTGGTGTCGCCATATTATTCACACCCCTTGTGTTTTTCGCACCTCTGCGTGGACAGTAAAAGTCTATTGTTTGCATCATTATCCTGTTGCCGCTATGTGAACTAAGGATAAGATAAATGAAATTAATAAAGTAAGATTTGATAGGAGTGGTGTTAGTTACGCTACAACCATGTTATGTTTAGGTCTTTTCCTGCATGAATGTGACATATTTAAAAAAAAAAATGTAATCTGTTTCACCAGAATTTTCAATTGTTTTTGTCTTAAAATTATGAACACTTCAAACATATGTATGTTAATGTTTTTTTTCATGAAGGCATTATTATAACTGTAACATTAAGTCTAATGGTATTTTTGTTAAAGATCCGGTAAGATGTTATATTGATCGAATATTTTCCATCGCCCAATGACCATTCAAGTTATCGCAAATAGTCTGTATATGTTAGTCGTTACTCAGAAAATTAAATTGATTGTTTCCTACATAATTGCTGAGCCCCAAAAACAGTTAATAACCCACAAATTCCTTTTTAGACTTGATCGAGAGAAATATTGTTGAACAATTATTTGCAAGAAGTATTGTATTTGTTTTAAACGACTGTCTACCTTCAAATCCAACTTCACAAAGTAAGATCAGAAACGGTATTTCTTAAATGTGGCCTGAATTTCAACTGAACAAATCTTGCAGTTTTCTTATGTAAAGTAAAGTTTTTATTTATGATAGTGTCACCCCTATTTAAAGGGCCAGCCAATTCTGACTTTTGAGACACCCACTTTCTGAGCACATTTACTTCCCGATTCCTATCCTTTAATGCCAGGCACCAGGCAGGAAGGCGCACGGTAACCATTATTTAACTAGCTGGCGGCTCACAAACCGGCCATATCAGAATGAACCCTTACCAGGATTTGAACCTTCGACCTCCTGCTCCCAAAGCAGATGCCTCAACCACTCGGCCAAGGGAGACTTATGTGTATGTAATACTATACTAAAGGTCCTGCTTGGAAATCTTTGTCTGGTGTTTAACACATATTTTGTACTATTTGGCGGTAGTGCAATTTCCTTTCAAATGTAGGTCAGATATTTTGACATTTAGATGGTATTTTATGTAAGACCGTGTAATGATTTGGCCTGATGCCTAACTTGAACTCTATCAAATTCTGTGTAATGTTTATCCATCTGAAAGTTTTGCTGGATTTCTGATTAACAACATTGTCAAGTTGATGGATGAACACGACACGGCAAGCCAAGATTTCTGGCCAATATAGCGTATCTTTTAGACATGTAATGCTTCTAAATTCTGACCATGTCGGATTGTCGTCCGTGAAAAGAATGAGACTTCTTAAGGGCATTGAATATTTCACAATTTATGTTCAAATGCTCATATTTTTACATAAAAAATATTATTTTGTCAACTTTTAATTTGGGGAAAAAAAATTAATGAGAAGAGGAATGCTTAAATAAGCATCAATAACAATTTTCATATCATTTAATTACGATTGCGACATACTAATTGTTATATTGTAGGATGCAATATGCAGCTGTAATGGCCTGGGGGTATAAAAATAAATCATGGGGCATAAAGTAGTTGTTTGTTTCCCCTGCCACACAACATGCACACAAATATTTACCTTACTCGTAATCTCACAAATACTCAATCAATATAAAATTTAGTATCCTGAACTGTCAAATGAAATTGATGTATATGGTGCTAATATAATTATTATAGGAGTTTTTATACCTAAAATCAATGTTGTTATTATCAAGTCTGGTGTTGCAATTTACTGATTCTATTCTATTATAATTGAAAATTTAAGTAGAGATTTATCTTAACATTAGATAGAGAGAAATATTATAACATTTAACATTAAGATAATAGACTTGTATCTCAACAATATCAGCATAATTATTTTTAACGGTACACGATTATATATAATTTAAGAACGAAAACAGTGAAGAACTTGTCTCCAAAAATATACAAATTAAAAATTGGAATTAAATCATTGTCAACTCTTTGTTTACATGGGCACTAAGTATTATTGAGCTTATATCACGGACAAGAACGATCGTTGGTTTGTTAATTTACAGGGACATTTTGCGTACAAATGTTGACTTAACTGTTTTTTAACTCATTTTGACTTTTTCCATGGATAATTCTTCCACAAACCATGGTTTAAAAATGTATATTTTCAATTTCAGTGCTGTTTCTTATTTAACATTTTCATGAAAAATACAGGCGATTTTTACCTTTAAATATAAATTTTTATAAAAAATGAATGGAAATTTATCATTTAACGTATAACGACTTACCCATGTTTAATAACATGAGTCATTGAAGGCAATCAAAGATTTTTTACGGTTGGCTTGAAAGGTTGAACTCCATGTTCTTGCTTGAATTTATTGAAAGTTCTGAAATATTTTCTTATTACATTTCGCACGAACAACATTGGCGTGAATTTGATTAAAATAGCCTTCAAGCTTCTAGCAGCAAAAATCTAGATTTAAGATATGAACCTTGCCACTTTTACATTTCAATTCTTTGTTGCAAATGATAGGATGTCAGTTGGACCTTCAGAGGAAATGCTTTACGAGACTCTATTCTTCTCTTTGATTTTATGAAACATTCTGTAGAAATCCCTTAAATGTCTTTTTTATACAATACAGCTCATTTCGAAAGCCCGTATAGAGACGAGCTATAGTAAAAACGAAATAATAATGATTACGTTATGTGCGAAATTTGAAAGTTAATTTCAGCATGAGGCGGAATCGAAGGATATTATTTTCCTATTTTTTTCTTCATAGGCATGAGTTGGTTACAAGATAGCGTCTCTCATTTCTAAAAGATATGCTTTCGTCGAAATGCAAATTTTCTGATTTTCAAAAAAATTGCCTTCTAGGCGTCCAGAGAATTATTCACAAGAATTATGACTGATCAAATCTTTTTGAAAGTTTGCACTGCAAAAGAGAACAATTTGTTAGAAAAACTACATCAGAGAATCAAGGAGCTGACAATCTGACAAATACATCTGTGTCTTTAATCATGAATTCAAAACCTTGTTAGAAATTAATTCCAGAACAATTCCGCTTTGAAATAATTACATTCAGAAAGTTCATGCTATGATGAAGACCCGCAAGTTTGTCTGAGAAATACGAATTACGTAACCTAGGATTTTCTTTGATTGTTTCGCTAAATTAGGTTCCTCTTCTTGGAGTGTTTAAGGCCGTTCTTTTCATGTGAAATAACACGTCTTTAAAATCATATTTGTTCAAAAACAAAGACAGCTCATCAAAATGTTCTTATTCAAAATAAACTTAAGATTTTTTAAGAATGGCACTGTTTTAGTATTTATGCATTTATATAAGAATAGGAAAATAGGAAAAAATTGGAAAATGGGGAAAATATGTTATCACCGTATTTATATTTGATTCCACTTCATGCAGTGCTGGCCATAGTGTACGTGCTTACATGTTATTGTATTTTTATACTTTCTTGTTAAATGTAGAAATTTATAATCAGAACAATTTAAAAGAATTGTTAGTTGCTTCTAATATTTAAAATACTGTATAACTGATCTTTTCTTTTTGGTGCAAGCGTCTGTTGTTTGGGTATAAATCAGGGTGGAACAATTTTTGCTGAGTTAATTAGGTGTACCGTATTTGACCTCTTTGACAGATTTTTTTATGTCTCAGCCAAGGTACTTATTAAAAAATAGCAGGGAATCTCTAACAGAGCGGGAGCGTTAAATATGGCAAATACGTTTTTTTTGCTTCAGAAGGAGTTTTTAATAAAATAAAAAAAGGTGTGAAATTGAAAATATAATGTAATAATAAGCATTGATATCCATAGTAAAAGGAACTACAAACACGAAACTGGTGTTTAACCTTTTGTAGGAAGAAAGCGTAATTTTTTTTGTAGTCAGACAGTCATATAATCATGGGATGAACATAAATTTGTAAAAAATAACCACCTCCTGAAATAACTGGATATACAGTTCAATTATTTGTTCCAATAAATAATACTGATGCTTTTAGAATCATTGACATCTTGTTAACTTGTGGAGAAATAATTTTTTAATGATCACAGTTTCAGAATTCAATATTTCAAAAATATTTTTTACAGAATACCAAAAAACGTTTTATCATGAGATAAAAGGACAACTGTTCAATCTGGCGTCTTGCGAATACGTTCAAATCAGCATCCAAACATTGTCAAAGATTTAAAATCCCTGTAGAATAAGATGTCACTTTCTGATATGGTGTTTTATAGAAAATTCCCGCGTGAGTTCCACTGGGAGAAATTGTTTATACACAAAATTGAACAAAGATATTGTTAATTTCATTTGCTGTTGAATCAGATTCGTGTTGACACCTTCAAACTGGTAGTTTGTGTAAAAATCATATGTGACAATATGTTTCATTTCTGGCTTAATTATCATACTTAACGATTATTCTTCTGAGGCAAATTGCGTGTGAAAAACTGTCCAGTGATTGCTGTACTGCGTTGCTGGAAACTTTCGCAGCAAGCATATTACAGCTTGTTCGGACGTATCAACAGCGGTACTATGATCGTTGTGTCCATCTCTGTTACTATGGTCGAATTGGTAACCCTGAAACCAGCTTAAATGTCGGCTGCTGTGTATAACTCCGCCTACAACTATAACAAATTATGTACCAGACGAGCTCGGACACGGAAGTTCAATTTTAACATGTATTGGTACAGAAATTTGTATCGCCGACAAAGACAATTAGAACACTGTTGGACACTGTATCATAATCCACTAGAAGGTAAATAAAAAAGTTCAATCAAAATCCCAAATTGTCTCCGTATGCGTGTAACATTTCGTCAAATTCTTTGAAATTGACATTGAAAAGTAAAAAAAACTAGTTAATTAACACTATGCTTTTTAGCTTCTTTTATTTAGCTGTCATCAGTGTCTTGTACAATTTCTTTTAAAATAAGGCAGTTTTGCATAAATGTCAGAATTTATTTCCGTCTATTTAGATTTTTGAAGGTGTACTATTAAAAAGTCTGGTGGATATTTTTTTTCAGTTTTTAAAATTCAAAGTCTCATCTGTAAGAAAAGAAGTTATATTTAGATGACCGTTCATTAAGTTTGCTTGTTTGCTGATCGAGGTCTATCGACTCTGATGGGTTAAGTCTTCCATTCATAGTCTTAAAACATCTCATTTACCTTCTATGCATTGTTATCAAATTACAGTCTTACTTTCCCTCTCATTCATTATGTGACTGGAAACTACATCATTCATGTATCAATCAAAGTTCATGTTACTTGATGTTTGTTCCTAGTTGTTTGTATTCGGATATTAATGAGCATAACCTTTTTTTGCCCTCTTCGTTTTATAAGATACATGAGCATCTTGTATAAATACTGATGTTGTCAATGATAAAACAGGCCAAGTCAATGTTAATGTTGTATTTCTCATGTTGTTTTTCAGCATCAGGTTGAACGAAAATGGCATACGATAGATTGGCCCTTAATTATTCAAACTTCAGCACCCAAATTATCCTTGTTTTTCGGCGCAGCAGTACTAACATGGTTTTGCTATTCGCCTATCAGTGTTGTGTTAACCAATCAAATCTTACGTTAACCACCAAGGCAATTTCTCTTCAACCGAACAACATTTGTAAACTTGACGCTGATTGAGTAACCTTTTAAAAAATGGTACGTTACCTTACCGAAATGCTCTGAAATATGTTTGGATCTGGAGTAACCAGCAATCGTAACATCTCGGCATTTTTTTATGTTGCACAACAAATCTTAATCTTCAAATTGCGCTGACGATCTTTTTTCAAAATATTTCTTGTTATCTCTGTCATGTTTCAGAATGAAATGCCCTTCCCAGTCTTAGTGCATGATGGTAGCTTATTTCCCACGTTGTTCAATATTAAGCAGATCCCTTGCATAATTACTTTCAAACAATCTTCATGCTTAGACATATTCCTTGCTAGTTTCAAATACACACAATGTAAAGATTTTTTCAGAGGCCTTAATTTTAGCACCTGTAATATGAGCTGTTATAAGTAAGAGTTTAAATGCACAACTATTTTAACTCAGTTTTGGCAAAGGCACATTTACAATGGCATATAGAAATATATGGTACCGGCAAATTCATCGAATTTGAAGTTATCAGATAGTCGTTTTGTTGGCACATGTACAATATTGTTAACACCATCAGCAAATGCTTCCCATTGGTTATAAGGTCAAAGCCATGATACAAACAAATTCTATAGAAAAGGCAAGGGAGAGAACTCTAGATGTGATAAAGGGAAAGAACTTGTGACAATCTCCTGTGCTATAAACGTTACTAAATAACTCAAAATATGGTACAATACACACAATAAGATGTTCATGCTGGGTCGTCAGAAACACAATTTATTGTCCTTAGCCAACCAGGGAAAGCAGTTATGAAGACTTTAGTATTGTTTACTGTATATTAGCATTTTATTGACAACTACAAAGCTGGTCATATTATTTTGTATGGGATGAATACTGGTATATTTGCTTGTTTATAAATTATCATGGTAATCAATACATAGGGAAACTGTGAGTCCTCCTAATTCCTTTGTTATTATGGGCAAGTGAGGGTTAGTGGAACTATTTGTGTCTGTCAGTAGAAATGATCCTGAATTGTCTTACAAAATATTATAGCTGATGTTATCGTGTAGCCATTTCCCGAAATGACAAAGACGATACATTTAATTATTGTCTCGGGATAGTGTCTTGTTAACCGGCTGATTGATAGTTGGGTCTGAAGAATTTGTCTGTAGTCAAGGTCATGCTAGGTTGTTTGGGTTAAGCATGCACATCTTGGATGAGGTTAAGCATGCACATCTTGGATGAGGTTATGGGGCATGAAACAAAAGTAATTTTTTGTCAATGAAAAGTCACATATTTTCCTCATGGCCCACAGGGCATTCTTTGGAACATTTAGTATTCAAATGTCTAATTTAAATACTTTTGTCTTAACAATGGATTTATCTACGTTATTTCCTACACATTATTGTCATTCATTCATAGGCTGCCATTGCTTGAAGCTTTAAACCTTGTTGTCCTTGTCTCTGTTCTTTCTGGAGTGTCTTTGTCTAGTGCAAATTGTCTGATCAGACTTCTGACTACACAGGCCTTTTTCTATAGTTACCACAAGTCAGATTATCTGACCCATTCCCAAAGCCAAATATACCTTTTTTTCCCAATCAGAAAAAAAAAATCCCAATCAGAAGCTGCACCTAAGAAAAATTGTCTACTGGAGTGACCTGGTATATCTTGAAGCTCTTTGAATAACTCTGGCCATTATTGTCCCTTGTGTCATAGATTGGAGTTCAAGAGAATAAAGTTTTTACAAATGGCAAACTTTACAATGCAAATTTTCCCAATTTATCTAGGGTCTTTTTCCCAAAATGAACAGAAAAAGACCTGCTGCAATACTACATTTGCCGTAGAAAAGGTTGTATCTTCAGTTTGAAATGTTATAACTGTTCTGCAACGTCAGATAATTTATTGGCAGTATGCATTGCATGGTATTGTTTCTTATGGAAAAAAACCCTCTCTGTCAGTAGGAGTTATTGCTCTTTGTAAAGTAATGTTCATCTTGTATGTACTGAAAATGCTCTATGAAATGTTGGGGTAACAACCTAGATACAGCCAGGAATAGTAAAATAGAAGTTTTCATTCCAGTTCTTTTACTGAAGCCCATAATAGCCCTAAATTATCAAAGCCTAGATTGGATTGAAATCGTCGAAGACATAAGGGAAATAAGGATTGTCTGTTTGCGTGCTGTTGTTATTATTATGTGTATTTTTGATATTTCGTTGCATTCTTAACGAAAGGAAACTGCTCCTTTAGATGGCAATAGATTATTTTGTCCTAATTGTTAACAAAGAATTATATTTTCAAGCGTCAGAAATTGAGCGCTATTAATGAGTCCCTTGTCATTTGTGAGGATTTAAAATATTATCCAATAAGAGTGTTGCACGTCTCTTTGTCATCGTGCATTGATTTGATATTTTTCTTTTTTGGATGCCTCGTGAAAATGGGAAATGCATTAGAATGAGACATGCAATAACTCCAGGTTATGATTCTCTTATTTGTATTCTGTTGCATCCCATACTTTCTATTACGCCTTTTAAAGCTAGTGTGTGTGTCTAGCCGTGGGGGAACAATGCAGGTTTTTGTTATTCATAATACCCTATTCAAGTGTCTAACATTACATTTCTGCATGCAGTGCTATACAACTGCGTTGCTGTGATATGTTTGTCTGTAAATCCATTTAACATGTGGCCTTTGTGGCGTATATGTTTCCATTTCGAATGCATATTGTTTCTGCATAGTCTTAATTGCTTATTGAAATTTGTGAAATAAAAATGACTGATGGTGCCTAACAATTGCATTTATTTAATGCACTGGCTGTCATGGTTAGGAATGATGTAGAATACACTTCTTGTATTGAGTGGTTGTAAACAAGTTGTGATGTGGTAAGCCAATGAAAACATGTTTTGAAAAATATCGACCAATAGAAACGGTTCACTCTATATAATGGTATTCTCAAAAGTTTGAATTTAAGTAAGATCTTGTTGATGCAATTAATCAAATTTCAATATCAGATCATTCTGACTTATGCATTGAAAAGTTTGTTATGGTCTCAAAATTCAGAAATGGTTCCATTGTGACATGAAGTGTTGATAATTATAAACAGTTACTTAACAATTTAGTTTTTCGATGCATCTGTCAGGTATTTCGCTACATGATGTATTCATCAAACTCGGCATCTATGTTATGCTTCTTATGTTATGCTTTGGTTCCATCTGCATTTTCCTGCCAGAATTCTTCTCTTAGATTGCATTAACGCAATCAATGAAATGTCGCAGGCCATTGTTACAACAAACTTGTTACCATCAAACATTATAAAAGTCGAGAAGACAACCCCATTTATATGCACATCACACAAAACCAATATGTTAGGTAGTGCGATATTTTGTCTAGTAATTGCTGACTTTAATCTTGTATGGTAGGACACGGTACAATTTGTCAAAGTAAATATGTGATCAGACTCGGAATATTCAGCTCCGTAGTTAATTCAATAAAGTAGCAAGCTACGGAGATCTTCATCCAATCAAATTAATTCTGCAAATCTATGGAAACATTTTAAATCTTATACATGATTGAGTTTGGTAGTTTTCTGCTAGAAATATTGCTTGCTACATGATGTTCCTTTAGCTGTGCTTAACAGACTTCAGAGGTTCTTGAGTCTTGTTGTGATACTAAATAACTGTGATTGCTTTGTGATTCTGTCTGTCAATCTTTACGAAGCTCAAATTCTTTCATAGCTTGTTTAGCTTTTAGGTTGCCTTGTTTACAAACTGTCCTTTGCAATATACTGATTTGTTGTTATAAGTGCTGCTTTGGCATATATTTAGGTACTTGCCAATGTGTTGTGTAGTTTTATAGCTTGGCCAGTTATAAGATTTAGTTGTATTTGAAGCCTTTTGTCTCAGGTATCTAGATGTTGTTCAGTCTGATCGACTGTTGACACGCTGCATTTGAAATAACAGTCGTGCCTTTTCTGCTTCACTCTGTGGTGACTAAATATTTCTTTTTTTCTGGATTGTACATTTCTACTGTCATATCTTATATCTTTGTAGTCTTCAAATTTGATTGCTAATCTTTTGCAGTTTCGTAAATGAATTACTTGTCCTTCATTTGCTTGCCCAATGACCTTTGCAAAGGCATAAATTTGTGAATTGTGATGTTTGAATGGCTATCCATGTGTATTTGACTTGTCTGCTTATGTTTTCCTTACACAATGTTTGCTGACATTGTAATGTTTCAAGAGTCAATTAGCTAGGTTTGAAATTTTCTATTTATTGTTGTTTCGTGTTGCTCTAAAATGAACATTTTGAGGGCTGAGCGCAAGACTATACTAACTCCTATGTATTTATATAGGAGTAAGTATAGTCTTACACTGAACCCTCGATTTGGTAAAGCAATGACTAAAAATAGAACTGCATGTCCCATAATAAGTAAACAGTTCCAATAGCTGAGTAACTAAAAGATAAAGAGTATAAACTTATGAGTTCTCTGCCTAGAATACTGCTTCAGGAATAAAACTGTACTGAACTAAATATTCGTAAGACAGTATGGAACCGAACCGTGAGAAAATCATTGCAGCCTTAGTCATTTGTCCTCCAACTCTACTTCATATGGGGAAGTTGTCATTTGCTAGCGGAGGAACAGGTTAGTACTGGTTGATATCCCTGGAAAGTTAGTTAGGTGGTTATATATAAGACTGCCATGTAACTGAAGTATTACAGTCCGACGATGTTCATTCAATTCATCAGATCCGAAATTCTAGTTTGAATTCATGGTTTTGAATAGCACATTGCAATTTGACGTGCCTGAGTAGATACATCATCGGGACCTGATATTTATTTCAGATGATACAAAGTATTCGGATAGAAGGTTGTCGAATAAACGAGGTCAGACTGTATGTAAAATTCCAACCCAACACGTTACAGACATTTAAGCCCTTAAGACACTACTATGCTGATAGTAGTGCAAATTTAAGACCATATTAAACTGTATTGTCTCAAACTAAAACAATTTAAGAATTTAATTAAATTGAGCAACTTTAACATTCATCAGAAAGAGACAAGTAAACGTTCCTAGGAGAACAGAAATAATGACTGTATGTCACGGTAGTGATATATTTATTGGAATTTGATTCACATTCTTTGAGTATCAAATTTTAATGAAGTAAAAACATTTAAGTACATGTGTTCAATTTTGATATAAAACCTATCTTATTGGTGTCACTAGGTAGACATAAATCTGTCTAAATGTTTCGTGATCTCTAAGCTTTGCTGTAAGTTTATTACGTAATTCATTGCTTAGATGGTATTAGTTTCCCAATCTAGGCTGCAAGGGTTTCAGTTTTATTGATAACTTCTGGGTCAAATTCGAGCTTTTATGTAGGCATTTTCAGTTCTGAAGTCGAGAGGGTTGTGTCTGCTACCTTTGTATGATAAATCATTTTCTTTTAAGGTCTTATTCGGCATAAAAAAGTCATGAGCTTTCGAATTTTTGATCATAATAAAATGTGAAAAATCTGTCTTCCTTGACAATTTCTGCAGAGTACTTGTGATTACATCATGATAACTAAAAGAGTAATTTCAATTTTTTGACATTGGCATAACTTTTTGCGCAAAATACCCTTTAAATCAAAGTCAGATTTCACTGTCTGAGATGAAATTACTGGATTTGTCTGGAATTAAAATATTAAAATGAAAGAAATGTTTGCAAGAACATCACACCAGGAAATCAGTTAGAATTGTGAACTAGTTAATGGTGTGAACTAGTTAAAGATGTATCTGGCTCATCTGAACCTAAATTGTTTTAATGGGCTTCATCCAGTATTGTTGTTACATAGTCTAAAACATCATTAATAAGAACCATTGCTATGTATAACCGTTTAAACAATCTTGTTTAATCATATTACTAACAGACAAAACTAGTAAAAAACACGTGCTTGTTTTTTTAATTTCATGATGTCTTTTTTCGACAAATACAGAGAAATACATTATAAATGTATTCTGTGATAATGCTTATTAAATTTTATTGAAGTGTTAACTAGTTAAAGTATATTTTTCATGTTTGTTTATAAAACAAATGAACAAAAACTGAGCATAGTATATCTTTAAAATAAGAAATGCGAATCCTTTGTCCAGTTTATATTTAGAAGGATTAAATAAAGATCTAGATCATTTAATTTGATTTATTTCTTAGTATTTAAAAGATCAGATTTTTCAGCATATTATTTTTGAGTTTTGGTACATGGTCCTGTCCATTCAGAGCGTGTTATTTCTCCCCTCTGACCTCATTTTAGAAAAATACAACATTTCACTAGTCAAACTACAGCTATAAGGAAAACTGGTTGTCAGAAGTTCATTTTTCTTGTCTTGGATTTAGGTTGAGTCACAGACTGTTATAAAAACATGGTGGTTATAATGATTACGTTACATTGCTGTTGGAATCCATGAGAAGCTTGCTTTTTGTATCATTTGTCATGTAGTCAATAAACAAGATGCATGCAGTGAATAAATCTTTAATTTGAGGAGTAATTCTTACAATTTTGTTCCTGAAATTTCGAGAATGATTGGCGTTTATACCACGCCTGGAGTGTGCCATACCATTTAAAACAGCCAACCCTGACAGCTGACTTACCCTCTATTTTACATTCTTAAGCTTGTGGCATTCTTCCGAAGTCGTGTCAGTGTTATGCTCCTGATATGGGATCTATAGTGAACCTAGCTGTCTATATTAAGATTGATGTACATTTTTGTTTTGGCTGTTTTTCGAATACTAAGGTGTTAAACTATCACATTGCTAGTATCCCAGCGCTTATATGGGCTGATAGGATTTGATTTGCTGTTAAAAGTCTATTCCATGTTTGTGGGGCTTTGATTTATATTGATCCTGACATTTATTGGCAAAAATTCGTTTTCTTTGGCGGAAATCAATTTTATTTACTTGTGAAGGGCTGTCTTGGTTGTGATATTTATGGAAATTATCAAATAACTGAGTCATTTCTAGGTTGTAGTTGGTAAATAATTTCTTATCTTGATTTTTATATCCAATATATTATACAAACTAAGGCCTTGTCCTCCAGTAATTTTTTTCAGTTTTTTGGGAAGTATGGTGGGTCCTTTTGATAGGGGAAATTTGCATCATGAATCACCAAATTTGAGTGTTTATAAGACTAAAATTTTAAATATTTTAACTGAAGGGGAATTTTCTTTCTAAGTAGGGGGAAAATATATCCTTTTTTTCTTTGGGGAAAAGGGCCATGTATGGTACTTTAATGGATGCAAGGGTAAACATGTATGGGACTTATAATGGTTGCAAGGGTAAACATGTATGGGACTTATAATGGATGCTAGGGTAAACATGTATGGTACTTTAATGGATGCAAGGGTAAACATGTATGGGCTTATAATGGTTGCAAGGGTAAACATGTATGGGACTTATTATGGATGCAAGGGTAAACATGTATGGGACTTATAATGGATGCAATGGTAAACATGTATGGGACTTATAATGGATGCAAGGGTAAACATGTATGGACTTTAATGGATGCAAGAGTAAACATGTATGGGACTTTAATGGATGCAAGGGTAAACATGTATGGGACTAATATAATGGATGCAAGGGTAAACATGTATGGGACTTTAATGGATGCAAGGGTAAACATGTATGGGACTTATAATAGTTGCAAGGGTAAACATGTATGGGACTTATAATGGATGCAAGGGTAAACATGTATGGGACTTTAATGGATGCAAGGGTAAACATGTATGGGACTATGGATGCAAGAGTTAACATGTTTGGGAATAGAGGTGCAAGGGTAAACATGTATGGGATTATGGGTGCAAGGGTTAACATGTATGGGAATATGAATGCAAGGGTAAACATGTATGGGACTATGGATGCAAGAGTAAGCATGTTTGTGAATAGAGGTGCAAGGATAAACATGTATCATAGTAATATGGATGCAAGGATAAACATGTATGGAAATTGGGGTGCAATGGTTAACATAAATCAGAATAGGGGTGCAAGGGTAAGCACGTATGAGAATATGTATGCAAGGTTAAACAGGTATTGGAATAGGTTTGCAAGGGTAAACATGTATGGGAATTAAGGGTTAGCATGTATTGGAATAGGGATGCAAGGAAAGACTGGCCAACCATAAAGAACAACCAAGGAAAATTCAAGGGGGAAAAATGTACTTTTTAGGATTCTTATATGTTCCAAATATGAGAAATGTCTACTTAAGATATTATACTCAATGGAAAGAAACCCACCACTTAAATTTCTATCAATAATTTTATTCCTAGATCAGATATTAATTAATCTCATATACCAGAAGAAATCATGAAACAGATATTAAATCTTACTGTGGCAAGACCATCCTTATACAAGAAATATCTTGAATAAAGATGGTCGACGCAATTTGAAGGTTAAGATTTGTTGTGCAACATAAAAAAATGTGGAGATGTTTCAATTGCTGGTCACTCAAGATCCAAAATGGATTTCAGTAAATTCACCCACATTCAGTGGATATCGATAAGGTAACATACCCTTTATCGAAAGGTTAACCAATCCGTGTCAAGGTTACAAATGTTGTTCGGTTGAAGAGAAATTGCCTTGGTGGTTAAAGTTTGGCATAACTGTACTTAGCACGTTAAGTAGGACTTATATGGTAACACATAGTGGTAACTGATAATGTTACCTCACAGTTATTGGTAAATTTGTCAATTTTCTTTTAAAACCTATTAAAATGATAGAAAAAATGAGCATTTCTTATTTCCCCCATGTGCCTAAATTTGGGGATTATTCATACATCATATACAGATTATTTGCCATTTTCTCATAATTAGTCATTATAAATGTTACAATTTTCTGGATTTACCGGTAATCCATTTTCGTAGCATTTCTGCATCTCATTTTTGTGTATGAGTAATATTTAGAATATCTAATGTTACCCATGGGGATTGCAGCATAAATGCATCTTTATTTCCAAGTCTACTCAGCAATTCCAGCATTTACGTTGAGAGTTTTTGACTTGAGATAAATTGCTGATAGTGTTCATTGTGAAATTGTGAAATTCAGGAAGGTTGATGGTGTTATTGAAGACTGCATATGGTGATGATTTCAAGAGGTATTGAATACGGTGTAATGAATGCTTTACATTTTCATGTAAGGGGATACAATGAACTATTCACAACACACAGGGGTGAAGTTCTTGTTCATCAATTTAGATGTTCATTTTTATTTTGATGAAATTATCTGATAAAATGCTTTATTGCATTCATGCATAGTGCAAATGACAATTCTTCAATTACTGAGAGAGTTTGGAGTGAAGGATTGTTTTCAAACATTGTTTCTAATTCTCACCACTGACTGTTCAAAAGTTGAACTTAATTAAAAGAATTCCAAAATCTTGTTTTAAAGTTCTAAGTGTTCAACTATTATCATTTGTCTTGAGCAATTCGCCAAGTTTTATGTACTATTGAACATCTTTTGGCCTCAAAATCAAATACATATCAAACGAAATCTTAACAAAACGATGCTACAAATCTCAACCTGGGTCTGATTGAAGTCATATATTTGAGATTTGAGATCAATCTCAAAACTTGAGCATCTGATTGGATGGTTCTGAGCACCGTTCCGAGATTGACCAATGACAAAGCTACATTTGGACAATGAAAGGCTCAAAATTCAGATTTAGAAGCTTATACCTTGGACTGATTTAGTTTTAACTGTAACCCAGGGCTCAGAATTATCACTGAGTTTCATATAACATGGATCTCACCAATCTTGAAAATCTCCTAATTCAGACTCGGCTGAGTACATTTAGACATTTGAGCACTGAGTGCAGTGGAATGAGTATCGGTTATAATAGATAGTTCCCGCATCTACAATATTTACCTCCCTTGTTCTTAATCATCAGCCATTTTAATAGGCAAAACTGTACATAAAGGATTAATTCCCAAATATGTAATAATTGAAAAAAAATATATCCAATTATTTTATCATCTTTTACATTATATTCCCTATCAAACTTTAAAAAAACCTGGAAATTTGCCTGTCAATAATGGCTGACTATTCAGAACAAGGGAGGTAAATACTGTAAATGTGGGAACTATCTATTCATGTAGATGTATTGTTGCTCAGGTGAGTGAGTCATGAAAATCACATCATTCTTACTCCAAATAAGTAGCTACATTCATTAAAGAGTTCATACTTTCTGAATTGTCAGTTTCATAAAGAACCCAATCATCTAATCGCCCTCAATGATGACAATCAAAGGGAATTACTGGAAATAAGCTGGTGATACAGTCCTCTTAAAATGACAGAATACCAGTCTAGGAATACAAGAAAATTGTAAGCCAGTCAAGTGATGTCACGGCTCAATGCTTGATCCTCGTTATCCCAATACCAGAATTACTGGACTTAATTTGTGTATCGTCTGACAAGCCAGATGAATCAAGTTTGATTGCCAGGAGTTTTAACTGCAGTAACTATCTGACTTCGTTACTTATCTGTGTAAATTGTAAGTGACATACCAAATCGGATATTTTGTCATTGAAATAGTGACAGTCGTGACACTTGATACTTGGCTGTCAGGCTTCAAGTCGAATCTTCTAGTATGGTTAAAGCGATTACTATCACAACTGCTGTCTTCAACTGTATCTTTAGAGTCATTAAGTTGTTCCCTCACATCAAGTCCTTTCAGCTTAAGTAATTTAGCCTTTACACTAATACTGCTATTATGTCTGTGTTGTGAAACATGTGATAGCGTGCTTAATGTTTTCTGATCTTTGCAATTTGATTTATATCGGATGTCAGTATCGATGAGTTTATGTCCAATGCCAACTTTTATGCATATCAAATGTCTCTAGTTCTGTTTATTCAATGGAGGAGGAGGAGTCAGGGGCAGAATAGCTTTGGGTTGAGCAAGATTTGATTAAGAACATCACAATCCCTGTCTTTGATGCATACACAAATTGTCAGTATTATCCACGAAGCAGTCTTCAATGTCAGTGATAAGTTGTTGGGCTAGTTTCTCAGTCATTGAAAAATAGATAAGTTTGAGCTTTGTTAACATTACATACTTGTGACAGTGTAATTAACTTATTGTCTCATACAGATTACAGTATATCATATTCCTTAACCATGCAGTTTATGGGGAAAAAAAGTGAAATCCATGACCGACAATGTGTGTTACTGTGAACCCCTGTCTCATGCAGTGCCTGGTACCAAACTCATTTGGGCATAAATTATTCAATACTAAATAAATCTCTAAATGCAATGACGTTTATAGTCATGTTGCACAATGGCTTGTGTTAGGTTTCCTCTCATGCTTCGCAAGTATGTATAAATCTAACAATATTGGGAGTATGAAATTGAATGATCTGTTTTCCACCATAAATAAACCTCTCCTTGTAATGCTGTTTTTGTAATTGATAGATTGACAACATTGTGAACGTTGAATGTCCGTATGTTGATAGTTGCAAGCTTGTGGGATTGGGAACTTGCTCAATCCTCATTGTGTTAGTTAATGCATGTTGCTGATGTATTGAAGTTTGTGAATATTTCACAACAATTATAAAGTATGATTCAACTAATCATATTTGTCATATGGTGATACACACCCTTTATGATCGAATGAAATGCACTGTATTGCTAGTGCGCGTAATTGTTTGATTAAGTTAGATTTTTGCATCATCCCAAATGTACTTATAGTAATTGAGTCTAGAGATCAAATGTACTTTATGCTAGATAATAGAATCTAAGAGTAACTATAGTACTCTCCATTTTGAAATTTCAGCCATACTGATATATGTATTACAGACTTTCGCAATTTCCCCTGATCGATGGTTACTAAGGTCACTATGTTGTAACGGACTTGCTCTATTCTGCCACCTAACACAAAATTTAAACAATGGATGTCTTAGGATAAAAACTAGCTCTGTAATGAAATTTGAATGGTTTATAAAAGCTTATATGCTTATTTGAAATGATACATATTGTAATATGCAGCTTTAAACAGTTTTCCTTTGGACTCAATGAAGTTGTAAGAATGTGATCAATTTTAGTCTATTTTAAGAAACTACGGTGTGCCAGAAACCTGTCTTTGCGTGAGTTGGCTTTTGTACATGGGATGGATCTCCGCTAAGATGTTCAGTAACACTTATAAAATTGTCTTGGCAAGATTTGTTGGCTACTTAATATTAAAAAACGATGGAGTTGTGAGAATTCTAGCGTCAGGCCCTCATTTCATTATTGCAAGTGTAACCTGCCGTTTTCTAGATTGTGTGTGTGTATGATAGAGTTTTTTTGAATTCCTTGCCAAAAAATGTATCTAATGTTCGGTGTGCCTTTTGATTATGTGTATATTGTTTTGGGCATTGAAATAATGATGACGTTCCTTTAAAACTACAAAACATACATACAGTCGGGCCTCTGTATCTTCTGTCTGAACACTTAGAATCATCTGAAATAAGTATCAGGTCCCGATGTATCTACTTATAAGGGCATGTCGTATTGAAATGAGCTATACAAAACCGTGTATTGTTCAAAAATAAAATTTTGGACCCGATGAATTCAAATGAACGAGATTCAACTGTACTTTCATGGGTTGTATGAAACTGTGTTTGAAGCATACATCAGGCAGCAGCAGTGACAATAGAATAAGAGCATTATATTAATCATGGAATACAATCAGCGAAAAATGACATCGAAATACTGGTGCGCAATTGTACCCATATACTTCCTATGATTTAATATACTGTCTCGGCTTTAATATACATGGATAGGATGGGTTCTATGCTGCAGTACGCTTATTGCCGTTTCTGTAAGAATCAATTTCAAATGTTTTATCCCCATATTAAGCCATAGATCATCTCTTTATCTCAGCCTCTCTGAACACGGAATAACTGCATGTAGTCTGTTGGCTTGTATGTTCCCTTAAGTAAACAATGTATAAGTTATTGATTTAGCAATTATCTTAAGTTTGTGTAATCATTTGAGAATAAGAATAAATATTCAAATAGATTCCTGGTAGCTAAATGATTTAAATAGGAGATGTTGGCTCTATGTTGTCTGAAAACGGAATAACTTCGCCATGTTATTTTGCTAAGTTCGCGCCCCAAACGGTATACAGCCATGTAATTAGTCATTTGAATACAAATGTTGTTTCCTTCTCGGTCTGGTTGTAGATTAATGGTCGTTCTTATTACGTAATTATTGTTGTATGGATATGTGAAATTGTTCTTGAATAATTTGTTTGTCTCCTTGTTTAGAAGAAGATGTCATACATGTGAAAATTGTGTCAGATAAATATTTTTGATACTGTTCAACCCATATCGAATAAGTTACCTTAATTTCAGTTCAACCGTTCTTGTGGTTTTGACCCCAGTGATATTTTAGACAGGCCTGCACATGCTGTGAACGGAATTATCTGAGTAGTGTGGTTCTATAAAGAAATCTTTTCCATGTGTAGAAACAAAAATATGAGTAAAATTGTGCATTTTTCTCATACTTTCAACTTATTTTTCCATATTTATTATTCCTCTATATATCGAACTGAATTTTGAATGATGCAGGTCTCCATTTGCGTGCTTTTAGGCATGACCGACAGATGTGTAAGGCAGGGGTCTGGGGGTACTCCCCTTCATCATGATCATTCATACAAGAAAAGTAGCCGGGTGATGATGCTTATAAGTTACTGGGTAATTTTACCGACCTCCGGCTCTAATTGACCCCCCCCCCCCCCCCCCGAATGACATATTAGGATGTATGAGAGAGGCTGCATTACAGGTACAAAATTGGCTCAGTTAAGACAACTAATTCGGCTTACTGACCCTGATCTTATATAAGCAACCAATCAGAGGGTCTGATTGACAAGAAATCTTCCCCATGTACCAAAGGGAGCATATGCTAAGATTATTGAGGTAGTATCTATTTACAGATGTTTTCCCACCATTTGTTGATATTTTGTTGTTTATAACTGTAAACAAGGGATATGAATATGTTTTTTTTACTTGAATTATAATGACCCCTTAGTGTGTATTTACCTAAAAGTTTTTAAGGGGGGTTGCAACTTCAGCAACAGGATATAATGCATATTCTATATTGGAGGCATTTTAGGCGAGGGGTAGAGTGCCGGACTTCCAATCAGAAGGTTGTGAGTTCGAGCTTAATGATGGGCAGAGTTTAATCACGAAATTCACCCTGTTATAGGAGGTAGTACTTGTTAGTACCCCAGGAAGCAGTCATTGAGAGTGATAAATATAGATTGTAAATACTTGTTTCTCAACTCATGTGTTCATACAGTGGCTATACAAGCTGTGATGTGATGACATCTTTGTCCCATATTAGTATCTTTAAATTTGTTTTCATTTACTGTATGGTAATGACTTGCCACAACTGTCTGGAATGCCAGTGTAAATACTGAGTATCCCTATATGATTCATGCTGTCTACGAATCTCGTAAAATCAAATGTTGAAGTCTTATGGAAACCTTTTTGATTCATATTCATGGTATATTATCATATATAGTAGTTTCTATATACTGCTATTGTGTTTACAGTTGAATTGTACTCCTTGTTTGATTGGAAGTCTGTTAATGATGACAAAAAGATGCAATGTAATAGAATAGTCTTGAATTTATTACATTACAAGATATTGATAAAACTTAAAGAAATGGCAATTGCGGAGAATAAAACGATAATCTAATGTTTTATTCTACTATGAGTATCAAGCTACAGACTTGGCTGGGTATGAAGCAGGTTTACGAGTCTTGTGTTTTGGAATGGTCGCATTAAGACATCACCCCGGCAATGTAGTGTGTGTTTGCATTGCCAATATCTTCTTTAACGCATAAAACTAGATATTAATGGACAGATTTATGTCCACATTGTGGCGTCTTCCGCAAATCTTGTTATAAAAAGACAGAGCTGCACCATTTTGAGCCCTGTTTTTATGTAGATAGAAACGGGGACTGTCAACATGAAATTAGGATTAGGGATAAATAAAGAGTCTGCTGGGACATGTTCCTGACAGAATGTTAATTAGAAATCTGGTTATATTACAACATTATGAGACAGGAATCCTAATATAATAGTGTTATATCTCTTCCGAAAGACTGGTATCTGAAATCCTTAATTCTTATCATGTGTTTTCCCTACGATTTGTTGAATTGTATTCCATTATATTCTAGCATTATTTGAATGTTTCCAAGTCTTCATGTCTGGCTTAAAACTTGTTAAAATACAAAATAGATTATTATAACCAATGGACAAATTGAACATACAACTTGATGTAAAGTTAGAGCAATTGATAAATGAAATTCTTTATTGAACATAATTGAAGTTTTGCTTCTGTATTAGTGGATATTTTCAGTCAAAAAGTTTCATGAGCAGAAATGTTTGCATATCACTAGCTGACATGAGTATTGTTATTGTTTAATAGTTAAGTCCAAATAATGAAAAGCTATGAACAAGGAAAATTGTACTCCTGGCTTACATACTTGACATTCTGGAATTTGCGAAATTCGAAAAACATTTCCAAGTTGCAATCTGATTTACTATTTATATAGTATTTCGAAAAATTAAACTTTTTTGGTCACATATTGCATATAGTTTGTGGGATATATTACGATCACTCACAGTTCATTGCTATCAGTCTCTTCGAATTTTTTCCTTAATTATAATGTATTACATACATGAGATGGCATGGTCACTTTGGATGATAATTCATTGTTAGTGTTATTTGTTTAGTTTAAACTTTTTTTATTTAACATCAGTTGTGAAACAAGTGCAATTCTTTCACTTGATATAATATTCATTTTCTTCTCTCCCCCTTTCGGCCTATTGTTGCTGGCTTTTTATGCCCCCTTACGAAGAAAAGAGGGCATATTGGTTTGCACATGTCGGTCGGTCCGTCAGTCGGTCCGTAACGTTTTCGTTTCCGATCAATATCTCAAGAGCCCCTTGACTTATTATCCTCAAACTTCATCTTGGGTAGCAGAGGAACCCTATTGATTTTGGGGTCACAAGGTCAAGGTCACAGGGGGGCATAATGTTTTACAAACATCTCTTGTTTTGGGTTGTTCCATGAGGTATTACATCCATTAATTCCCCCCCATGTTGTCCGTAATTCTCCTTAGTTGTTCTTTATAGTCTAGCAGGCTGATCCTTGTACCCCTGTTACCATGTGTATTTACCGTTGCACCTCCTCAGTGCTTGATGGTTTGTGGACTGTTTTTTACCCGGAGGTCGGTGTAAGAAGGTATTGTCTTGTATGTGGCATTCCCTGTAGCAATGTAAAATATTAATCACTCTAGGTGACTGCTTCCTTGGTTACTGTCCAGTACTGGCCTATACGTCAAGGGTTAAAGTCAGCGATTCATCCCTGCATGCATGATTCAATCTCATGACTTTAAAGGATCAAGAGTTGAGGGCTCTACCCCTCGACTATCAATATTTATCTCCCTTTATGTTATCTTCGTTATACACTGGACGTTATTTCTACGCCTCGACCACCAAGATTTATCTCCCTTTATGTTATCTTCGTTATACTCTGGACGTTATTTCTACCACTCGACCACCAATATTTATTTTGTTATATGCTGGATGCAATTTTGTCTGTTATAACAAGTCTCCATCACGCGGTAGTATATCACTCAGCTTGCTATCACCTCATGTAGACGTATTTGTAATCTCTGGAAGTGTGTCTATGAAATGTTCTCATCATGTTCCGTGGTAAGATAAGCTGTTAATATTCTCCCACGTCCTGTAAAAGGTATAAAATCTCCGTGATAGCATCTCTATCTCTTCCCATGATTTGTTTAAAAATATTTTCTAATCTCGATAATTATAAATCGATAAAATATTGTAAGCTGGTAGAAAATTGGTTGAACATATAGCTTCGAGGTACTATTATGTTATAATGGGCAATGTAATTGGTTATATGCCTCGTTAATACTAAAATCAGTCGCCAGAAAATGTCTCTTTGGCGTATCCACAATGTGCTGGTACTTATTCAGTGAGATACTGTAAGCTTTATAATATGCTATTTACGATTAAGGTGAATTGTAATTTAGCATACTTCATGTCTTCACATTCTGGCTGGTATTGATGGTTGAATTGTTGAGGTCTTCAAACCAACTATGATTTGGATATTGATGAAAATATGTTTGATTGTATGCTGAGCAGTAGGTGAAAATATGTACACATTGTGACATTATCCAATGCTATGTTTGCTTAGTCGGTATAGAGCTTTCCACTGGCAATCTAGACATCGTAGGATGAAACCATCAGTGGGTCACATGTTCTTCCCCACCTCTGATTGGTATGGGGAAGTTGTGAGTTGCTTGTGGAAGCACTGTTAGCCTTGCACTGGTTAGTAACCAAGGAGCATTGGTTGGCCTTGCACTGGTTGGTAACCAAGGAGCATTGGTTGGCCTTGCACTGGTTGGTAACCAAGGAGCATTGGTTGGCCTTGCACTGGTTGGTAACCAAGGAGCATTGGTTGGCCTTGCACTGGTTGGTAACCAAGGAGCATTGGTTGGCCTTGCACTGGTTGGTAACCAAGGAGCATTGGTTGGCCTTGCACTGGTTGGTAACCAAGGAGCATTGGTTGGCCTTGCACTGGTTGGTAACCAAGGAGCATTGGTTGTGGTTACCAGGGAACACAAAGTTGTCCTTATACACCAAGTGTTTCATTCAGTTAAATCAGTATGATTGATTTTATGTTGTGCTTTTCTAATTTGTTTTTATTTGGTCATTATGTGCCTTGGCTCACATAATTATCTCCCTTTAAGTAATTCTAGTTCATGTCAGTCAAATTGCATTTTTGTAGTTTGCGCGGCCATTTGATAATAAACTATTTACTTAAGTTTTCAATATGGAATGGGTCTGCTCTGATTGGCAATAATGGCCTTTATGAGTACACATTTTATACAAAAGCATTTATACAGGGGTGTCAGTAAGAGCCAGTACCCGGTAGCTGGTAAAATTACCCTGTAACTATACTTTTTGTGTATAAATGATCATAATTATTGGGAGACCCTTGCCTAATTGCATGATTTAAACCCAGTATGAGCTTAAAGTAGAGTTGTTGTTTTTAAAACATTCACGTCAGGATTAATTTTAACAGAAGAAAGATGGTAACATCAAATTGAATGACATGTAAAATTGATATTCATTAATTCCATGTGACCAGGAATGATTTTTCGTAATCTTGGAATAATCTGGTTAGAGATTAAAATTTGTGATTCAAATTTTTCACAGGGAAAACGGAACAGGTCTTTTTTCTTGTTATGGTCTGTAATATTGTTTTATGCAATGAGAGTTATTACCAGTGTGCATTGAAATCATCCATTAATGTTCAAATAATGCATTTGTTATATGTGCATCGTCAGTACGGCTTTCAATTATTGCTGTAATTTTGTTCTCATCGGCGTCTGTTTGAAGTTAGTTTTGGTTAATATTTGAATAAAAATGTTGTATGCATTGTCTGTGAAATGTTATGAAATTGTGTTATATTGTTTTCTCTTCAGCATTTAATAATGTTGCATGCTCTGAACATATTGAAATTTAATTGTTTCTCATGGCATTGGCCAAATTATGGGATGTGTTGACGAAACTACATTATTTGAAATTCCGAAAATGTTTGGCATGTATACCTTACCTACTTTAGAGTTGAATATCTCAAATATTTGTCATTTGACTTCAATTCAGTTTTATTTTGTATTTAAATTACCCCAGTCCCTTTGGTATTTCATGCCGGCTACACAAATACATGGTCATTTTTTCAGCCTAGGTATCGCCAGAAACGAATTAATTTTTTTATTACAGCTAGTGCTCACAGTAAGACAAAAGTATTTTTGCTCATTCCATTTAATGACAATTCAAGATATTTTGTACTTACATTAATTTTGTCATCATCAATGGAGTAGAATTACATTACCTAATTGACTGTTAGAATGACTGGAATAGGTTCTGTGTTAAGTATGTATCTTTAATACCAAGTTTCCATGTTTTGTGAGATGAATTTCATTACTTGCCATTAAAAGACCAATACGACAGAAAATTAGTTTGTTTTGATCTGTTTTATTACATTTTCATCACAAAAGGAATAATTATGCCTCAATGACTTTACCACATAAATCCTAGAAGTTTGGCTAACATGGCAGACTAGCCCAAGCTTTATGTTGTCTATTTCGACTGAGACAATTTCCATCAGGAATTCTCTTTTTTCGTGTCCATTTAGAGCTTTCTGGTTATGCAAATATGACAAATTAAGTATTATATTTTATATTCATGGCGCACATTCTTCATTGGAGCAGTTTCTATTGCTTGTCTATTGGTCGATAATGGAAGTCTTTCAAGAGCTGATTTGATCTATTAAGTATTTGTCTCCCCTCAGAAGCTCTTCATTCGGAGGTGAGAAAAGACTGCTTATTGTATTACCCCAGTGGTTCAACATCAATATCACAAATGACTTTGTGTGACGCAGATCAAGTCGCTGTGGAAACAAGGTTATCAGTTTTGATACTTTTTTTCAGTGATTGTTAGTTTGGTTTGTCTGGTCAGAGTCTTTGTTTGGGTGAATGGTGTTCAGGGGTCTTTGTTGTATGCATCTCCGCATCGCCATCGTAGTATCGCCTGTCATGCAGGCTTTGAATCACGCATAATGCATGCAAGTTTATATTTTGCTTTGTTGATGAGGATTGTTTAAGTATTTATTGAGAGAAACAAGTTTATCTGCTTCTTCAATCATATGCAGGTAGACTACCTTTGCTGTTCGTGCAATAGATGATATTGATATACTGAAAGACAAATATCGAAAGTATAAATTCCTTTAATACTAATAGACTATTAACTTCTGTATTTCTGTATGTTTGTGTGTATGCCCTACATATTTAAATATTCAATGTGTATTTTTATGATAACAAGATACCATTTAAGTAATTTAAATCCAAATTCATAGTATTATATTCCCAACATTTGGAATGCACTAACCACTAGAGCGCTGTTAAACAGGTGGCTGACTACATTAAAGCGACGTTACAATATTTTGGCATATTCTTACACTGTACCTATTCTGCTGTATTTTCCCGCCATAATATTAACATTTGGAAGTATTTATCAAATATCGATTGACAAAAAAAATTGTTGATATGTCTGTAACGATTGCATCAATGGCAGTTAAAATTTGCTGTAACCATTCGATATATGCTATGAGTGGTTTACTCTAGATCTGTATAAAGTAAATTGTCGTGATCCCTATTGGGGTAGAACAATGTGTTCAGTATTGCTTTTTATCAATTGAATCTTACTAGCACCATCCTCCTTAGTATCATTCTCTTCCACATTTAATGTATCAAACAGTAAACTTACTAAGTGACTTTATTTTTTCCCATTTACGTTATTTCAATGACTGTACAGGAATCTTTCATTGGAACGTTTTTATCAATTCCCTTATTGGTCGTAAACACGTCTCTGATTCCTACTTTCCTTCCTTATTGTATATATATAGAAGTTTAATACGGTAGCTAGCTGAGGTATAATCTTTATAATGGTGTCAAAATGTTTATGTAACATTACACTAATGGACATTTGGATTTCCACGTTGGACCGATTCAAATGACTTCTTTGAAAGAGCTGCGCAATGATGTTATTGGACATGGGTCGTGTTGAATGGATGTCAAGATTACGTTTTTTGTATTATAGTCTTAAAATAGGAAAATATTTTAATTTCGAGTCTGTTTTAGGAAAAATCAATGGTTGCATCATGCATCTATTATCCTCACTGCTGGTTATATCCCCCATTATGTTACTCGATGATTTAAGAGTCGTCTCATCTATAAGCAAATGAGAACTGATGCCAAACTGCTTGTTTGATTAAATGTTTTATTTTGCACTACAGTCGTACCTCGTTCATTTGAGTTCCTCGGGTCAGTAATTTTATGACGAATAAATAGCCCATTTCATTTTGACATGCATTAGAAGATACATTGGGATCTGATATATATGTCGGATAACACCAAGTATTCGGATAGAAGGTTGTCAAACAAACGAGGTACTCCGACTGTATTTAGAACAATTAACTTTAGTTATCATTAATTGATTTTCGGTTCATTACATTAATACACAAGTGCACTACAACCTTTCTCGAGTGGCCCTTTCTTGAGTGGCCCTTTCTTTAGCAACAACCTCTCTTCAGTAAGAAGAGCAATTTTCACTGTAGTAAGAATTTTCTACCAAATTTAAACCTCCATAGAACAGAAACGTCTTAACAACAGTCAAGGATTTTGTGCTGTACAAGTTGGCTTATGCTTTATTTTAGAAGAAGCTGCGGCCGTGGTCCAGTGGTTAGCCCGCCGGACTTGAAATCCGGCGATCCTAGTTCGATTCCCGGTAGCGGCAGGTCATACCTTCCATGAATATTTGACAAAAAATGTTGATTTTCCTCCACATGTGGAGAAGTTGCCGGCTCTTTGTGGAAGGGTAAGTTAGTACTGGTTAGATTTCAAACCAGGAAAAACTGGTTAGGTGAACCGGTCGCCGTATATAACTGAAAAATTGTTGAGAAACGGCGTTAAACCCGATGAAACAAACAAACATTATTTTAGAAGTAAGAGTGAACACATTTAAAAAGAGTGTACACAATTGAGTACTCAAGTATGGAAACAACCAATTAGCTGATGGTCTTCAGTGGTGTTGTTGGCTTCATTTGAACTATTGAGTACAACTTGATTCTATTTTAGGTTGTTAACATTTTTCTCCTTGTAGGAATGTGTTATAATACTCGTTGGTAATAATTGTACATGACTTGTCCTAGTTGGATGTAACATTTTGTGTCCAACATATTAATCAGTTGTTCAATATCTCTTCTTGGTCAGGCCTTTTTAGTGTGTAGACAATTCTTTCAGGTGTTAAAGGTACTATAGTCTTATTGTTTTGACAAAATGTCCTTAGTTATAAATGTTAGAAAATTGGTGGTAATTGCCTTCACACAGACGGTACTCTACTACACCGCATTGTTACTTTTCTTACAAGTTTTGCAAAACCACAATACAAGCAAGCATCCAATACTGATTTATTCTATCCTTACCTACGCACCGAATTGGACTCATAATATTTATTTCCAGGAAACTTTTAAGAAAAGTTACAATGCGTTAGAGTATGTCTGTTTGAAGCCATATACGTGCTTTTTTCTCAAAATTATTTCTTAGCATATTTTGACAGAAAATAGGAATCTACCTTTAAGAACAAGTAGGATTGTCTTGATAATTTGGAATTTTTAAGGATTTTTTTATGAATTGGCTTACTAACAATGCATTAAAAATATTATATTTACCAAGTGTGGTCACTGGGTGATTGTTGTTGTGTATAATATAAATTGTTATAAAATTGAGAACAAACCAAATAAATATTTGCTCTGAATCGATATTTTAGCTTTGAAAACCTTTTTCAAGAAGGATATGGCGATTACTTTTGTACATTACTTGACAAACTTTGCATACACTTTGCATTTCTGTGAGTTGTCATATTTCATCTGCCTGGAATAGGCCTTTTTTAGCTGAAATATTGATTCACAGTAATTAATTGATTGAAGTGATTTATACTTACAATTCCCTGTGGATTTATTTTTAATATTGAAAACAAGCATCAATCATTGTATGTAGACAACAAACCAGGAAGTACTGGTATGTATTGGTAATAGTTAACTCAGGTTGCTGGATGTTGTATAAGACATATGGCTTGAAATCACATTGAAGTACATGAAAATGAAATTACAATCTTACCACATGTGTTCATCTATATTTTCAGATATGGAAACTCCGTTCCTGAGCTTTTCTAATCCGAATTACCAATTTGACAGTCACAAGAGCAAGAAAGGTCTTGATACTACTATAGACAAGGAAACAGTAGACATTAACGTCATGTCACTCACTGATGAGAAGCAGGAACCAACAAAGGTTCTGAATGGAAAGCTGAAATCTCAGAATTCCACTGATGAGGATGAAAATGTGTCTGTTAAAAGTGAAGAGGTTGTGTCGGACGAAGAGAATGATTTTGTTGAAGCGGATGCAAAACTATTAACACAAAACGAAGATGAGAAACTGGACAATACAGAATGTGGAGTCAATATGACTTACGGAGAAAAACCAAAAGGCATTCTTGCTTATATATCATTGTTAGAACAAAGTGCCCGTGAGAGAAGTGAACGGAGAAAGAAAGAACTGGAAATCTCGGACAATTACATTGACGATTGTGATAGTGGGCAGTCGACACCGCTGATATCGGAGAATCTAAAACAAAAAACGTAAGTATTATCGTAACATATCATGTTTTTATTACAATTCCTGTGTAATGAGGGTACCAATTGGATAAATGTCATTAGTGTGACGTTGTCGTGCACATTGGGACATTTTTTTCGGAGGGGGTGGCAGTGTTACAGAATACAGGGTTGTAAAGGCCGTTCTTTATGACATTCTACACACTGCCTAAAACCTAAAATATAAACGCCGTTCTTTATGACATTCTACACACTGCCTAAAACCTAAAATATAAACGCCGTTCTTTATGACATTCTACACACTGCCTTAAACCTAAAATATAAACGCCGTTCTTTATGACATTCTACACACTGCCTTAAACCTAAAATATAAACGCCGTTCTTTATGACATTCTACACACTGCCTAAAACCTAAAATATAAACGCCGTTCTTTATGACATTCTACACACTGCCTAAAACCTAAAAATTATCAATGCTGAATGTCCCTTGCTGATTTTGGGAGATTTTTCAGGTTTAAATTGGGAAAAAAACATTCTGTATTTGATTAGGAATGGGTCCCTACAACTTTATAAGGAAAGAAAGCCATGTACTTGTAGACACTGTCTATACACATGACTGATAAACTGTTGGTGGACATAAATGCACCACAGACACATTAATATCAGTTACACGGTTTGTGATTGGAGAAAAAATCCCACCACCCTATTTGTTAGGGATTATTTTATGGTCTGGTGGTATGGCATTGTGGTAGTATAACTCAAAATCACTTCTGCTTTCTGTAATTTGTTCTGGTTTGAAAAATAGCATTGATCTTTTGGATGTGGTAAGTCTAATATGGAAACATAATGGTGTGGTTAACGTTTTTCCGATTTCTCCCAGTACGTCTATATGAACATATTTGGCTGTTATGCATGGCCGTGAAGTATAATTCTTTACTTCAGAGCTGAAAACACCTGTCTGAATGTTTTCTATCGCTCTTTTATTACTCGCTCTGGGTGATTGACATCTCTGAAACTTTTTCCTCTTCTGACACAGGGCCACGGTAGCTGTTATAATATAATCGAGAAAGATACCTTAGGATTTGTAATTGATTAACGTGGCAGGATGTTCTCACGATGTCACTAGAAACGTGATATTTTATCATTTGAGATACAGTTACAGCTCTCTGCCTGCTTGTCAAGAGATTTTTCGCCCTCACCTTCTTGTCTGTTTTCATTTTAATTACATTTGAATTGATTATCAAGTCTTTGCCTCTGTTCTGTGTTATGTTCTGTCTGTTATTAAGATGAGTCTTTAGAATCTCACAGAAATAGTTGTTGAATCAATTGATATATGCAATAACAATTATTGTTCTCTATTATTCCAATGTTTGTAAAAGCACTGTCTGGTTTAGCAGTTAACTTTGTTGATCAGTTACAAATATTGCAATCATGAGTTGAAGCCTGTGTAAAGCGAAATTCTACATGATACATATTGATATTCTGCATGATAGGTCACACAAAATATTGCTATTCTACATGATACATATAGATATTCTACATGATAGGTCACACACCATATTGTAAATTTTGTTATTCTACATGATAAGTCACACCCAGATTGATATTCTACATGATAGGTCACACCCAGATTGATATTCTACATGATAGGTCACACCCCATATTGTAAATTTTGTTATTCTACATGATAGGTCACACCCAGATTGATATTCTACATGATAGGTCACACTCCATATTGATACTCTACATGATAGGTCACACTCCAATTTGATATTCTACATGATATGTCACACCCCAATTTGATAGTCTACATGATGTGTCACACCCCCAATTTCATATTCTACAAGATATGTCACACCCCCAAATTGATATTCTACATGATATGTCACACCCCCAAATTGATATACTACATGATAGGTCACTTCCAAAATTGATACTTATACAACAAAACTCAAAATAAAAAACCCAAATACTTGCACTCAGAAAGTGATTTTTGTTGGCTATTTAGGCCATCCTTACTCAACTCGGAATTTTTGACATGACTGATTAAAACCTCATTCATAAAATAGCATTTAATGATAAACTTAAAAAAAATGGTATTAATGTGTCAGCTGCCCAAGTTTGAATGATTTCAAAACTTACAACACTTACATGAAAATCTCTTGCACAAGCACCTGCTAGAGATACTTATCGGAGATATTCTACATTCATAAGGGAAATTAATTTTCTCCTAATTCATTTAAATAGAGAAAATTACATTTCTGAACTGAAAACAGATTAATACATGTATATTTTCTCTTGAAAAGCGTTTTATAAACCAGAAAATTGTTCAAGACATTTTTTATGTTAGTTTGAACATAAGATATGTAAATGTATTTTGAACTTGTTTGTTAAATTTTATGTTGTCATGGTTACATTATTTGATGCAATTATTCACAGAAAAATTCGCTAAAAAATTGTATTTTAACAAAAGAAAAATCAAGTACATGGGAAAATAACTCCAATGGTCTTATCATAATTCTGGAGAGGGTTTTTCATTTCTCCCTCAATATTTAATTGATTTATCAATCATGTTATACTATGATGTTCGGAGTCATTCAGCAATTCAGTCGTTGCATTTTGTTTTTGCATGTTTAGACATAGGCTATAATTACCTAATGATCTGCTTGGAAAAACTATTGGTTTAAACAAAACAAATCTACCGGTATTTTATATCAATGGTTAACAGATTAACTCATTTAACAGTTAAACGATGGTTAACTCATTTAACAGATAAATGATGGTTAACTCATTTAACAGATAAATGATGGTTAACTCATTTAACAGATAAACAATGGTTAACTCATTTAACAGATAAACGATGGTTAACTCATTTAACAGATAAACGATGGTTAACTCATTTAACAGATAAACGATGGTTAACTCATTTAACAGATAAACAATGGTTAACTCATTTAACAGATAAACGATGGTTAACTCATTTAACAGATAAACGATGGTTAACTCATTTAACAGATAAATGATGGTTAACTCATTTAACAGATAAACGATGGTTAACTCATTTAACAGATAAACGATGGTTAACTCATTTAACAGATAAATGATGGTTAACTCATTTAACAGATAAACGATGGTTAACTCATTTAACAGATAAACAATGGTTAACTCATTTAACAGATAAATGATGGTTAACTCATTTAACAGATAAACAATGGTTAACTCATTTAACAGATAAATGATGGTTAACTCATTTAACAGATAAACAATGGTTAACTCATTTAACAGATAAATGATGGTTAACTCATTTAACAGATAAACAATGGTTAACTCATTTAACAGATAAACGATGGTTAACTCATTTAACAGATAAACAATGGTTAACTCATTTAACAGTTAAACGATGGTTAACTCATTTAACAGATAAACTATGGTTAACTCATTTAACAGATAAACGATGGTTAACTCATTTAACAGATAAATGATGGTTAACTCATTTAACAGATAAATGATGGTTAACTCATTTAACAGATAAACTATGGTTAACTCATTTAAGAATTTATTGGATTTTTTACATGTTCCTGTCTTGAGGACCCATACTTAATAACTTATAATTCGAGGGCTCAAAGCAACACTGTCGTAACTCCTATGTATTTATCGAAGAGTTACGACAGTGTTGCGTTGAGCCCTCGAATTATGATGTCCTGTACATATGAAATAATACGATGTCTGCATTTTGGATAATATTGCATATGATCACCTTCTGTCTACAGCTGCAGAGCCGCGGTCATCAGGTCCAGTGGTTAGTGCGCTGGACTTGTAACCCGGCGATCCGGGTTCGATTCCCGGTCGCGGCAGGTCATACCCTTCCATGAAAATTTGATAAAAATGTCGATTTTCCTCCTCATGTGGAGAAGTTGCCGGCTCCTTGTGGAAGGGTATGTTAGTACTGGTTAGATTTCAAACCAGGAATAACTGGTTAGGTGAACAGGCCGCCGTATATAACTGAAATATCGTTGAGAAATGGCGTTAAACCCGATGAAACAAACAAATCTGTCTACAGCTCTCATTGATTCAATAATTTTGCAAATCAACGATACTGATATATTGAAAGACAAGTATCGCCAATATATCAATACATTGCTTATATTTTTAAATTCCTTTTAATAGACTATTTACTCTAAATTTTCTGTATGTTTATGTGTATACATTGTATATGCCATTAATATTGAAATTTTCAACTCATATTTTTATGATTAAGTATTTAATTATCCATATTTTTAACTTCATAGTATTCGATTGTATTGCTGAAATTTGGAATGCATTGTCCACTAGAGCACTCACAGTTTAACAAGCGGCTGACTATATTAACACGACATTATGCTATTTTGGTACATTTTTAGACTGTACCTATTCTCTTGTATTTTCCCGCCATAATATTGATATTTGTGTGTATCGAATATCGATTGACAGAAAAAAAGGTTGATGTATTTTCCCGCCATAATATTGATATTTGTGTGTATCGAATATCGATTGACAGAAAAAAAGGTTGATATTTTGATATTAATTGTATGAATGAAATCCCTACATGTATACTTGTATTTTAAAAAAAAGAAGTGTTTCAACATATCTTGTAGCGATCGAACAAGTAGAAGAAGTATAGAACATATCTTTTGATCAGTAATGTAATTTCAAATATTATTATATATCTGACTGACCATCATAGGCTGCTGACACAAACTTGTATTAAATTTCAGTGAAACTGGATGAACATTTAAGAAAGAACGTTATTTTTTTTCTCAATAATTGGCATCCCGCCGAATCGTCAATCACTTAACCAGTCTGTTGAAAAATTCAAGGTGATTGACGTCCATTATTTTAGACAGTCACCAAGCACGACATTGTTTAGAATTACCAGGCTTGTGTTGAGTGAAGGACATGTAATCTGTCAGTGAATACGTAATCTGTTAGTGAACATGTAATATGTTAGTGAACACACAATCTGTTAGTGAACATGTAATATGTTAGTGAACATGTAATCTATCTGTGAACATGTAATCTGTTAGTGAATACATAATGTGTTTGTGAACATGTAATCTGTCAGTGAACATGTAATCTGTCTGTGAACATGTAATCTGTTAGTGAATACATAATGTGTTTGTGAACATGTTATCTGTCAGTGAACATGTAGTCTGTTAGTGAACACATAATGTGTTTGTGAACATGTTATCTGTCAGTGAACATGTAGTCTGTTAGTGAACACATAATGTGTTTGTGAACATGTTATCTGTCAGTGAACATGTAGTCTGTTAGTGAACACATAATGTGTTTGTGAACATGTTATCTGTTTGTGAACATGTAGTCTGTTAGTGAACACATAATGTGTTTGTGAACATGTAATCTGTCAGTGAACATGTAGTCTGTTAGTGAACACATAATGTGTTTGTGAACATGTAATCTGTCAGTGAACATGTAGTCTGTTAGTGAACACATAATGTGTTTGTGAACATGTAATCTGTCAGTGAACATGTAGTCTGTTAGTGAACACATAATGTGTTTGTGAACATGTTATCTGTCAGTGAACACGTATTTCTGTTGATGAACATGTAGCAGATGTGATGTTTTTGAGGGGGGTGCGGGGTCAAGTTTGGTCTGTTTTGAGATTGTCCTCTGTGGGGTCTAGTTTTGGGTTGTTGCTCCGTAGTTCAATGACATAGTAACAAAGACATCATCAAAGTTGAAATTATTCTGTGTATATCTTGATTTGTAGAGGTTTTGTACCGTCACAATCGGACAAATCTAACGATTGGATCTAATAGTCTTTAATTATATATTGATTTCTGCATTGGGAACTGGCTTATATGCATTGATTTCTTATTAACTGAATAACAATAGTTATTATCTTATGTCATGATACAAATGTATTATATCCTCCGTCTAACTTACTGAACTTTTGTGCTCATAAAATTACTTCTTTCCAACAATTTGTCTTGATTATTTGCACTATCGAAATTATTGTGCAGCAAAATGTCACTTTAAAAAAAAAATCATAAGATGTGAAAACAAATATCTTCGTCTCAATCCTTATTATTTTTATTGAAATACTTCCTTATGCCTGATTTGAAACATCTTGTAAAAAGATTTGAAAGAATTGGAGCCGGCCCTGTTAGCTCCGTTGGAAGAGCACTTGACTGCACTTCAGGAGGTCGTGGGTTTGAATCTTGAGTTAAATTTTATGTATGTTCTCCATAACCAGTTGACTGAACATAATACATCTACTGTATCTAATAGACGTTATACGGAAGTTGCTGAATTTGGTTTTTACCAGGAGTCTGACAAAATTTAATTTTAGATACATTGATGTTCAGTCTTTGTTATCCTTGCAATTCGAGCCTGATATATTCTTGTTGGTACTGCAGGATTAGTAGATTTATTTGGTATAAATATACAATGATGGCAATAAAACGTTGTATTTAATATGATAAAACAATGATGACATATGATGAAAGATACAATGAACCATGTCAGAGTAAATCAAAACCAAGGATATAATGTTCACAAAAAAGGGGACATCCCTTATTTCTATTGTGGTCATTAGATTAGAGGGAAAACCCCATATTTATACTTATCCGGAGCATATCTATTGTCTTCCACCTTTGATTCATATGAGAAAGTTTGTCTGTTGCTTGCTGAATAGGAAGTTTGAAAATGGTTGTTAACACAGAAACACTTGTAAGGTCAACTGTCTGCCAGACCACAGGTGTGTATATATTTTTATTGTAAATACGCATGAAGTTGGACACCTTTATCTTACTATAAGAGCAGAGTGAAAAAAAAAAATTCAATGCGGGTTTTAAATGTCATGGCTACTCACCGGCCACCTGTGTGCCAGACATAACAGAAGTCCGCTTGAAAAATTGTGTCAATTTCCCAACTGTCCTGAAAAAATTTGGTCCTGTCAGGGTTTATTTTGGCTATTTTGGTAAGATGAACCATACCTTTCAAATTGGGAATTTTTGCGAGTTAAACTTAGAAATTGGGGAAAAAGTGTAGAAATTAAACAGCAAAATTTTAGGAATAAAAGTAAAAGATGTAGTGATTATTTAATCAATAATTTGATATTAATATAAACTGTGTATGAAAGGGGAGCCTCTGTTTTTGTCAATTTTTGACTAAATCAAAATCTTTTCTTCAGATTTATTGGGAAATTTTAGATTCAAATTATGAAAATATATACTTTTTGGGATTGGAAATATAGCCAAATATTTGCTATAAACATCCGAAAAAAACACTGGCTTTAAAGTTTGTGATCCATTGACAACAAAACAATCACACATTTTGATGGCTTTAAAGTTTGTGATCCATTGACAACAAAACAATCACACATTTTGATGGCTTTAAAGTTTGTGATCCATTGACAACAAAACAATCACACATTTTGATGGCTTTAAAGTTTGTGATCCATTGACAACAAAACAATCACACATTTTGATGGCTTTGAAGTTTGTGATCCATTGACAACAAAACAATCACACATTTTGATTCTGTTTCAGGTTTGCGAATGTTGGGTTTGATATCAACTCACCTGATTCTAATGATAGTGGAATACAGTCGGACGCACGGTCTGATGACGGAATATCAAACACACATGGTTCAATCAGTGAAGACTTGTACGGTGTCACCAATAAGTCCTATCTTGCCAGGAACGATGAAAATGATGATTCGGAGGAGGTGACACCAACTCAGGTATTGGTTATTCAGGGGCAAATTTCGAAAATATGAATATTTTTTATTTCATGATGCTGCAGTCTGTTATCGGAATTTTTATTTGTCCGAATATTGTTATTCCAGCTGATGTGACATAGAGGGGTATATTCATGTACCACCATTCACCCTTCACCCCACCCTTCAAACAAGGTGGGATATATTGCTTTGCACATGTTCGTCGGTTAGTCATGCGATTTGTCATTAGAGCAACCCTTAAATATATCCAGTGAATATCTTGCGAACATCAAGGCGCCTGTTTGGGGCATCTCTTGTTATTTATGGTATTCGAGAGTTTCATGCTTGACTATTTCAACAGCTTGCCTGATTAGCTCATTTAGTTTAGCGCTTCACTTAAACATTACTTGTTGGTCACCCTAAGTTTCTGTTGTTTATTTCATATATTTATATAACTGAACTGAATAACCCAAAACTGAAAGGATGGTAATTGAGACCGAAATGAGAGATACCTGTATCAATGTACGACCTATCAACGATATAGGTGTCTCTTGGTTAAGTTCAGTTTTGATGACTTTGCTGTCGAGTAAAATCATCGAACTTCAGTTAATCATTGCCGCCCTAGTTAATACTGGTTGATACCCCAGGAGTGGTCAGGTGAAGTTAACCGATTGCTGTATGTATCTGCGTAAAACTCCCACACGACAGCACTGTTATTTCAGCAGTGTAACCTTTCTGTTATAGTTTGAAATTAGAATCTTCAGGAGCCCACCAAGAAGATCTAGATGGCAAGAGTTCATCTGTCGTTCAAACACAACTGACTTTGTATCAGAATTTCCCAATTTGAAGGGTACAGGTCATCTTCCCAAAATAGCCAAAATAAACACTGGTATTGCTACATTCGTCAATGGAGAAATGTTTGCTTACTTGAGTACATCAATATCAGACTCTGCAATCTTATACACAGATACATGACTGAATAAATGAGAGATGGTTTGTGTATTTTTTGTTACAGCAACAAATTGCTGCTTGTTTTGTTTTGGTTCTCTGTTTGATGGTGCAGTGCTGATTAAAGTAATGAATTGATTTTCCCAATACTTGAGACAGTTTGTTATGTCTGACAAAATATTTGATATTCGTTTTTTATGGGGTGAACATTTGCCTGTATGATAATTAATAAAAATGGCTGCCCTGTTTAGTGCCACCTGTCTCGAGCAGCACACCTTGGAAAAGCTCATTTTGACTGTTTTATATTGAGAGGTTATTGCTTTAGAGAGGTTTGATATATAGTAAATTTGTACTACTTACAAAAATAATTCAGTTGTTCAAGAATGGGCTGATCAGGAGAAATCGACTGTATTATAACTTTGCCGGGACTGATAAAGTAAATAGCTGTCCTGAACCAGGCCAATGTACAGATGGACTTATTATATATACAAAAATAATTCCGTTGTTTAAGTAAGGTTGCTGTTACAAGAGAGAGCTGTTGAGGAGAAGTTGACTGTATTTATAAAATTTGCCTGGACTGATAGAAAAAATAACTGTCCTGAACCTGGCCAATATATAGATGGACTTAAATTACATTCTGATGGTACATCAATGGTAATGTAGTGGAAATGCTATTAGGTTTTCGGGGACTTTACTGTGATCAAGTTTTGATTTATGTATATGTTACATGTTTCAGACTGTAGAGAATAACAGCGAGGAGCCAGAAGCCTTGCCCCCGGGGTGGGAGAGATGTGAAGGTAAGTGTAACATTAAAGGTACATCATAGTCTGATTTTCTATCAAAATATGCTACGTAATAATTTTGGGAAAATGGTATGTTAATGCCTTCTTACAGAGATACTCTCAACCATTGCATTGTAACTTGACTTAAAAATTTCCTGGAACTGCAAAACATGAGTCTGATACAGATGTTTCGTTCGCTAGCGCTAACTTGGCGTGTAGGTCAGGATAGAAAATACCGGTATCGGGCACTTGTCTTTGTGGTTTTGGTAAACATCCCCTGTGAAACCTTCTAGAATAACTCTACAATTATTCAAATTATTCTAGAATGTATTTCTTTTGTATATGTTTGAATTGGCTTCATCAAGTATTGTTGTTACATTGGCTAAAACATCTCTAATAAGAACCATCGCAATGTATAACCGATTAAAAATATATTTTTTTACCATATTACTAACAGACAAAACTTGTAAAATAGCCTGATCGTTACAAAAACTGGAAGTTTTTTTAAATTTTATGACGTACAAACATCTTTCTTCAACAAAACAGATCAATACATTATGAGTTCATTCTTTGTTAATGCCTGTTTATTGATGTTTTAAGTATAGGAAATACATTTTTCATGTTTAGGTAAACAAATGAACAAAAAATGAGCATTATATTACTTTAATGCTCTGTACCGAACTGAAGCATAATTTAGTAGTGTCTAACCTTATGTATGTTGAGTTGTACGATGTAGTTACATAAATGAACTAACTTTAATCTACTTCATATTCCTTAAGTAGTAACATTAAATTATTGTTATCTTTAAATTGACATCAGAAACACCAATAGCTTGCTTTGATGGTGTGTATCTTTGTTTTTGCTAGGTAAAACCCACATTGCTACATAATGTAATTTTTTCTGTGTTGCCACCTTCTTAAGTCCTTTGATAATTGTAAGTCCTTTGATAATTGTAAGTCCTTTGATAATTGTAAGTCCTTTGATAATTTTTCAACTACATTCTGTGTGAAACAACTACTGTAAACATAGAAATGTTAGGGAATATTATGTTTCTCGTTTTTCATCATGCCACCATTTTAGTGAATTTGCAGAATTTCGTCAAAAATATAATTACATTAGAAGGCAAGTTTTAGCAGCTATTTAATTAATTGACAAAATACCAACAGTGAAAAGTGCTAAATTAGACAGCATGAAATGTTTTCTAGGTTTGTAGGATATATTATCATTGTTGATGACAGTTATTTTAAAAAGGAAATGCCCCTTTTAAGTATCCAGACATCAAATAATGGTTACGATTTTTTATGCCCCCACTGTAAGAAGAATGGTGAAGGGCTATATACCATTGTCCTTCTATCTGTGTGAAACATTTTTTCCTGATGAAAAAAAAACTCTGGATGGATGGATGGATGGATTCAATTCATATAGGCATAGGGATAATAAAATACATATCAAGTTCGATTTCGGTAACAATCCAATTTGAGGACTTATTGCCCTTTTTCGACTTCACAAATTTGTTTCCAATCAATAACGCTTGAAAAGCCCTTAGCGGGGGCAAACTTTGTTTCTGATTGATAACGCTTGAAAAGCCCTTAGCGGGGCATCCATGGATGCATCTAGCAATTTCAGAATTTCTTTTTCTAGGATTTTTCTATTCAGTCAAAATGTTGTGTCCCTGAGGTTGCAAGATAAAGGATATGTTTGTGTTAGTCTGATTGTTGTGTGTTCAGGAAGTAATTATAAAGCACTTGTCAATCCATTCAATGGTTAAACACTTAAACATTGACACATGTAAGGGTGGATATTGGTTAATATTACATGCAGAAATCAATTATTGTGCAGAATTTCAAAAAGAAAATTGTCTGAAACTTGAGAAAATAATGTGTCTAGTCTGCCATTAAAGGTTTGTTTGTCTTCCTCCGTTTTCCTAGAAACATCATGATTTATCACCTGAGATTAAGTTTTTTTCTTTGAACAATCACTGTAGTGTACTTTAAGCATCCAAGTAATTAGTGAAATGCACTATTAATTTATGATAGGTCACCTAAGAATTTATTCACAAGGTGAGCTTTTGAGGTCTCCATGTTGTTGTCATCCATTAGTTTAAACTTTTTTATTTTACATCGATTGCAAAACAATTTCTTACAACTTATAATAATCACTCTTGATGACGGCTTCCTGGCTACCGACCAGTACTCGCGCCAAATTTAGGGATTGTGAAGTTCGTGATCAAACACCACTCATCACGGAACTCGAACTCAAGACCTTTGGATCAGGAGTCAGGCGCTCAACCACTGGGTCATCCGTTGTCAACTGTCATACATGTTTTTTAAAAACGACCAATTTCCATCAAACTTCTCATCTAGCATGATTTCTCTTCTGTAGCTTTTAATTAAATACGGTAAAACCTCACTTAAAGTACACCTCAATAATAAGACCACCTTGAAATTAAGAACACAATTTTTAAGTCCATTTTCACTGTTTTGCTCTTTATTCAAGCTCAGTGGTAAGACCACCTCAATAAGAAGACCAGTTTTCAAGTGTCCCTAGGGTGGTCTTATTGTCGAGGTTTTACTGTAATTTAAAATATTCAAATGAAACTTAACGTAAATGTTAAGCATAATGAAAAGGTGTACTAGTGGTAGTGCATGGCTGTACCGAACAGATGAAGGTCACAAGCGTTTCATGGTCATCCATCACTTACTTTATTATTTATGATATTTTATGGTATAATTATGGGTTTGAATTAAAAACGCACATCACCCATCTCTTTGCTTTCATGCAAGTAATGTAGGTGTTACATTATATTTTCTGTTTCTACAGATGAGGATGGCCCCTATTATTGGCACATTAAGAGTGGAACTATCCAGAGAGAACCTCCGTCCCCGGCTCCACCAGATATGAAGGAGACTCTGAGATCAATCTCAATCAACAGTGACTCGGTGAGTACGAGATTTTCGTCTATTCACGCAAGGATTAGGGCCCCCATTCTAGGCTTTTTTGGGCCAATGTTGGCTCCTTTTCCCTCATCCTGGAGTTTTCCTTTTTTCCTTTACTTTCAAAAACTGTCCCTTTCTGACTGATTTTTTTTCAAATCTCAATTTTGTGATTAAAGACTTTTAACCTTTCAAGGAGATTTACCTTTATTTGTACATAAACTATAAATTTCGTATTTTAAACACATACATTTTCAATGTTAATGCTCTGGTTAAATTTAACAATTTTATAAAAATATTCATTAATCTTACATGGGAGTTATCTCCCTTTACCCTACTCTTTCCTTGAATTGATCAAATATATCTGTTCAATAACTTTCACCTTGATAAGAATCGAAATAAATGATTACTTGGTAAAGTTTATTTACATTATGAGAGAATATTATACGACAAAACGCGGCAATATTGATATAATATTGAATTGAAATACTTTCATTTCATCATTAAATTCCTTGTATGTACTTCAAACGTTTTTATATTTCATTTTCTTCGGGGTTTTTTAAGACTAATAGTTTTCCATTCTAAGATAAAAACAAGTCTTTTGTTTGGTCTAATTTTTTTAATATCCCGCTATATGATTGAATTTTATGTGTCTCAGGGGAGGCCGATGTGATGAGGAATTTTCTGTGGTTTTCTTCAATTGCCTCTTAGTAGGTGAACTGATTAAATTCTGCAGAATAAGAATCAATGATTGTATAGATATCTAGCACTGCCTACAAAATTATCCTTGAAACTTTCTCATCTTGAAGATTTGATAAATTTTTCTATTCATGATTTTGAAAATGATGAACAAATATTCGATGTAACCAAATCTCGTTAATAATTTTGGGTGCGTTTAATTCATATTAGAGCTATCCTCATATAAGAGAGAGAATACATAGCTACAGGAAACGCCACATACATAAGACAGTGCGTCCCCACGCAGACCTCCGGGAAAACAACAATCCACAAAACACAAGGCACTTAAGGAGGTTGGTTAAAGGATACATATGTTAAGGAACAGAGGCACAAGGAATGGCCTGTCAGCAATAGGCCTAAACTGGACAGGAAATAACCTGAACACAATAGAAAGTGACAGAATTGCACAGGGGAAAGGGAAACATAAAACACATTCAAAACACAAACAGAAACAATAACCATACAGCGAATTACAGCCTTGGAACTGTCAGTAAAAACACTATATAGAATCTTAACAGTCTTTATTTGTGGACATTTCATTTTCCTTGTTTTTGTATATATTTTGAGATGACATGAAGTTTACATACTATTATGTCATTTACAACATTTATCATTACTTGAAACATGCATTATAAATAGGTTAGTTGCAAATAAATATTATTTTCTTAATTTGATTTCAAAATTAATTGCAAATGAAATTTCGAAGTTTTTGCTTCAAAAACATGTTTCAAGTCAGAATTTGCAGCATCTTATATAGTTGACAATTTATCAGTGGTTGGTGCCCCTTTCAACAAGACAAAGTGTATAGTGTACTTATCCGATGACATCACATCGCAATCGTGTAAAACAAAGAATGGCTGATACCAGTGCTGCGTATAGACTATCTATGACAAAATCTAAGCTTAACAGTGCTTTCGAAATTCTTGATAGGAGGAAATATATGAATAAAAAACAGATTTATCTAACAAAGTGAATGGAATTTGTTAATGCATTTGTCTTGTATTTACATTATGAATATAACAAACATCAACCTTATGAATCAAGGTCATCAAGGGGACATATTGACCTTGACCCCTATGTGTTTCGATGTTTTAAAAAAGTTTTGAAACATATTTCAAAGTTATGTAGGATGTAAAAACATTGGCATGTTCCATAATCAACCTTATATGTTTTAATTGAAAATTACTCTGAAAATTGCTTCTTTTGTTCCTTCGGAATATTACTTTTTTGTTCATTTTATACAGTGATTCCAGGGTTCCACTATTGGCTGAATCTCAAGCATCATTTTGATAACTTTTAACCAGATTTTACTATTTTAAAGCCAAATTACCTATTATTCAAGGAAAACAGTTACCTTTCAGCCAGAATCCTTGGAGCCAAAATAAGACTTTTTGGAAATTCCAGGGGTCAAAGGGTCAACTCCAGTGTCAAATGGAACCCCTGTGCTTATTGTTCCATTTATAACTGTCAATAACAAGTTATTTATTTGTATATTATTTAGAGTTCTGCCTCTGTTGACTCCAGTGCATCTACTCCGTCCAGTGTCATGAGCTCGGAGGATCATCTGCACGAGTTTGAAGACCACGCCCTTCAATATGCTGTCAAGTCCTTGAAAAACTTGTAAGTTGAAAATATGTAATACGTATTGCATTATGTTGCAATATAAACACTATTCAGAACTTGAAGCTTCAATTTTATACTGATATTATGACAACGCTTGAAGTTTCTCAGTCAATAGTTACCATGTATTAATTACAGAATATTGGTCGTATTTAAGTGGTGTCTGACCGAGGGTTAATAATTTCTATTTCCATATCAAAAATAGTGGTTTATGACTCGGCAGATTTATTGGCGTTTTATTTAATTACCTGAATATGGTTATAAATTGGTTATAAATTGCAAATGCAAGCCAATGAATGTTAAATTATTTTCAGTAAATTGTCCAATTTGATCTCTGCTATAATATTTTTTGCCTCATACTAGGTTAAATAAAGTATGTATTCTATTTACTTCCAATGGAGATATGTTTTAAATACTGTTGAAAAAATTGTATTATACTCCATTGAGTGTGAGTTCATTTTGTTATTTATGTTGTCATGGAAACCATTTTTCAGATCAAACTTACAAAGGAACTATAATGAAAGTGGTGCAGAGAAACCAATACGTTACGCTGTCAGTTCTCTCGGCTGGGTACCGATAGCCGAGGAAGATCTTACGCCAGATCGTAGTAACAAAGCCGTGAACAAATGTATCATGGATCTCACTTTAGGTAGAAATGATATCAACGACGCTGTTGGTAGATGGGGAGATGTAAGTATACTGTTGTTAATGATATGTAATATATCACAAGTTAACTTTTTATGTAGATAGTCTTATTTTCTATCAAAATATGTCTTTTTTCTATCAAAATATGTCAAGTCATAATTGTTTGAAAATGGCATGTTAATGCCTTTATACAGACGTACTCCAAAACATTTGCATTGTAACTTTTCTTTAAAATTTCCCGAAACTGCAAAACTTAAGTCCGATTTTTATTTCTAAAATGTTAGTGAGATACTATGGCGACATTTAAGTATATACAAGTATTTCTAACATTCATGTACATAATATTTTTGAGTAAAAGTCTAACTTAGATACATGCATTGCTATGGAAGCTTGGCCTAACATTTTTATCCCCCCCTTCGAAGAAGAGATGGCATATTGGTTTGCACATGTTGGTCCGTAACCTTTGTGTTTCCGATCAATCACTCAAAGACCCCTAGACCTATCATCCTCAAACTTGGTCCACACATTCATCATGGGTAGTAGAGTAACCGTAATGATTTTGGGGTCACCTGTAACCTGTTGTTACTTTTACTGTCTCCAATATGGCACTAATCAAACTATGCATCAACAAAACGCTTTTTTTACCTTTTTTACCACAAAACCTTTCAAGCATGTGTATTTGAGCATACTTTGAACTTGCTTATGCAATTGCACAAAATATAACTCGGACAAAAACCATGAGGGGGCATACTTTTTTACAAACATCTCTTGTTAACATATTTGTAGATATATGTATAAAAAAATATGTATATGGCTGTTTGTCTTCACATGAAGTGGATGCATCCCTCTATTTTCTTGGCAATCACATAGTTCAAGAATTGTATTATATTCGTGGTTTTTATGTTTATATTTGTATGTTATTATAAATGTTTTTTTTTATCTCAGGGGAAGGAATTATACATGGATTTGGACATTGACAGTTTAAGATTGATTGACACACATGATATATCTGTACTTAACTATCAACCTATACATACAATACGTGTTTGGGGAGTTGGACGAGAAAATGGAAGGTATTCAATCAATTATTTACTTGTTAACGTTATGTACTTGTTATGAGAGCATTGGGGGGCTTAGTGGTATTGGGGAGAAACCTGTTCCTGAGATTGTGTGTTCAAATCCTGCTGTGGGTGAGATCCAATCCTGCTGCGGGTGAGATCCAATCCTGCTGCGGGTGAGATCCAATCCTGCTGTGGGTGAGATCCAATCCTGCTGTGGGTGAGATCCTATCCTGCTGTGGGTGAGATCCAATCCTGCTGCGGGTGAGATCCAATCCTGCTGTGGGTGAGATCCAATCCTGCTGTGGGTGAGATCCAATCCTGCTGTGGGTGAGATCCAATCCTGCTGTGGGTGAGATCCAATCCTGCTGTGGGTGAGATCCAATCCTGCTGTGGGTGAGATCCAACCCTGCTGTGGGTGAGATCCAACCCTGCTGTGGGTGAGATCCAATCCTGCTGTGGGTGAGATCCAATCCTGCTGTGGGTGAGATCCAATCCTGCTGTGGGTGAGATCCTATCCTGCTGTGGGTGAGATCCAACCCTGCTGTGGGTGAGATCCAACCCTGCTGTGGGTGAGATCCTTCCAGTGGTTACATTGGAATCCCACATTAGCAAATGTTGAAGTCCCTGAGCAGCCATCACCATATCTACTTTGTCCCTATTCCTTGGCTTACAATGGGCACAATTAGCAGTTATAAGTTAATATGCTTATATTCAAATCATTTCTTAATAAATATTGATTTCTTATTTCTTACTCTGTCTGTTCATGTATATGAAGTAACCAAAATATGGACTACATGTATCAGTAAACATCTTAACATTTCTTGACTTGCATAATTGGCCGATAAATGATGATTATTATTGTCTTTTACTGTTGAAGCAAATTAGACTTGCTTACTTTCACTTTAACCTAATTCTTGCTTTATGACTGAAATTTGTTTCAAGAGCTTATTGAAATAAAATATGCATTAGATGTATGCGCTGATTTTGTAATTTGCTGATTCGTCGACTTTCTTATTGGTTATATGTACTTTGTTTAATACAGAGATATATGTTATATTATACTGTAAAGCATGTTACAAGAATTGTCATAAGTTACAGAACTTCTTTAACAAGTTTTCCCAAAATATGTTTGATATTTTAATAATTCATGAACTTCTGTGCAATATTTTATTCATATAATCAATTGCAAATAAACATCTTATCAGTGCAAATTAATTTCTGCATATGAAAGAATCGGCCATCGCTGTAAGCAATTTTGACGTCGCGTCATAAAATATCATTTTTAAGGGATTTTAGTTTGAATTCAATTAAAAATTTTGATACAAAAATATGTTTCTGCAATATAAGTCATTTTTTGAAGAAAATTTGGCAGACACAACCTTATTGCACCAAAGAAAGAAAAATAATATGTGGGTTTTATTACGTGTCTGTGATTTCATTTATGATAATACTACGTTTACTGCGATATTTGCAGGGACTTTGCCTATGTTGCACGAGACAATGTCTCCAAGAACTACATGTGTCACGTGTTCCGATGTGACACGCCCGCACGTCATATTGCAAACACACTCCGAGACATCTGTAAGAAGATCATGATGGAAAGAACGTTACAACAGAACGCTCTAAACAGATTGACCCGACCCACGGACTTGCCGAACCTTGAACCCGCCACCACCCCGTCGAACGGCGAGAAAGTAACATTTCAAAGCTTTTACAGTAGTAAGTGGAATTCAATAGTTTGTGTAAATAATCATCTTGAAGAGCTCGGTAATAAAATATAATTTCTGTAATAACGGTATATTATTATAGAGCAATTTAACGTAGTTAAGTCTGAGATATTCTGTAATTGCTTGCTACGACTTACGTCATGCAAACTTATTGTACTGGATGTTTGTTGTGTTCCTGTTTTCGAAAATTGTGACATTAGACGCAGTTAGTTGTTGCAGACGACGACCTACTGTGCATGTTTATGGGATTTATTATTGTTATATTGATTTGCTATCATATGTATATATTACAAATGGGTAAGGCAGGTGAGTGTGACTGCTTACTGGCTTGGAATAATTCTGTTAGGGAGATTAGGTTTTTTATATCTCAAGGACTCAACGCAACACTGTCGTAACTCCTATGTTTTTATATAGGAGTTACGACATTGTCGCGTTCAGCCCTCGAATTATTCTCTCAAAATTGTAAATTTTTTGTATTGTTTTAGAGTATTGCTTAGTTTGTATCGGTATTTAAGTGTAATAGCATGCCAGTTGTTGCTTTGTTTTTACTGAGTTTAAGCTGACGATATGAACTTCTGCAAAGTTTCTCATTTCGGTGTTAATATGTTGTAATTTTACTTTGAATTCTGAGTTTGATTAATGTTTTTTCCTATGATGAATAAACTTTTATGCAAAGTTTCTCATTTTATCTAGTATTTTTACTATGATTACTGGAAAGAAACATTACGTGAAAATATTACATGACTTTGTTAGCAAAATACATGCTGTTGGATAATAATCAAATTTCAGAAAAAAAAAAAAAATGTTCATGAAATTTTCAGACATAATTCCATGTAAGCCCTGTATTCCATAGATAACTTACTGATTTACAATTTCCATTAATTTTGAATTCAGGTTTTAAGATAAATTTGAAGTTAGGAGAACCTTATCTTTTGTGTATAATGTTACCTTAAGGGTTTATTTGTATTTTTTCTACGATGTATATGGTATAATAATATTACAGGTTTTAAGATAAATTTGAAGTTAGGAGAACCTTATCTTTTGTGTATAATGTTACCTAAGGGTTTATTTGTATTTTTTCAATGATGTATATTGTATAATAATATTACAGATGCATCATTCCCCACCCCGATGGAAGAACCCAAAAAGGTGCTCCGATGTCATTACCTGGGATCTTGTCTCGTTACAAAACCAACAGGTAAATAATTATAACCTTGAGACTTAAATAATATAATATCTTTTGTAACATGTATATACAATTATACTTTAGAAATGCATTTATACTTGAAGCTGATAAAAAGCTGTTGTGTTTAGCTCACATGAACCAAAGAATTTGGTGAGTTGTTGCGATTGGGTCTGTCTTGCTTGGTATGTCTGTGTTGATTAAAAATTGAAACTTCTCAACTACTTCAGGTGATTTTTGCTTAAGTTTTTCTGCGGAATGATATTAATTAAGTTCGGAACTGCTGAAATCAGAGTGATTAGATTAAGAATGAGGTCTCCTCTGCGGTTGAAGTGAAAATCATTGAAGTCTTCTTCTTGTAAATCAGAAGTCAGAAAATTCAAGATTATCCTTAGATATTTTTTAACGGAATATGCTCAAGTCATTTGATATGTCAAAAACAAGGCTGCTAAGGGTTCAAAACAAGGCTGCTAGGGGTCATAACAAGGCTGCTAGGGGTCAAAACATGGCTGCTAGGGGTCAAAACATGGCTGCTAGGGGTCAAAACATGGCTGCTAGGGGTCAAAACATGGCTGCTAGGGGTCAAAACATGGCTGCTAGGGGTCAGAACATGGCTGCTACGGGTAAAATATATGGATGCTAGGGGCAGCGGCTGGTTTTGTTATATAACTTTAAAAGTAAATTTAAAAAGCGTTCCTGAAACTAACAGGTTCAGTCAAAGATGGTTTGATGGAAATGATCGTCATGTAATTCTTGTTATGTTTGCAAAACTGATTTTGATCCATCAAAAAACAAAGCTGCAGGAGGACAACCACTGGTTTTGTGATCTTACTTTACAGAAAACGTTTAAAAAAATTTTTTCCTTGAAAGTAATGATCAGATTTGAAATTGATTTAAATGAATATAATCATCGGGTGACTATTTTATTAAAACCCATGTTAACTGAGATTTTGGCCTGGTTTCCGTAAATAGCACACATATGCTACATGCAAGCATTATTCAGGTGAGCGATATAAGGGCAATCATGACCCTTTTGTTGTTCCTGTGCATTATCAACATATTGGAAATTAAAGTGGCCCTATGTGTATGAAAATAATTCATATTGCTTTTTTTTTGGGGGATCCGCATTATAACATGTTTATATTGCTCAAGATCGGAAGTGTATTTGTCAATTTGATTATATTAATGTCTGACTTTATATTTCCAATCAATATAGTACTACTCTGTAATCACATAATAAATATGAATAATTAATTTACAGGTATGGACGTATTGAATCGTTCTATCGACAAGATGTTAGAAGAAATTCCGCCAGAGAAGTGGCAGTATGTTGGCGTTGCTGTGGCGCCATCTACGATTACTATCACAGAACATGGGGTACGTTTTAATTCCAGATTGAGGTTGCGTGCATATCTCTTTTATGACATAGGTAGTATGAACGAAGAGAGATAAATGGCTACTTTTATGAGATTGGGTCATGGAAAAATTGTTTGACTTAATGAGTGGATAATTTATAGCTAATGACAGACAGACTAAAAACATTCATATGTATGTAACACCCTTCACTACCAAGATACCTGTGCAAATATTCTTAACACCATTAAAAATGAAACTGTTTAATTAGGCATCATTTTGTACTAGGTAGTAAAAGCTACCAACTGTTACCAATGTTTAAAATATTGTTCAAAAAGTATTGAAACTATGGACCAATGATTCATATTTCATGATTGAATAAGTTGAGGAAATTATGTTAGTGAATTTATATACAATTATTTCTTCTTTATGTCATGTTTTGAGCAAAGAGTTTTTGGATTCGTTTTTAATGGCTTTAAGTATAATAGGATGGCCCCATTTTATGATAACTGACAAAACAGCTGTTATTTAACGACTCCTATTAATCTCGCTAGATGACGGCTTCCTGGGTTGTTATAATGTTTTCACATTTTGTTCAGGGAGTTTGAAGGTTGCAGTTCAACCGCCCAAAGGGGGTTTCGGATTCCTTAAGATCGGGTCAGGAGTTGGCCATTCTACCCCTTGACCACTATACCTTTGTTTTTTTTAGATTTTAAAAATATTTTAGTTACAGTCACAACTTTAGTCAGCATTTTTCTTTCAAATGCAGAATGAGCTCAGCTTATGTTGTCTGTGAAAATACTTTACAGTGATATGTTCTTAAGTATAAAATAAGTTGTGTTTTACTATAAGGATTAGTGTAATAACTCTGAAGTAAGTCTGATTTATTGTGGATTCATAAACATAAAAACTGTGAAAATCACAATTTTCTGGGGAATGTTTTACCATGAATTTCCCATTGGAGACGTTTATTTCCCGTGTTAATACTGTATTAATGTCATGTACCATTACCGTAAATACAGCTAAATATACCAGGAAATAAAATATTACACAGTATTACCGTACTTCTTAGTAGATATATTACACGTGTCTTTGTTTTTACCAGATTTTAAAATGATAATGTCGGATGATTTGTAAGTTACTGTCGGGGGTATCCCTCGTCTAATTCTGTTTATTCGTCTGAGTTGATACAACTTGTGTGATATTGTATCTTTTATCCAGTGGAAGGCAAGGGATTCTATATTGTGATTGGTTAGATCGATCTGTACATGTGTATTGGTACATCCATTCAATATATCGGATATTTCTGCTTTTCATTATTATCTTAGTGCAGTTAGGACACATACATAGTTAGGAATATATTTGTATTTGTGGCCAGTAAAGTTTTCATCAGACTGAACAATTATTTTCTTCCTGTTCAGCATAACAAAATCATGTTTTTTTGGCAATTTTTCTTTTTTTACCAGATTTTCCTCTTTTTTTTACCAGATTTCCTTTTTTACCAGATTTCCTTTTTTGTACCAGATTTCCTATGTTTGTTTACCTGACCTGATGATTTTTACCTGATTTGCCAGACAATCTTTTTTTTTGTCAAATGCAGCCAGGGATGATATTTTTATGATAAATGTCTTCATGGAAGTAATATAATATAAGTTCAACAACTGTTGCTAGGTTACCATTTCCTTCCTCTAAATTCATTTAACTTTGGTAATTGACTGTAAGCATAGTTGTCGAGGGGTTAGAAAGCCTGTTCTAAAAGTAGAGAGTTTGAGCCCCTATTTAAGCGGGGCTTGATCATGAACTTCACAATCCCCGAATTCGGCGCGAATTCTAATGTACTGGTTTAAGTAACCGAGGAAGAAGTCATTGAGTGTGATTAATGTTAAGAACTTGTTCGGTAATTGATGTAAAAAAAGTAATTATATTTAAGCTAACTTCAACTGTTTTGTATTGTATCGAATAAAGAAAATGAGTCTTGCCTTTCACCCGAGGCAAACTTATCAATTTTCAGAAAATCACAAAATCCTCCCTCAATGAACTTGTCAAAGGGAAGAAATTTGTAATAACATAACATTAACTAACAGTATAATGAGCATGTCTGTTCAAAATGTTAAAGACCACATGCGAACACAGACCACTATTGCAAAACCTGTCTGCAAAGACCACCAATTTTATCTCCTATCAGACCATTTTCAAAGATATTTAATCTGTTAATAGAGACCACCTGTAAACAAAGACCACATTTTGCTGTTCCCATGGGTGGTCTTGACAGACAGGTTTGACTGTATTCCTTTTAATGTGTTCCAAATATTCCTTCTCATTGACATACAATGTATTAAGCAAAACATCAATCACAAAATCTAGAAAATTTCCATTATCCTTAAGGGTAGATACTCTGATTTTCTATCAAAATATGCTACGTAATATTTTTGAGTAAAAGGCATGTTAATGCCTTCACACAGACATACTCTAAAACACTAAAAATGTTCCTGGAACTGCAAAACACAAGTCTGGTACAGGTATTTCCTATGCTGGCGCTAACTCGCACTGTGATTTTTGTAATTTTCTTCAAATAAATGGTTATACATATATTACAGAATCCAGACAATAAAATTGAAGAATGTCGTGTGAGGTATCTGTCTTTCATGGGAATAAGTATGACCAATGTCAAGTAAGTAATATCATAACAATTTTCTTTCAGTTCTTTTCTGTCTGTTATACAAGTACATGTATATCCGATCTTGGCCCGAGATTATAATTCATACTTACACTCAGTACTTAAATCTCAAATCACAAAACTTACTGTTTATATGAGCGTGATAATGACTCATATTGAGTGTGAAAACGTATGGTAATGCAAAATAAGTGCTGAATATTTTTTGAGGCCTATTTTCGTAGGGATTTGAGTGTAATTTGTGATCTAGGAGTAATTATTAAGTCAAGAGTGCAGTGCGGCACTCAAACCCTGTAAGGTATCTCATAATCATACTGAAATCTCAAAGAAAATGGTCCAAAAAGAATATCGAGGGTTCAATGCAAAACTATCGTAACTCCTATGTATTATATAAGAGTTGCCGTAGTCTTGCACTGAACCCTCGATATTCAGCATTCAATTGACATTTTCATGTATTTTCCACTCTTAGATTTTCCGCTATCAGTCTCATAAGGGTATAGTTCGTGATTTGAGTGCTGAGTGTAAGTATTCGTTATAATCCTGGGCCCTGATTAATTAGTATTGCTAATTGATACAGTTCGGGAAATTGTGTTTGTGAAAAAGACTAAAGTTTGACCTTGTTTCATTTCTTTGAGTTTGATATTTATAGCAGGAATGAGTCTTCAGTTTTCGGCTGATTTTCATTTTCTGGATAAAAATTAGTGTAAATATAATTTTCTACGTTTGAGTGTAGCGAAATAGGTGGCGTTAAACGCACGAATACTTTGTGCGATTAAGGTTTAAAGAGCATTCAGCTTTGGGGAACCGATGTGTTAACTTGGTCGATATTGAATTCTAACTTTAAATACAAGAAAAAATGTTTGTGGTGAAAATTTGCTACTTATGTCAATGTATGATATGCCTCATAAACATGTGGTTCTACTTGCTTAGGAAGTATTTATCATTATTATACAGGTTATGAATGTATTGAGGGAAATGTAAATGTATTGAAATGTTGTGTATATATCGGTTTACCCAAGTGCTTTCTCTAGCAATGAGATTTCCAAATAACAAATTTGAATGTCATTATTGTTTTGTTGTTTATATAAAAGGTTATGGAATGGTATTCAGGGAATAATTGATTTATGCAGATATGTGCAATAATGGTAGTTTTATTTCAAGAATTAAGGAGTTCGCACTGATTTTTGAAGTTTGTCTTATTTTTTGCCAATAAGCACTCTCACCCCTGGTTTAGCTACAAACTCTACTTGCAGTATTGTGGTCACACCTTATCAATCTGTGAAATGTCTGCCAGTGCATTTATGGAAATTTCTGAAGTAATCACGCAGTTTTTTCTTCTAATTTATTGCTTTCGCTGCTGTTGTTTCTCCACATGGAAATCAGAAACTCAAATGATGGGTTTATTTTGTTCATTTCTATACATGTTACATTAATCTTTTAAACAAATCAACAATGAATATTCAACAGTACAAGGAAGGTAAATGACAGATTTGGGACGCAATTTTTGAATTTTTTTAGTCTGTAATTTAGAATTTGAAATCCTCTCGTTCAATTAATGGTTTGCTTTGTTATCCTCTCAGACAGTAATTGGCCAATTCTGTTGCTCTCGTGATACTATGCTTTAAATGATACTACTTTCTGAAATGGGGTTGAGAATTTAATCCCAATGTTAAGGAGAAATTTTACTTCAGAATAAGGGAATGTATTACTACGTACATTAAATCTTAAAATAAGTTATAATTATAATATATAAAACTTGCCTCGTATTTTTTTTTAATTAAAGGGATTTTCAAAATATCTAATAAAGGAAATGGTAAATTCCGAAAGCAACATTACATTAAATGGAAAGTTGAGCTTTATTTTGTATTTTATGTTAAATGAATATCTTGAATATATGCAGTGAGATTACATGCAGTCTTTATAGGGCGACCATCTATAGAGCTACAATGTTTCTTCATCAAAGTACATTTGTATCAGGTTTTCTTGTTGTAAGAGTTTGCCAGTACTTTAACCTCTCTAGAGCAGTAGCCTCTGAACAACAGCCAAAATGTGTCTCCAAAGGGGTGTTGCACAGGAGAGGTTCCCATGGGGTGTTGTTCAGGAGAGGTTCTCAAAGGGTGTTAGTCTGGAGAGGTTCTCAAGGGGTGTTGTCATGGAGAGCTTCCCAAGGGGTGTTGCACAGGAGAGGTTCCCAAGGGGTGTTGCTCAGGAGAGGTTCCCAATGGGTGTTGCTTGGGAGAGGTTCCCAAGGGGTGTTGTTCTGGAGAGGTTCCCAAGGGGTGTTGTTCTGAAGAAGTTCCCAAGGGCTGTTGCTCTGGAGAGGTTCCCAAGGGGTGTTGCTCTGGAGAGGTTCCCAAGGGGTGTTGCTCTGGAGAGGTTCCCAAGGGGTGTTGCTCTGGAGAGGTTCCCAAGGGGTGTTGCTCTGGAGAGGTTCCCAAGGGCTATTGCTCTGGAAAGGTTTTGCAGTTATTGTCATATAACTTTGTCCAAACACTTGTTGAACTTACTGTTTATTTTATGATTCAGGTTATGTGCATTTATTGTACATAAGGCAGAAGATAAATTCTACGCGCACGTATTTCATCATGACCCAAATGCTGGAACTCTGTGTAAAACTATACAAGCAGCATGCAAGGTGAGTGTATTATACAAGGGGTTAGAGCCAGGATCTATCATCTCCTTTATTAATTTATATGGAGATAGCTGGTTCTGGCACCAACATCTCATTATATTCATTAACAACCAATTAGGGTCTTTATTAGTACTAGATAGTTAGCCGTACAAACAAAGGGAGGCATTGTGGTAAAGGGGTTGGGCTCCTTGTTCCTGATTGAAAGGATGTGTGTTTGAGTCACACTTCCAGTGGGGTTTAGTCGCTAACTTCACAATCCCAACAATTTGGCATGAGTACTGGTTAGTAAACCTGAGGCAGCAGTCATCTAGAGTTGTTTCTATAAGTTTTAAGAACTTAATCTGATTTCTTAATCCATATAAAATAGATAAGTTGAGACTAGAACCAATTCAAAGAAGCACATTTACAATACAATATAGACTGTCGTGTGTATTTTTATTTTTGGCAGACTTTCAACAGGGTCACATAAAAAAGGGAGTCATTTAAGACAAGTCTTGTAAAAGATATTTTACCAGACATTTTGATTTCAATTCATTTGTATACCACATTATGCCTCCATTTGTGATACGTTAGGAATACTTATTGAAATATGGTATGGTTATCTTAAATATGAAACAAATATCATTTAATTATGATGATAATGAAAGTACAGTAAAACTTGACTTGAAGACCACCTCAGTAATAAGACCACCTCAATATTAAGACCACACCACAATAATAAGACCACACCTCAATAATAAGACCACCCCAATAATAATACCACCTCAATAATAAGACCACCTCAATAATAAGACCACACCTCAATAATAAGACCACACCTCAATAATAAGACCACCCCAATAATAATACCACCTCAATAATAAGACCACACGTCAATAATAAGACCACACATCAATAATAAGACCACCCCAATAATAATACCACCTCAATAATAAGACCACCTCAATAATAAGACCACATCAATAATAATACCACCTCAATAATAAGACCACATCAATATTAAGACCACCTCAATAATAAGACCACCTCAATAATAAGAACACCATTTTCAAGTCCCTTTTCATTGTTTTGCACTTTATTCAACCTCAGTGTTAAGACCACCTCAATAAGAAGATCAGATTTCAAGGGTCCCAACAGTGGTCTTATGATCAAGGGTTTACTGTATGTTGATGTAATTCTGAGAACTATAATAGCCACGAGAGTTTTGACTTTATGAAAAATGTAAAATATTGTATTTGTGTACATTTCTAGGTTTATAATGTTATGTTTGAAAAATAAGATCGATTCAATGTATCGTATGTAACCTTCCTTTGGTTTGCATTTCAGTTGAGATACCAGAAATGTCTCGATGCCCAGCATCGTTACCTTGGTAAACAGAAGGATAAGAAAAATAGGGTAAGTGATATGTTTAATATTGAAACATTTTATGGAGATCTGAAATCTATCATTTTCAAATGTCGATAATGGATACAATGTGAATGGTTCTGTAGGCATCTTCATTGTAGAATGGTTTTTGTTACAGTGATACATGTAGTGGCTTATATTGTAATGGTATGTGAAGAAGGCTCATTGAACCTTTTTAAATCATGTTAAGTGCCAGGGTCTTTCTGTGACTTTGACAGATTTAAGGGCTGAGCATGACCCCCATGTGCCCCTTATAGCTTTATTTTGAGTCTAGACAAGCACCTGGATGAAATCACTGACCTTATGGGAGCCAGCTGGATAGCTTATACATTCTGTGCCTCAGTTGGGATTCAAACTTAAAGTGGTGCAGTGCTTCTGACTGGAAGTCAGTGACTATACCATACCCACTCAACAACAGAAGCCCCTTCCCTTGATTGAATCTTTCAGTCTACTCAAAAATGTTTGATAAGATAGTTTAGCTGTCGGTAACAATATTTTGACGACCTGTCTTTACTGTTGTTTCAAACAAGTCTAATCTCTTAATTTGATTTTCATAACACACGTCAAATATTCAATTTGTGAATTACAGAGAATATTTAACAATCCTTTACAGTTATTGTGAAAAACAAATTGAATCTTTGAATCTTATGTGCAAAATTGCTTGGAAGTGAGAAATTAATTATTTGTTGATGTTCACCAGGAGCAAGAAATGGGAATGATTGTGTTGTTCCAGTGACACGTTGTCGTCAGTGAATTGTCAATTTTTATGTGTATAAAAACTTGGTTATTGTAAACAAGTTATAATCTTTAATATAAATGTAAGAGATCCTGGTATAATGTCTCTGAATTTTGTCAGTTTTTTCATGCAATTTTTTAATATTTGTATGACTCTTTGTAACTGTTGTGCATTTATTTCTGTCTACAATTTATTGTATGATTTTGTATACATTTTGTTCTTGTAAGCACACATATATGGACACTTCCACAACAAAAACTGTATTAGTGACATTGGTTAAGACTATGAAATTTTGACGTCACAAACTGAGCGCTTCTCGAAAGTGTCTTTAGTTGCTTAATGTTGATTCATAGAATTAAATGAATATGAAAATGTTCATATGTGTAACATAATTTTTTTCCAATTGTAAAACAGAAGATATTTTAAAAATTGATGAACATTTGAGTAATGTGTACCTGAAACGACATCGTCTTATACTTTACTTTTTCATTCTGTTTCTAATATTTGACTTGCTATCAGAAACAATAGATGTCCTATTTTAATATATTTGGCATTACATGAAACTAGTAAAACATATGTTAGAATAAGTAACAATCTGAAAAAGGACCTTTGGTCACTAATACAGGTTTTGTCATGGAACAGCTGATGTTGTATTGATGTTGTTGACTTGCATGTATTTATAGTCTGGTCCTTAGAGCTAACTCTCCAGTATTATCTCAGATAGACTGGTACTAAGAGCTAACTCTCCAGTATTATCTCAGATAGACTGGTACTAAGAGCTAACTCTCCAGTATTATCTCAGATAGACTGGTACTAAGAGCTAACTCTCCAGTATAATCTCAGATAGACTGGTACTAAGAGCTAACTCTCCAGTATAATCTCAGATAGACTGGTACTAAGAGCTAACGCTCCATTATAATCTCAGATGGAGCAAAGTAAAGACTATGTGTGGATTAGGTCTTCCTAATTTTTCATGCTGACCCTTAAATTTCGTAAGGTCATCTCTGAGGAGTATGTATCTTCTTAAGCACGTCAAATTGAAATGAGCTATTCGAAACTTGGTATTATTCGAAAAAATAAAATATTCGACCAATGAATTCGAATGAACGAGGGCTAAACGTCTACCTACCTTAATATTTTTATCCGTGATACCTGAACCACACATAATTATTTAATTGACTTAGATAAAGTATCCTAAAAGTTTCCTTGGGTACATCAGTTTGTAATCTTTGACCTAATTGTACTGAGCGATGCTTTTTATGATAGTATTTCGAGGGTTCAGTGCAAGATTGTACTAACTCCAATATTAATACATAGGAGTTAGGATAGTCTTGTGCTAAACCCTCGATTTGAACTGTAAAAGTGGGGCTCCATATTGAGAAACTCTTATGAATATACACGAAATATGAATTGACAAGTTAGCTCTGTGGACAAGTATACCTATATAGCACTTATCAGGTACTATTACATAATGCTTTTAAGGAATGTGCATATTCTTTTACATTTCATCAATCTTGCTCAATATCTCCAATACTCTCCTTTCACAATGCATTATACTGTAGGTTTGTGAGCTCATAATTTAAGATTGTTATGTTGAATAATAGTAGGATTTGGCATCAAGTTTTGGAGAATTTGTTAGAGAGAAAGTCATTGGTATCTCATCTTTGACGTGAACTCGTTCGGCAGACATTTTTATGTTTTTGGAAAAGAACAATAAAATACTAGTTGGTAACCAAGATAAATTTTAATGCCAACCCTCATCTGTGTGTGATCCGGTAATCCAGGAAGCATTCATTGTGTGTGATCTAATTACGGCCATTCAATGAAAATCTTCCTGGGGGGGAGTAGGAACCAGTCGATAAATTAAAGGGGACCACCAACAGAATTTTAATTGGTTTTTAACGATCTACCGATAGATTTTGACCCCCCACTGGGGTAATTTAATTGTTAATCTACCACCCAGTGAAATATGTGTTTCCATGTATTTATGTTGTGCTGTAACGTGGCTATTTATTTTCTGTCATGAAGTTGGAAGATGATGACACCACGCCCACTGAACATTCCTCGCTGAAAGCAAACCTTACCACTGTGAAGACAGAAGTCAAACATGGTGTCCAGAAAGTTGGGGAGAGTGTGAAACCTGTGTTACAGACTGTACATACTGGGGTAAAATCTGGTGTACATACGGTGGGTAGCGGATTAAAGACTGGGGTAAAGGCCGGTGTACAAAGCGTATCAAATATGTGGTCAGCATTCCGAAACAGACACCATGATCAAAGTCCGACACAGGAACATCAGCAGCAGCTACAACAGCAGCAACAGTCTTAATGATTGTTGAACTTAGTTTCCTGATTTTTGTATCATTTAGGTATTGTATTGTGCTGTTTATTTGAATGGTGAAAATGTAAAATAATCCAGATCAAGCCATTCTTATAGAATTATTTGGCATAAACCTACCCAGGAGAAATTTTATGTATGTTGGAAAATTGTTTATATTTATTACTTCCTTATGGTCATTCAAGTTTACGTTTGATATGCAGCCCCCTAAAAGTTTGCCCCTTTAGACCCCTCAAACTATTTTTGAGTAGGGCCATTTTCAGGTGTAGTATTATGCCAAACCATCATGTTTTTAAGTATGGCCTAATGTTGTAAGATTGGCATTCTTTGAATTGGCTTACATTTTCACTGTTTTTTCTCCTTAATTCTAAAGTTTGCTCTACATCTATGTATCTTGCTGCACTTTCAGCATTTTCAGAACTAAGAGATTTATATATATGCTTATCAGTTTATGTCTTTATTCCTATCTCTTCATCTCTTCACTTACAAGATGCATGCAACACGATACATGTATGTATTTATTTACAAGCACTCTCAGTGTCTTCCTTATTTTTTACATGTTGTAAGGTTTGAACATTATTTTCAATGAGTTTTGCTGTGAGTGTTTCTTTGGTTTTCACGCTGTTTCTGATAATTTGTCAAGTTGGGTTTAATTCTTGCCTGTTAAATTGAAATTCCCTCCAGGGATCAAAGCTTGTCATGGTTATTTTTATTTATTGCAGAGTGTCAAGGCAGGTTTAAAAAACATGATGACAACATTGAAATCCCCCACAATCATCCAGAAGATATTCACCGAGAGAGTCTGCACTGGTGATAAGGAGGATTAAAGGTCAAGGCCACATGTTGTCAATACATGGGTCAAGGTCATTTTCAAATGCAAGGTCAATGTCACGCATTGACAAAATGATGGTCAAAGTTCAGTTTGTTAATTGTTCGTGTTACCGTCATTGTGGTATGGAGACTAAAGACTTCAGTTGTGATGTTTTTCAAGATAAATGTTAAATACATAATTACAATATGTCATATGCTTGCTATTGTGCAAATTCACATTACATTACTTCACAGTTTATTGTCATCTTCATCGTAAGAACAATGTTGTATTTGCAATATTTCTCGATGCACAAAACTCATACATTGTTTTCGCAGTTCTGTGTCAATTTGTTCTTTAATATTTACTGATTTTCGTGTTAAATTTTGATGCCATGTAGAAGACATGATAGTTTATACATTGTTCCCACTCAATAGACTGAACTAGATCTATTTCCAATTTGCTTTAGTGATGAAATTGGCTTAAGACATAGCTTAATTTGCTTGATCTTAGAATATGAAATCTTATTGAATTAAATGTTTATACTGTTAACTCTCGCTATGGCCATTATATCGAATATAAATCAATGAACGAATAAGCAGATTCATTCCTATCAGCTTTGCGTCAATAAACGAATATTCCGTTTTAGCGAATGTCTGTGTGACGAGAGTTCACTGTAAGTAAAATTGAGCATCATACTAAATAAATTAAGATCCAGCGACTCGGTATATACAGTTGTTTTTTATTTCCTCTTATGATGTTCAGTATTGTGTTATATTTATATACATCAGTCATGTGTACAGTTCAGTTCACCAGAACACATTATTACATGTTGTAGACCTATTCCCCCCCCCCCACCTCAAGCTTACCATACTCAATATCTGTATCTATAAATAATGTGAAACATTTCATGCAGATGTTTTTTGTTGAGGTAATGAGTTTTGTTGTGTCTACTGAAGGCTTAGAAACCAATACTTATATCAAATTATGATTTTAACTGTCAATATTTTGTGTTTGACAATGGTTTTAATTGTTGGTGTCTGCGGAGTTATATTAGTGTGTCTGTGATTTTTCTGTATATGAATCTGCGCATATACAAACACAATATTTGCCAAAAGCATCAATAAATCTTTCTGTTACTGGTAATTTATATATACTAACAGTTTGCTAACTGAACATTGGCTTACACTTTTATATATACATGGGATCACATCAAACTGTAGGAAAACTTGCTATGTCATAGTGTCAGATATTAGTTCTTTACGTTTGAAAAAGAAGAATTTTGATAATTCTTGAATAAAGATATTGTCATTTGTGACAAATAGTAATCTTAAATTTGTATTATGAGGTAGCAAAATGACAAACTTAACATAAAGATATATTTGCTTCAATCTTTTTTTATTGTCACATTCCATATTCACTGCTAGTATAAACATTACGCTATATAGTATTTGTTAGGCTTTTTTTGATGTCCATAGTATTTTACTATCCATTGAAAAAATGTCTACTTGATACTAACAGAAATATCATCCACTTATACAGTGGTTTTTAATTGCTTTAGGGTTATATGGAAATTTTAGGGTTATATGGAAATTGAGGACTTATTTTGGCCAGTACAAGTCTTGTGTTCTGGTATTTCTGGACCTGAGATCTGAATTTAGATTTCCCTATTGCAACTTTGATGGTAAACATGTCTTTATACAGTATTAATATATATTAATTAGTTATGTTAATAATGAATAATAACTTTACAGATATATAAGGTCAAGAGGTCAGTAATCTCTAGTCAATATCACCATGTGTTGTTCTGTCACTGCTTCGATTCACTATGTTAAAAGGGATGGTCAAAATGTTGCTTACCATGTTGTGAGGAACGGTCAAAAAGTTTTCTTACAGGGTTATCAGGGGCGGTCAAAAAGTTTTCAAACAGATTATAAGGGATGGTCAAAAAGTTTTCTTACCGGGTTATAAGGGGTGGTCAAAATGTTTTCTTATCGGGTATACAACCTGTAGACTTTATTCTCTTGAATGTATTTTATTGCTTATGTATTCATTAGACTCCTTAATGGGATTTTTTGTTGGTGACCATATTTTTAATAGATTAGTTGACAAAATGGTGTAACATTAATGTCAGAAGAATTTCAGTACTTGTGGTTACTGTGATTTGAGCGAAATTTGTATATCAGCATATTTCACTGCAGTTTATATGGGTAGTGATGTGTGTTTTAAATATCGATTTTTTTCAATATCAGATACATTATCAAAACATTTTGATTACCCCTTATTCATACTGTATTTTACATGGATTACTAAGATTAGAAGACAAGTTTGACCCAAGCACAAGATGTTGTGATCAATTTTACATACATTTTGGCAAGTTAGTATTTTACTCTCAAATCAGCTGACACAGTGGATCCCTATGTATTTGATCTGAGACTATGACTCTAGTTTGCTGTTACTAAGGTAACAATTTTGAAATCATGTAATGTTATTGATCATGTTTATGACTTGATGTGAAGGTTTGTACTTTATTTACAGTTACCTGATTGTGAATAGATCTGATTTTCAGGGGTTAAAGGTAGATAGTCTTACTTTTCTATCAAAATATGCCAGGTAATAATTTTGTGAAAATGGCTTATAAATGTCTTCAAACAGACATACTTTTTCTTAAAAATTTCCTAGAACTATAAAACTCTAGTCTGATACAGGTAGTTCCTATGGTAGCGCTTACTCGTCATGTAGGTCTGGATAGAAAATATCTGTATCTGAAATTTGTGTTTGGGGTTTTAGAAAACGTTTAAGACAAATTTACAGAACAGTTTTGTAGAGTATACATCGGCATGAAGGCAATTACACACAAATGTTCTCATTTTTTACGACTAAGCATATTTTGCCCATACAATGAGACTATGTATCTTTAAAGCGAAACAAGTTTATCTGCATCTTTGTTTATACGCAGATAGATTAGTTTTGCTTTCACCCCTCATTATATACATGTAGTTGTGAAGTATTTTAAGACTGTGATCTAAAGTTGTGTTTGTAGATTTTTCCAAGATATCGATTGTTTTGTGTTATTTTATATAGAATGTATCATTAAGAGTTACATTATACTTGTAGTTGTGTTTTTTGTGTGTATTTTCGTTATGTTTTGTGTCTCGTTTATGGCATTTAAAAGTGATTTGATATCAAATGTAAGGCATATTGTTTAACATAAGCGCCAGTGTACTAATCATAGAGGCATTTTATATCACATCTCTGGATTCAATTTTAGATTTAATCGGTTTTATTGCCGTGTTTCCAGATATAATCTCTCTCAAATTTCTTTTTGTGTACCCGTATTTGAAAATAGGTCAGTAAAATACAGTAAAACCTCAATAATGCGACCATCCTTCGGACCATTGAAAACTGGTTGTGTTATTGAATAAAGAGCAATTTAGTGAAAACAGACTTGAATATTGTGTTCATAATTTTGAGGTATTCTTAATTTTGAGATGGTCTTATTATTGAGGTGGTCTTATTATTGAGGTGGTCTATTATTGAGATGGTCTTATTATTGAGGTGGTCTATTACTGAGGTGGTCTTATTATTAAGGTGGTCTTATTATTGAGATGGTCTTATTATTGAGGTGGTCTATTATTGATATGGTCTTATGATTGAGATGGTCTTATTATTGAGATGGTCTTATTATTGAGGTGATCTTATTATTGAGATGGTCTTATTATTGAGGTGGTCTTATTATTGAGGTGGTCTTATTATTGAGGTGGTCTTTAAGTGAGGTTTTACTGTGTTTACTAGTTGTTTCCTATAGACTTGTTTTAGTCAATTTTTTCTTGCTTTTTTATTTTCTTGCTGTTTTATTTTTGTTTTTATTTTTGGTTGCTAAGCAATGGACCAATGAATACCTTTATTGTACATTAATTTGTAAATTTTTGTGTAGATTTTTTAGCATGTGCTTTTACTTCCATTTGAATTGTGATAGATATTTCATGTACAATTCATTTTAATACCGGTAACATTGATGTTTATTCAACTTCCAAAGTCTTAAAATGGATGTGAGATATTAATAAATCTCATAATTCACTTGTAAAGATATAAAATTTCCTTCCTTTTTGCATATGAGTATGATTAATGAATTGTAATTCAAACTTTGCAGTGACTTGATATTTATAGCAGGAGTTTGTTCCCTTTGCGATTTCACAGCTACACCAAAAATAACTTTTTTGAGCATTTTATCAAGATATGTCGAAGCAACCTGTTTCATATACATATAATTTGGTTCATATCGTTGTCTTGTTTATAGTTCAGTTGTTTAAATGTAGATAAGTTTTGTTCTTAGCTTTAATTTTTAACAATCACAATTTGCTTTTCTGTAAATAGTTTGTGTTCATTTTATCTTGCTTCCTATTTGTTAAACTTACGTTTTTATGTTACAAAATATATTGTGCCAAATGCTCTGTTTCTAATCTTGCCTGGATGTTTTATATCATACTGTATCTTTAAGTTTAAGTATCCATTTTACCCATGCAAGAAAAGAAAACTTTAAAGTGGGTGGGGTATATAGGAATCAGTCATGAAGTAGATCTATAAATCTGAAGGTTGTGGGTTTGTTCCCCCGTCCAGTCTGGTAAAATGACGATAAGTATGTTATCCATTGCACATGGTGTTTGTTGACGTTGTTAATTACAGCATTTTTTGTCGGTCTGTTGCAAGAGTGTGGCTCAAAAATCTTCCACACTTCTCAAAGGATTACAATGAAACAGCATACACATGATAACAATGAAATGTAGATTCCAGAAACAGCACCAAGCTCTGCAGTATTACGTATCCTAGTGTCCTCGGTCAAAGCCATATTGCTGGGATATTAATCTCTTTTAATGACAGCTCTGTGTAATAATCTATACAAATTTAACTTGTAATTGAGTTACATTATTCTTAATGTATATAAACATGTTACTTAGATATTTAAAGTGTGACTACATTATTGTTTGACTGTTTTCTCAGCTTGTTTGAGGTTACATGATTATTTGGTTTAACTCTCCATTTTGCATTCTTCTTCTTTTTGTTCATATCTGAATGTTTTGTATGTCTTTTGTTATCAAATAAATAAACACCAAACACAGAAATAATGTGATTATATACATCTTGTGTGGTAGTCTATACATGAAACTTAAGTTATATTAAGTAATGTTAACTACATTTTACATGTTTGTTGGGGTATTTACACGTCTTTATCATCTCTGTAGCATCAAAGGTGAATAGTTAGACTGTGTTGTCACAAATAGGTCGAAAATTTTAAGCCGACATTTCTTTGATATCTTCTACATTCTGTCTTCCATATTAAATGTTTTACTTAAAAATACCGGCAACAGGTTATTGTCATTTTTTTCCATTTTTATTGTGTTTCTTTGTTAGATATTTAAGATATAGTTTTACAAAATGCTTAATTTACAACAATCAGCTGCGGGATCTTATGTAGAATTTCTGTAATGAGTTTCAAACTTTGTATATTGTACGACCTATATAGGGTTTGATTAAAAAATCAAAATGCTTGTAATTTGTTGAAATAGATCAGCGTCTACATGACATTAGTTATAGAATAATTATGCATTTATTAAAACTGGTAACACTAATTGTCATGTATACCAACATATGCCATTTCTTAAGAAACACAACTGTTTGCTTCTGAATTACATTTCATAATAATTGTGTACAAGGTGTTGTTTCCTTTACCTAAAGGTAATTTAATGTTTCATGTATTTTATGCAGATTTTAAGAATCTCTTTTATCCTTTACAATACTTGTATGTGTTCATGTTTTGTCTTATGATAGATAAAAATACAGATAGAAATGCTTCCACAAATTAGTCAGTCAGTCAGTAATCACATGTTGTAATGTCATTGCAACACAAACATCACCCCTTTCTGCATGAGGCGCTCCTCAGACTTCAAACAATTTTCTGTTCTGGTCTGTTGTACCACATTGTTTTTGGGGAGCCGTGGTTCAGTGGTTAGTGCGCTGGACTTGTAACCCGGCGATCCGGTTTCGATTCCCGGTCGCGGCAGGTCATACCCTTCCATGAAAATTTGACAAAAATGTCGATTTTCCCCACATGTGGAGAAGTTGCCGGCTCCTTGTGGAAGGGTAAGTTAGTACTGGTAAGAATTCAGTCGAGGAAAAACTGGTTAGGCGCACCGGCCGCCGTATATAACTGAAATATCGTTGAGAAACGGCGTTAAACCCGATGAAACAAACATTGTTTTTGGGAGATTTTTGTCGCTACCACAACTTTACCCCATTCAGTGATTATTTTTTTCAATTAACTGATTGTTGATTAAAGATGATAGACTGGCATCTCAACAATATCAGCACAATTATTTTTACCTGTAATTTTAGTTCACATTGGTTGATTAAATACAATTTAAAGAATTTTAATAACAAAAACTCTGAAGACCTTATCTCCTAAAATATGCCGATTGTTGAAAATTTATATAAAAACATTGTCAGCTCTTTGTTTACATGGGCATGAAATATTGTTTATATCACAGACAATATATATCTCACAGACAATATATATCTCACAGACAATATATATCGTTAGCGTGTTAATTTACAGGGACTTTTTGTGTTGACGAAGTGTTTAAGTCAAAATACTTTCCATGGATAACTCTTCTACTAATAATGGTATAAATATGTATGTTCTATGTCAATGCTCTTTCTATTTAACACTCATAAAAATACAGATATATTATCTTGAAATATAACACTATCAGAATTAGATTATACATGTACATGTATTGTTAACAGATGGTTGTTATAGTCTTGTATTTATCATATACGTCTTGTATAGGGACGAAGATCATCTTGGTAGATATCCCTTTGTTGACATCTTCATGATACAAAGTGTCACAATTTTCTTCAAGTTGAAATTTTCCTCATTTAATTGATTACTGTAGATCTTTATTATTTGTGACTGTCTAATGTTCACTAAATTTCTCTAATGTGTCAATGTCTAATGTTCACTAAAATTCTCTAATTTGTCAATGTCTAATTTTCACTAAAATTCTCTAATTCGTTTCAATGCAAATTCAAAGTTCTTGTGAACAGTAAGTTGGAGTCAGAATACTTGGTATTTACGTACATAGAAATGAAAATTTCACTTTTTGCACAATAATTGAATCAAATTGTTCCGCAAAATGACGTGCTTGCAAATTCTAGTGATCTACAGTATTTTCATGCATAGTTCATTACTATAGTGATAAAAGTAATCATCTACATGTTGGTGTTGATGTTGTGTTGTGCCACGTTACATTGTTACTGTCACCATTTATGGATTGAGAAGAAACTGTGCAATCACTTGTATGCTTATAATGATTATATCCTTATTTAAAATATTGCTTGTTTATAATGATTTGTACCATTTTTTGATTTGATGAAATAAAAGTAATTGCTGCATTTTCGATTGTTGTGTATCGTGATTTTCATCCATTAAGGATCTTCGTACATGGTATAATATTGACTGCAGTATAGTGGATGAAGTTTTGGTTACAGTGTGGCATAGTGGTCGAGTGGTAGAGTGTCTTCCTCCTGATCCAAAGGTGGTGGGTTTGACTCCTGTCTTGGGTGAGGTTGACCCACAAACCTCACAATCCCCGATTTACATTCAAGTTTTAGTAACCTAGAAAGCGGCTATCAAGAGTGATTAATATAATTTGTAAAATTGTTTCACAGTCAATGTAAAATAAATAAGTTATTGTGTCACTCTTGAAGTTAAATACATGTAGTGTCTTAGGATATACACAAGGGAGACAACCTGTGTTCAAGTCTGTCAGAGTTGTCTTATACGTAACCAAATAGCCTGGAACAGTTGTCATAGGATTTCCGCAGCAACTGTGGTATGGTAAAGTTGTATGTAATTTTGGAAAACAAATTGAGTGCCAAGGATTGGAACATTCGTTGTTGTACTGACAGAGGTAAATATTACAGCACTGTCTTAAATGTGTAGGATCTAGTGCAAATATGGGTTCTTGTCGAAAAATGGAAAAAGTCAAATGTATTAATTTATGTACTTTAATATAGTAACTGTTAAAATCTTAAATAATTATAGATATAAATAGTGTTCAAGTAATGTAACATTTAGCACAATTAACAAAACATCAACAACAAACATTTCATATAAAGCAGTTAAATTAACACCATTTACATCCAATGCTTCATACAAGGAAACTAGCTTCATGTATTGAGGGTTAGCGCAACACTTGTATCTTCATTTTGGTTAAGAAGTGGTTATCATTGCTTTGTAACATAAAAACTTGGTACAGTCCGACCTCGTTTATTCGACAACTTTCTATCCAAATATTTGGTATTATCTGAATAAATATCAGGTCCAGATGTATCTTATGAACGAGGTCCGACTGTATATTGTTTGGAATACATGAACATACACTCACTGACATACATTCAATCTTTGTGTGGACAAAACTGCATTTCACAAAATATTTCATTTCATGGAATCTGTCCTTTCTATATCTGGAAATACTGGTTGAGAGAAAACTTCATTAAAATACTGAGTATATTAAAACATCACACAGAGGAATGAAATCACAAAGACAAAATGGCACATAGCGTTTCTGTACACATACTAACACATATCTTTGACACATATACTTCAAGTAAATACTGTCGTTAAAATCGATAATTGTTTAAAAAAATATTACTCAGCATTGATCGAAGTATTCCATACAATTATACTTGTTTCTTAATGACCATTTCATTAAAGACATAAACATTTCTTCAACTACACAAGTAGTTAAGTCAATGTAATAAAACAAAATATCTCACATATGTAAACTTAATCACAGAATGCTTTGATCAAGTAACATTAAATGTCAATGCATGTTATAGACAATATTGTCCTAAGCACACATGCAACCCAAATATCATAATTCACATTGAAAGCCGAAGCGAAACATAAAATTAATTTACTGGTTAGGGGAGATGACTGGGGAGGTTTTACTGGACAGGGGAGGTAGCTGGGGAGGTTTGACTGGACAGGGGAGGTAACTGGGGAGGTTTTACTGGAAGGGGAGGTAACTGGGGAGGTTTTACTGGACAGGGGAGGTAACTGGGAGGTTTTACTGGACAGGGGAGGTAACTGGGGAGGTTTTACTGGACAGGGGAGGTAACTGGGGAGGTTTGACTGGACAGGGGAGGTAACTGGGGAGGTTTGACTGGACAGGGGAGGTAACTGGGGAGGTTTTACTGGACAGGGGAGGTAACTGGGGAGGTTTTACTGGACAGGGGAGGTAACTGGGAAGGTTTTACTGGACAGGGGAGGTAGCTGGGGAGGTTTGACTGGACAGGGGAGGTAACTGGGGAGGTTTTACTGGACAGGGGAGGTAACTGGGGAGGTTTGACTGGACAGGGGAGGTAACTGGGAAGGTTTTACTGGACAGGGGAGGTAACTGGGGAGGTTTTACTGGACAGGGGAGGTAACTGGGGAGGTTTGACTGGACAGGGGAGGTAACTGGGGAGGTTTGACTGGACAGGGGAGGTAACTGGGGAGGTTTTACTGGACAGGGGAGGTAACTGGGGAGGTTTTACTGGACAGGGGAGGTAACTGGGGAGGTTTTACTGGACAGGAGAGGTAACTGGGGAGGTTTGACTGGACAGGGGAGGTAACTGGGGAGGTTTGACTGGACAGGGCAGGTAACTGGTGTGTTTTCATGAAGGAATTTTTTACAGTCTCATTAAAATCAGATTCACAATGATGTTTCATTTCTGTTAATAACCTATTCTGTTCAGTTCATCTGATTTAAATGAGATTGGAATGTTTTACAATTTAGAATGAAGATAAAGGTAAGAATGCTTGAATAATGTACACTATCAATATTTATTGCTCATGTCAACAAGTCCTTACTCTTCATGTGTGAATATTTGAACAAAAAATCATAAGAAATAAGCACATTTACAGGTATGAAAACAAAAAAGTACATGTGTACTTAAGTATTGTCACTGTGTGGGATTTTTAGAAACAATCATTTTGCAGACACTGTATATAATTAATACTGCTAAAACTCACGTGAAATATATGCCGAGGTACATTTGTCGTGATCATAATACTATAACGCATCACATCAAACATATACTAACATCCATGCACGAAGATCATGTTTAAAAAGAAATAAGATGCCATTCTACTCGGCTTGGAAACAATTCCAGGTTACAAGAGGGACAATGAAAGTCCTGTATCACTCACCCGAGTACCAGAGAGAGTTTCAAATATTTTTGACAACATTTGGCTCATAATGACTTGATATTGAAATTCAAGGGCCATAACTTCTGGTTTTACTGCAGCAATATTGGCAACTGATGAATGTGACTGGAATCATGCAAATGCAATTGTTCTGAATATGTTTTGTGAAGATTTCTCAAGAAATAATGCTGCTAATATGTAAACAATGTCATATATGGCAATTTTGAATAATTCAAGGGCCATAACTCCACTGTTATTGAATCAATTGTGACCATTATCAATGTGTGCAAGATCTCATGGCCATACAAATCCTGTGCAAGTTTCACAAAGATTATTCTCATAAAGGTAGCCAATGAAAATGTTGACTAATCAAAGGGCAATAACTGCTCAAAGAGCAACAATTCTATTTATAGAACAAGACCAAGACTTTGTGGTCATACAGTTTTATGAATATTGCTGTAGAAAGGAGGTATCCTGTAGTTACAGTGAAGTTGTTTACAATATACAACAGACACAGGGCATTCACAGTAGCTCACCTCCACCTCTGTCTGCTCATGTGAACCAAAAATTGAAATGTAACTTTCTGATTACGGACGACTATGGATATTGAACAGAATAAGTGCAAGTACTACAGAATAGATCAGTGAACATTTAAGTGTAGAAATTATCACAGTCGGCTCAAAATACATGGTGTTTATACTGTATATATACACTTAAATCAGTACTGGAATATGGAAAGTCTTTACATTATTATATAGAACACTGTTTTATTCTTAGGCCATCCCTAAACAATTGTTTGTTTGCAGACAGGCGACCCGAATTTTAACAGTAAGTAGGTAGGTTTTTATTAGTTCATTACTGTAATGGCTTTGTTAACAGTCTACTGGTGCATATATATATTGATGCATTGTATGTATTATGTGTATTACCTCCCATGTTGTGGCTTATTCAATCATGTTCATATAAAAGGAATAAAAAGTGTACATTCAATGGTGTCTTATCTTCCATTGTAGAAACATTCTATGATTTTTCTACGCACAAGGAAAACAAGACAGAATTTATTTTTCATCAATGAACCTGAAAAAATAAATTGAGTTGCGGCATTTTTCATGAGTCAGTCGCGTAACTGCAAACAAACAATTGTTTAAGGATGGTTTTACATACAATTTAAAGGCAGGAAAATTCGAGGGTTCAGCGCAAGACTATACTAACTCCTATGTATTTATATAGGAGTTACTTAGTATAGTCTTGCACTGAACCCTCGAAATGATAGTAACAGTATTGAAATATATCTATGAACATAAAGGCACCAAGGGAAGCAATTATAATGCAATGATAAGGAGATGAACACAGGACAGAACCAGTGGTATTGAAAGCTGGCAGGGAAACAATTCTTGTATGTAAAGCACAAGAAAACAGTCCTGTGATTTTACAAGAATTACCAGTCTAAAGCATTAGTCTGAGGTCTGGAAGAGGGTCACACACGGAGACCCAACTGCCATGTAAATATTCTTTGAATGTTTGTGAATCTCGAAACCCGATAAAAGCTAGAAACTCAAGCCAGCCTGGAAAAATCCTAGGACTGGAAAAATACATTGTACCAGTAAATGCAGTGTGAGCAATGTTCACGCAAGCTACGATGTGAATACAACAAGTATTGTACCTTTCATACCCACTACTTCTTAGTATGTTTCTTTTTTCTCTTGCTAGAAAATATAATATTTGAATATAAATACAACAATGCGAGGTACATAAAAAGGCACTTCACTGTAGAATCCAGAATGCTTGGCCCTTTCCATCCTAGAAAGTCATAGTAGGGGACGGTTCAACCCTTAAAATGAAAATCACTATTACATGTACCATAAAATACACATGCTTTGATATATATAATATTTATACAAAAATAAATAACAAACATTATTAACTATATAACATTTATGATTAAACACACAACTATCTAATTAAATGATTTTACTTTGAAATGAAGATTATCTACAAATGATATATTTACACAATCTTGATACAATGTTAATAAGAATGAACTAATGAACAAAACTTTAAATTAAATGCGAAATCAGCAGCACCTTAATACAATATTATACTCAAAAGAATGACAATATAATACAGAATAGTAACATGCATATTTCACTAACAATAAAGCACAATCATGCATCATAACAAAGCAACCCGACAATATATAAAAAAACACTGAAATATTTCTCTAATGGATGAAATCCCGAATGTGTTTTTACCAGCGGTACAAACAAAATCATATTTAAGGTCTATTGAAGTTCAGTCAAGACGTTAAATCCAGTCCTACGTTCAGTTCCCGCCAACAGTTGTGAGCGTTGAAAAACGGTCTTGTTTTGTATCCCTGGCTCACCGTATCGCATTCACTGCACACGGGGAACCATATTGCAAATGTTATCAAACATTAGCCGCAAACACCTTTACTGAAAGCAGGGCTGTCTTTGTTTTCATTGCAATTTGAGCACGACGTTAACGGTATATTGTTGTTTGTACCGCAGGATTAGATGGAAAAACCCATATTTATTCTAATCCGGAGTATGTCTATATTGGTTACTGTTATAGCGATGCATTTGTCAAAATAAGCGATGTCATTCAACCCAATGTGTTGCCAACTGAACAGACCTTTATCTCAATCTCTTTAATGCGTATGTTCAATTGCATGACAGCATAAATATCAACTAATTATTGTCTTGATGAACAGAAATTCTTCGTATCATTTACACACGGTGACCAATTAGAAAAATATTTCAGTGTTAAGTATGACAATACATTTTTGTATATTGATCACTTTCATAAAGTGATTTGAAAACTATGAATGCCGTACAATACATAGATACATCCAGTCATACATCAGCACAAACATTTGTATACAAGCAATATAAATAAATAAATTGAAATATATACAAAGCATCTATTGTTTCAATTGCAATACATTCATGCTTATTGGTGGTATAAACACTGACATGCTGACAATAATAAACGCATGCAATATTAATGTGTCTATTCCAACACATGTTTCAAATATGACATCTCATTTATTTTCACCTGAACTACAGTGAACCGTACGATATATAAATAAGAAATGTGACAACTCTAGAATAACAATGAATTCTACAGCAGTTTGAATTGGCACATAAAATACAGAATAAACATTTCAAACAAAGCAATTTTTTACACACAAAAAACTACAATAACACACACGATTTAAATTTAATTTGATTTACCCTATATAGCTCTCGTTCTTTTGAAAATAGTTATAGACACAGAAAGGCAATCCTCTGAAAGTGTATTATTGATAACTTGTGTTGTGTTTGCGTTGTCAGTGGTTTTTAGTTTCCAAATCTCATGTCCCATGTATTGCTATTTCATAAAAAATCATGGTATGAGCGCCACTGTACGATTTCCTACCTTATCTTTAAGTGATGTCATTTCCATAAAACGTCACATGTGACGTCACCATGTACTGGCAGCAAGCCATATTTGCCTCATATGGCAATATGAAAACGAAGCGACCATATGAAGTAAATATTGTTTCCAGCTTGCAAATAGTGACATCACATGTCGCGTTTTCTTGAAATGACGTCACTTACAGAAGAGGTTGTAAATCCCACAGCAGCGCTCATATTACGTTTTCACACAAATTCAAAAAAAAAATTACCATACTAAATGGATTGCTTTTGGATTTTGCATTTAATTAGGGTTTAACAAAGTCTTGAAATGGTTAACTCTTGAAATAACCATCCTGATCAAATAAAACACAAAGCATGTGAAAATGTGTTGAAATGTTTAAAAGCGACATCTGATAAAATTGAGTAAAATGAGTAAATCCTCATAAATAAAGTTTACTAATTAAAAGCAGCAATTTTATAAGATAAGCAATCATGCAAGGATGGAATAAAAATATAAATGTATATACTGAAATATACGGTTTATGTAACTGGTAGTATATTTTAGAAAACAGCAATATTCACAAGAGTGTAGATGTCACACTGACCTGAATATTTCGTGATGTACAAACGTAAGAGAACTGAACAATATCGAAGAATTTAGACTTAATGAATGCGACCTAATCATGTTGATTTCATTATTTATAAAAAAAATTAAGATCCACACATCTAATATTTTTCAAAAATAAATGCATGTGAACACATCTAAATAGCTTGTTTCACCACAGCTACAGTAAAATGTCACAACTGACTAAATCTTCAAAAGCAAAATTGCCGGACATAACACAATTCACAAACATCAAAATGCTTTCATGCAGTTTCAACAATGCACCAGTGTGGGGGGGGGGAATCCAAGCAAGTGTGAACAAAGTCTTCACTTGTACATCAAATATGGAAATGTTTTGCATTGAAATACGGTGAACATGCGAAGTGATTACAACATTTGAACAGACTGTACTCTCTTTAAGTTACATTATGGGAAATTTATTTTGAAATTTAAAATTGAAAACCATATGTATTACTTGATAGAAGGAACTGAGGTTGTCCCAGAGCAAACATAACTGACACTATAGCCAGTTTGTGGCAACATTGAGGAGTAAAGGCCAAACAAGTCTATCTGCTTCCTTATCTATATACAGATACATGTACATTACACTGATTTTATTTCTGAAAACGTTTTTACTGCCTGTGCCTTTTCAATTGGGAAAATAGGCGCGATAATTCCCGAATTTGGGAAAATAAGGTATGGTTGTTTTGCTTTAAAAAAAACCTTTTCATCTGTGGCTGGTGTTTGTTATATATATGAGGTGATGAAAGAGCAAACATTCAAAGGTTAAACACACAAAAACCTGACTTAATAAAAAGATATTCAGTCAAAGGAGGAAATGAATTTTTGGGTACAAAATGACACTTTTTGATAAGGGTAAACAGCCTATATTCGGCAGTAAAATTAACCAAAAAACTCACTGCACTAGTGTGTCTGTCACCCTTTAAGGTAGATAAAAAAACGTTTATTTGAAGTTTGAATGACATACCGTTATTTTAAATTCCACAATACTTATCTAAACAATAATCATAATAAACCTGTACTTTACTGAGAGCCTGGAAAATTAAAAGATAATTGAAGAATTGATAATCTCGAAATGTTTTCTACAATGACAATGAAGTTTACCCGCAAGAAAATGACTAAGTTTTTGAGACTTATAATGCATGCAGTTTATAAAGGATATTTGACAAATAAGAACGATTGAAAAAAACGGTATGTGTAAATAAATTGGAAGTATTTTTTCAAAGAAAGAAATAATGAAGATGATTACAATACTGTTTAGCGCTGGAATCTAAATGAAAGGAAAAATAAGAATTAGACGTTGAAATCATATTTACAATAGAAGGGGGACAACTCAGCAATGTCTGTATGAAATGGTAAACTATGCATGACTAGATTCTTTCACCTGACACATGAATGTCACAAGTATTGCGTTTATATGACAGAAATGAAAGAAATTTGAATAAAAAAGCAAATATTCCACCATTGAATAAAACGAAGATGTCCTACTTAATGACATTTTAAATTCAGAAGAAAAAAAATGGTAGAATTTGACGGATGAATATACTGGAAGCCTAACTTAAAGAGAACTTGAAGGAAATTCGAAAAACGTAAAGAGAGTACAGCTGTAATATTATAAATATAAGGAGACTGTTTGATATTGCATCTTGAAGGAGTGAGTACACTGTTGGTTGGATGTGATATTCATCTGAATGGGGCGGGATGTTTAACCACTTTTACGTGTTCTGCGATATTTGCTGGTTTGTCTTTCTTTTCTGTCGGTTCGGCCAGGGGACGGAGTTTGGATTGATGAAGCCTGTTTAGTAATGGTGTAGATTTCGTTCGAGTACCGACTTTCGGTGGACTGTTTATCTGAGCTCTAACTATGCTAGTACCCGATGGTTTGTGGTAGTTGAAGCCGATTGGATTAGACTGAGTTGAGCGTAACTTTCTCGGCGCTCGTTTCACTCTCTTTTCTAGTAGTTTCTCCTCCTCCACTTCAACTTCTCCATTGGTAACGGGTTCTGATTCTACCTGCTTCTTCGGTTTCTTCTTCCCGCCCAGCAGTCCGCGAGCACGTGCTCTTTCTAATAGATCTTTATTTGCCTCCTTGATATCTTCCGGCTGCAGGTAAATATAAACAAAATTGATATAAAATTTTGATAGTACCTAGAAGTTTCCCATTCCGTCTTGACCACATCATCTAGCAATTAATAGTTTCTAATTAAACTAATGAAGATGTGATAAAAAGCAATACGTTAGAAACTGTGATCTGAGTCACCCAACCAGTATTAATCTATTAATCCCCAAGCAACTGACAACTTCCCGACGTGAATCAGAGGTGAAGGACAAATAACTTCAGATGTATCATCTGTAATCAGGCCTTTTTCTATAGCTCCCATGGGTCAGACTATCTGACCCATTCCCAAAGCCAAATACAATGTATATGGTTTTTACCCAATCAGATGCAAATTTTCCCAATTTATCCAGTGTCATTTTCCCAAAATGGACAGAAAAAGGTCTGGTCGAACTGTCCAAGAAACACACACCTCATACGGGTTTGAACCCACAACCTCTAAAATTGGCAGTTGAGTGTTTCAACAAGTAAATTGTTTGTTTCATCGGGTTTAACGCCGTTTCTCAACGATATTTCAGTTATATACGGCGGCCAGTTCACCTAACCAGTTTTTCCTGGACTGAAATCTAACCAGTACTAACTTACCCTTCCACAAGGAGCTGGCAACTTCTCCACATGAGAAGGAAAATCGACATTTTTATCAAATTTTCATGGAAGGGTATGACCTGCCGCGACCGGGAATCGAACCCTGATCGCCGGGTTACAAGTCCAGCACACTAACCACTGGACCATGGCTTCAACAAGTAAAATACCCAGGTATACCGAGTATCAAAAATAAATTGTATAACAAACCTCTCTAGTTATCACAGCAACAAAACAACCACTATTTCTCTCCGACGGCTGAAACTTGACATATTTTCCCACAATTCCAATGTTATTCTCAATCTCTCTTCCACTGAATCGTAGAACAGGGGGGACGACTCTGAAAGGAAATTTCCTTTGATGCACCTTATTTGCAAACTCTATCGCCTTGGTAACGACATTTTCATTCTCAGACTCGTTGATGGATCGAGTCATGTACACAACTGCTTGAACTTTATTCACTGAAAATATAAGACACAAGTTTATGATTCGAACATTTTTCAAGACACATTTATATAAGGTTTTTCATTACACCATATTAAAGTAAACCCCAGATACTGAATGGTTTAGCCACGACCGTGGTCCAGTGGTTAGTGCGCTGGACTTGTAACTCGGTGATCCGGGTTCGATTCCCGGTCGTGGCAGGTCATACCCTTCCATGAAAATTTGACAAAAATGTTGATTTTCCTCCACATGTGGAGAAGTTGCCGGCTCCTTGTGGAAGGGTAAGTTAGTACTGGTAAGAATTCAGTCCAGGAAAAACTGGTTAGGTGAACCGGCCGCCGTATATAACTGAAATATCGTTGAGAAACGGCGTTAAACCCGATGAAACAAACAAACTGAATGGTTTATAAATATGGATTACCACTACCAACTGAACATGAACAAGTCCCAACTATTAATTTACTGTATCAAAAAGAACCCGAGAATTAAGTAGTCCGAGGTCAAATTCCCCGACCTTATTTTTCACTTTTTTTCCAATGTCATCTAATTTACAGTCTAGGTAAATTGAACGGCATTATTCTACAAATTAACAGCTGATCAATAAATCCAACATTTTTTTGTCATTTGTAATCAAATACTGAGAGTCTATCAAGCTGCTGATATCAACCAACGAAAGATTAGATAAAAGCCATATCCGTCCGTAACTGTCCGGAACATCTCTAAACGTACTCTTAATTTTTTACCCCGGAATTGACTATTTCCGTCACATTAAGATACGGAATTCTGGGAATATCCACAAGACTTACATCGCCGAAGAACATACTATCAATCAAACTTCTCCTAAAGACCACCTCAACAATAAGACCACTTCAAAATTAAGAATATTATTTTCAAGTCCATTTTCGCTGTTTTGCTCTGTATTCAACCTCAATATTAAGACAAGTAGATCAGTTATCAAGGGTCCCAAGGGTGGTCATATTATTGAGGTTTTACTGTACTGTTGAAAAAACAGCCTATAAACGATGTTTGAGTGTATGTCGCAATAAAGCCTTGTAAACATGATAGAAAAATAATTAGGAGACAAACAGGGCAATAAATACCATAAACAGCTGAGTACACCTACAGTGAAGTAGCTACTTGCTTCAACACTCATAAATATTTTGCTAGAATAATTATGGCTGTGTTCACAGGACAAATAAAATTGGTAAAGCAATTCAGTCAGATCTTTGAGAAAGTTCTAGCCTGATATCGGGGACGATATTTATGAGCGATACACAATTGTGAACCTATTTATTACCATATCTTAATTAAGTACACAATAAGAAATTTATTGGTAACAAATTATAGTGATAAAAGCATGAACCTGATTGATAATTCATGGACGGGAAACATCGCTCACATACTTAAATCAAAGACAAAGATGATGACAAAGATATATGCATATTAACAGCTATTTTGTAAAGTATGGAGTGGGATGTCCTCGACCCACACATACTTATTTACGAGGAAAATAAAAATATATCCCCTTCAAAAAAAAAAAAAAAAAAAAAAGATATTACAATTTGTCGCCGTAAAATGACACAGCGCTGCTCTTATTCCAATGGTCATAAAATATCTAATTAAAATAGAAAGCAGTGGTCGTATTGATCAAATTTGCTTTAATAGTTCACAGAAAGTTATGATCTAAAATTAGTCCAGTTTTCTTAAATCTAATAACAAACACTAGAAATGAAAACCAGCTGTTACTTCAAATATGCTGGTATGTTTGCAGAACCAATTTTGACACATTAATATCATATTAGGCCTTAATTCAAACTCTTTTCAAAAACATGGGAACTAATTATAGATTATTTTCTAGACTGACCACTACTTGAACTTTTAAACAATTATATTTGTTATCAACCGTTTTGGCAAACAAACACAATGTGCCATATTTACCACTTGGTGTCTGAGCTTTGTATGGTCAAATTGTTTGCATACATGGTTTCCATACAAACTGTCAGCCATACTCAGACTATAGTAAGAATTTCAAATTCAGCTGAATCATTTAATTCCTACTAACCTATGGCACTCTAAAAAAATATGCTAAATAATCCTCAATTAGCATATAACAGTCTTACCGGTAACCCACTAGCCCGAAGCCCGGGGCTAGTAACTTTGATTTTGGGCTGGCAGAAATTACCGAGTGTGAGCCTGAAGGGGCAAGTGCTTAGTTTTAGTGAATCTTTTTTTCTAGGAAATGGAAAAAAAATACATTGTCTATGTACTTACATTTCATTGCTTGTTTCAACACGTTACCATGGTTTGCAATCATCTCCCCAAGTTTACTTTCATCTGTCTCACCCAGAGAAAGGTATTTCAGTATCTTCATATCTGAAATATAAAATAAAATCTCAGTTGTTTTAACTCGAATTAAGTCCCTAGTTACACTTTTTGCTGACTCTCACATATTTCTACTCATATTGCTGAGGGTGTTTATAGGCATTAACCATCACAATGTGATAAATAATTTCAAAGAAACATGCGCCAAAGAAAAGGATTATACAATGTACCGGGTATCTCATTGTATATTCCATAGTATCACTCTGAAAAGCATCTTGTTGCAGAAACTTACTATTATTTATTATAGTGTCATCCCTATTTAAAGGGTCAGCCATTTCTGACTTAAGAGCCACCTATTTTCTGAGCACATTTACTGCCCGATTCCTAACCTTTAATGCCAGGCACCAGGCAGGTAGGCACACGGTAACCATAATATTTAACTAGCATGGGGCTCACCAAGTTGTCATATCAGAATGGACCCTTTCCGGGAACCTTCAAACCTTTCAACTCTCGATCACTAACCAATGCAGATGCCATAACCACTTGACCAAGGGAGACGGTATACAGGTTTATGTTAGTAAATTACAATTTGTCTTGATTTTGTAATGGTAAGATTATATCTCGGGATATCAAATATAAGAATGATAGTATATACACGATTATACAGTTATTCATACTAGGTACACTGTCAATGTTATATGAACTCTCAATTCTTTCAGACAGCACTCGAACATTATTCAAAGAGGTGACAAACCAGAGACCTGATAAAACAGAAGAAGCAACTTAATTCAGTGAAGAATGGTTATATATTTCTTACAGATTATGAAAAGCAAGTTTGTAAACACTACAAGTTGTTTACTTAGCTTTTAAAGATATGCAATAACGTGAAAAATACACACAGCCTTGGACCTTCTGTAACATTTATGGAGTTGTTTATATTTATCTTATCTAACACTTTGTTGCTTGATACAACTTCATCATGTAAATATATAGATCCTTGGCTTACATCTACAAACAGTTTATGACTCAAAAGTTAAAACGAGAGATTAATTATGTAAAATATTTAAAGTGCAATTTATGAAACTGTAAACCTCAAATGGTGAATTTTCATGAATGAATGTACATCTGTATTTAGAGCTTATAAACTTAAAAGCAAAAAACATCATGGTTCAATGATGGATAATTTTCTTTATTTATGAAAAGTGTATCAGTGCAAGACTTATTCCCTTAACATAAGGATGTAAATGACATAAAATATATTACTAATTTCATTTAAAATTCCTATTAATACAACCAACACAATTGAACAAGAAAATCTGCTAGCCCCAAAAACAGGACTCAAACCTATTCTTTCCAAACAATTTTGTTTCTCATATGTGCCAATTTTGAAAATTCTACCTGTCTGCCAGACAACCAGTTTTTCTTGCTGCTTGTCAAATTCATTTTACTTGTCTAAAGTGTTTCGAAAGTGGCTTATAATGCACCCCGGCATTCAAGCATGAATCAATTGTAATAGTTAATAATGAAACATATAATAAACATTCAACAGTCGACACCAGTTTCTAAAGCAACAAAAACAACAACTCTTAGCTGATTACAGTAAAACCTCAATTAAAGACCACCTCAATAATAAGAACACAATTTTCAAGTTCACTTTTACTGTTTTACCATTTTTTCAACCTCAATATAAGGACCACCTCAATATTAAGGAGCCGCGGCCATGGTCCAGTGGTTAGTGCTCTGGACTTGTAACCCGGCGATCCGGGTTCGATTCGCGGCAGGTCATACCCTTCCATGAAAATTGGACAAAATTGTCGATTTTCCTCCACATGTGGAGAAGTTGCCTGCTCCTTGTGGAAGGGTAAGTTAGTACTGGTTAGTATTCAGTCCAGGAAAAACTGGTTAGGTGAACCAGCCGCCGTATATAACTGAAATATCGTTGAGAAAAGGCGTTCAACCTAATGAACACAAACAAACTCAATAAGGGTTCTAGGGTCCCAAGGGTGGTCGTATTACTGAGGTTTTACTGTATTTCAAAATAACTCACTGTCAACAAACCAAAACAAACAAACAAAACGCTACATAAAAAAAATTCTGACCCAGAAACTTTTTGAGTCATGTAAAGTTATGTCTGATACGCACAAGAGGTACAATATGTACTTCTTCCAACGTCAACATACAATACAAACACGTATAAAGTTATACAAACAAAAACAAGAGCCGAGGACAACTCACCTTCTCCTTCATTCACTACGAAGTCAATTGGATTAGCGATACCCGATTTACTACAATCAGCAGTGACGAGGACCACTTTTACATTCTTGTACTTGCTGTCATCTGTGTCTATATCCAGGAATGATTCTGATTGAACTTTAATATCTACACAAATGGTTAAGGATAAAACCAACTGAGATGGCAGTAGAAAGGTACCAATAAAACAAGACACTATATTATCAAATCAGATTCAACCATAACAGAAGTGAAATGAATGTGAAACTAGATGTGTTCGTAAGACACGGATGCCCCATCTATAGACTGTTCCAAGCTTTATTGATCGGAAACTGATTTTTAAGTCGAAAAAGGGCCATAACTCCTTCAAAAATGGGTGAACAAAAGGGCCATAACTCCTCCAAAAATGGGTGAACAAAAGGGCCATAACTCCTTCAAAAATGGGTGAACAAAAGGGCCATAACTCCTCAAAAATGGGTGAAGAAAAGGGCCATAACTCCTCCAAAATGGGTGAACAAAAGGGCCATAACTCCTCCAAAAATGGGTGAACAAAAGGGCCATAACTCCTCCAAAAATGGGTGAACAAAAGGGCCATAACTCCTCAAAAAAGTGTTGGACTGTAACTGAAATTAAACTTGACCTGCATTTTATTGTCCTATGCCTATGTGCCCAATATGAATTGAATCCATTCATCCCTTTCTAGAGTTATTGATCGGAAACCAATTTTTTGTACGGACAGAAACACCAACAGGGGTATCACTCTATGCCCCTTAGTGATTCTTGAATGGCGAGGGTGGGCATAAAAGATGCAGAGAAGGAAAGGACTCATGCAAAAATCTGAACTTACAGGATCAGTTCCAGACAAAAGTACAGGGAGAATGAAACAAGTTCTCCCCAGAACATATTCTTCAACATTTTAATTATAAAACAAACGAAGCATGAATGACTACTTTTTCTTAGACATGGATAATCTTCAAACAAATGTAACACAGATTATGCTTAAAACGTGATGAAATACACAGGAAATTAGCGATTCAGTTGATATCATATTAATTTATTGATGAATATTTTTTTTCAGGCGATAAGCATTGATGTCAAATGTTTTATTATTTGATTAGAAAAAGTCAACCATCATTGATTAACATCAATTCCAATTAATCATTCCATACAATGTCTGATAGATCTACCAGCCAGTAAAACACGATCTGATCCGGAAAATTGACCAAGTTTGCATGTCAATCTGAGGTACATTGGATCACTTGAAACAAAGACGTCTGCTATTGATTTCTACTACATGTCATTCATCATTTGATGTCAATATTGTTCTTAAGTCAACATTCAATCCTTGACAAATCACCTTATCAACCAGTTAACAGATAAAAATAAGCTGGTAGTCTGGAACATAACCAATCATATTCAGAACTACGATGGTAAAAATATTGAAGCTGGGTTAAGGTACGGACCATGTTTCCATCAACTTTAAAAGCCCAAAACATCACAAAAATGTTCTAAAATTTTTTTGGTTCTGAGTATAAATTGACAAATGAGGGAATGAATTTTGCCTCCATGTAAGTTTTGAAAAATGAAAAATATATATTTGCCATTTACAGCAATTGTATTATAGCAAAATAGCAATTGGGCATAAGTTTAAGTCATAGACAAGTATTGCTTATAATTCCAATTGCACGAAAATTGCAAATTACTACAACTAATTCAATTGAAAAAGCACTTAAAAATAATTATTGTTCATGCAAACTTATATGAGCCAAGAAAAATCACAAATACAAGTCATTATAATCATCATCATCGTCATCATCGTTAGTAATCGCGTCACTCAGACTGAATATTCTCGCGATAGGAATAAAAAAAAAAAATGAGCACACTAAGTCTTAAGGCAGTCGAAAAACCTTCGTTTGTACACATTGAATAAAAAAAATGTATGATGTCACACTAACTTTTAAAAGCGTTACTTAAATTTTGATGCAACATAAATATTTCACCATCGAAAAATATAATTACAAAACACTAATTTATCAAGAACCTATTTGTATTTTTGTGATTTGCAATCAAATCTGAAATCGATCTTATTTCAAAGGGAGATAAAATTACTGTAAAAGGAAAAAAAGCATATCAATAACAATAGGTAAATAATTAAAGCTATTATGTTACTCTTGATTTCATTCAAAGAAATGCTTCATTGTCGTCCCGGCACGGTATGGGGGGGGTTCAGGTGATCGATTATGTACTTAATTTCAAAAGTCGATGTAAAAAGGAAAATACAATATCTTAAATAAATCAATCTGTTTTCTTTTGTTACAGTAACGTACATGTACATACATGCACATATGCAGCTCGATATAAAGGTGTTTTGTATGAGTAGAAATGAATTGTTGTTACAGTAACGTACATACATGCACATATGCTGCTCGGTATAAAGGTGTTTTGTATGAGTAGAAATGAATTGTTGTTACAGTAACGTACATACATGCACATATGCTGCTCGGTATAAAGGTGTTTTGTATGAGTAGAAATGAATTGTTGTTACAGTAACGTACATACATGCACATATGCTGCTCGGTATAAAGGTGTTTTGTATGAGTAGAAATGAATTGTTGTTACAGTAACGTACATACATGCACATATGCAGCTCCATATAAAGGTGTTGAAATGAATTGTATATAAAATATGGACCCAGATTTCATAACTATTGTAAAGTATTTATTTATATAATAATTACAGCACATATCTACTGGTATATTAGGCACGTAAAGATATATAGAAGCAAACCCAAGGTTACTTAATGTAGATCAAAATAAAAAACCAGATATCTTGTAAAGATCGACAGCTTTACGTAAATATTGTCGATACAGAAGTCGTCTAATAGCTTAAGAGGTTTTGTAAATGTACTATTGTATGTATGAATTAAACTTTTTTTTAAAATGGTTACAGACAGAGATAGTAAACGTAACTTAATGCAGTACAAAACTTTATTAGTGTTTATGACCAGAGCAATTTTTGTGAATGTTTGTAAAAAAATTGTCGGGATAGAAACTAGGGAAGGATCTAATAACAGTAATTAAGGATACTGGACTTTCAAAAAATTAAATTCCTACCTATAGGGATTTCCCTGACACAGAAATGTTGAGTCCCTAACTCCCTTTTCTTTCTAGGGACTCCCATTTTCAACTTACTGTGCATCCCTGGGACCCCTAAAATAAATGTTTGTCAAGTATAAATTGCGTATCTGGGACCCTACACATGTACTAAGGACCACCAATTTGTCAAACACGAGGGTCCAAGGACCCCTAGCTGAAAATCCAAGGGAAAACCCTGTACCTACCAACCCGTTTTTTAATCAGACTGTAATCAGAAAAAATTTTGTTTATGTCTTACAATGATTTTGTGCCTACTCTAACCATGCAAATAAAGGATACTTTTTGCACCATATTTCTCTATAGTGTGTTGTATTGCAGTTGAACTAAGAGCACCAAACGCATGTATGTGACCAGAAGAGTGACTAATCAGACTAGCTAGATGGACTGTAGTGACCCCTGATCCCGCGTTTACATGTATGACATCATCATCTTCACCAACCAGGTACTTTATTGATTGCGGTGCGATACAACTTGATTTGTCCTGAAAAAAAGATAAAATAACAAAAAATAAATAAATTAATTTCAACAAAATTTTCATCAGCATTATACTTATCAACCCTTGGTGTAATTGACAATAGTCATCTAAGATACCCACGTTTGGAATTATAACCAATACTCGCCACTCGCCCCTCTGCTGTCAAACTGTTCTCTACTGAGTCTTGAGTTGAAAGATTTGAGTGTTCAATGTGAGTAACAATGCTAACTGAGTGCTAGGTATTCTTTATGTCCATTTTCTCTGAGATTTGAGCACGAATCTGAGATTTGACGGTAAGACTAGATAAAAAACGTCATACTCAAAAACGTATTGTCAATCTATGATTCACACTCAAAACTTTATAAAATTGTATCAAAATGAATACTCAGAATTCAGTAGGCATGTCCATGTCACCCACTTAAATTTCCGAACACAGGCTAAGTAGACTCAATATTGATATCAGAGTGCTAAGTGGTGAATATAGGTCAAAGGTCTAGACCCAGTGGCCCTATTCATAGACATTATAAGATTGAAACTCAGACATGGACTTCAAACTGTTCAATGTTCTGTTTGCTCCTACTGTAATAACAGTATAGATTTTATGAAAAATTGGCAAATGTATGCAGTAGGTAAAAACAACTATTCCAAGAAATATGCATTTATATAGATTAAATGAAATCTAAAGACTGGTAAATATAAATTTTGCAAATTTAAAATCTAAGTCTGAGTTTCAGTGTTTAAGTGTTTGTGAATAAGGCCCTAGGTCTGTTCCACATATACTGAAAATGTAACACATATCGTCTAATTGTTATAGTATATGAGTTATATGAGTCGCACATATATTTTTAGTATTATCATACATATATACAACTGTTAAAGGTTCTACATATGTATTTTTAGCGATTTAAATTTTTTATTGCAAAATGCGTTTTTATTGCAAAACGGGTTGTAACATACCTGTCTTATACCAACAAATAACAGTGAGAAAATTTATTCTATTTTTTAATGTCAATGTATATGAATATTTTATATACATTTGTTATCACAATTTAAACTATTTTTGAATTACAGTTGGACCTCGTTTACTTGACAACTTTCTATCCAATTACTGGTATTATCTGAAATTAATATCAGGTCCTGGCCTCTATCTCCCAAAGCATCTCAATCTGAGCTAAATCGCAGCTCAAATATTATCTCAAATTGTTGACATTTTTCTCATCTTAGACCAGACTCAAAATAAATAATACAAAACAAAATAGATGAGATGAGTTTATTCTCAGAGATCCTAAATGAGATTGTTTCAAACTCAGGCTCTGATTTGAGCAAAATCTCATATTGAGCTGAGATCTGTATTTGAGAGATCCACCCAGATGTATCTTCTTTATATATGCACAAATTAAAATTGGCTATTTGAAACCATGTATTACACGAAATAAAATTTTGAACCCGATGAATTCGAATGATCGAGGTTTGACTGTACTTATTTGATGTGTTGATTTTAGTTGGGCGCAACAAAACAATGTTGCCAGCAAAGTTTAACAATACTATACTCTGTTTATTTCTGCAAAGTCATGGAAATGTAATGAATGTTTAATGGCAGCCAAGACTTGAAAGTTACCCTAGCCTAGAAGTCAATCATTATTGTTGAAAAGTCAATAAATACTACGAATACAATGATAACGAGAGATGAATAATTCAGGGAAAGAAAATGAACACTTCTTCTCATGGATCTATTGTCTTAGTTTAATTAACTATTTAACGAGCTATAGAAGTCGGCATTCAGACGGTATTGTTTAACCAGAATCAACCGTGGTTAATCTATTTACTGAATTCGTATCAAATTCCTACAACAATCAATGGCAAGCCATGTAATACACGCAGAATATTATATACGAGCAAACAAACGTGTGTTAATATTTGATAAAAGTCTCTGATGACAGAAGCTAGTCAAGTCTAGTTTGAATCCATTAAAACATCTGATGTGGTCATGTGTGTCCACTCTTAACACTTATTCCTTATATGTATAGTGCAAGATAAAGTCAATAGAGACAGTCTTCATGACAATTTTTTGAAGGACTTGCCCATGACAGACAGCTTGCAATTTCCACTTGCCCGAATTCACTTTCACTTGCCCGAATAAAGTTTAATGGGCCTTCACGTTTATTTCTGGCTTTCTTTCGCCGGGTGTTTCACCATCGAAATACCGAAGAAACATGATCTTTTGATTTGTTAAATCGGAAAACAAAGACTGGTTGATAGTTGATAAAGAAAGTGCTGTTACACAAACAAAATTGACAAGACAAGATAATAATGACACAACAATACTGATTCAACTTTTCACATAATATACTATGATCATTTCATTCCAATGAGAAAAAGGTAAAAGACATGGAAGCCCCTAAGAAGCCTTTTCAAGCGTTATTGATCAGAAACCAAATTCTTAAGTATTAAAGGGCCATAACTCCTCCAAAAGTTTGGTTTAAATGTTAAAAAATGTATGCAAAAAAAGGGCCTTTCACTGGCTTTGTGTGCGGATAGTAAAATCCGGCTCTCATGTAACTGGTTAGGCGGGAAGGAGGCTTTGCAGTCACCCTCATGCTGGATACTTCTCTCCATACTAAAAGCCAGTGAAGCATTCTTATAGTATTTCTAGTACAAACCTGCATGACTATATGTCCACCAAGAAGTAGATCATGTTCTAAGAGATCATCTCTACTGTCTGGAGTGAATACCAACATGTCGGGGCAATGTGGATCCGAATAAAACACTTTACCATCAAAATGATCTTCACAATCAATCAATGTGAAACTGTCATCTTTCAACTGGCTTATTACTGTCTGAATTCTGCAAAATAAGAATACAATATACAGTTGCACCATGTTTATTCAACAACCTTCTATCCGAATATTCTATATCATTTGAAATAAATGTCATGTCCCAATGTATTTTCTTAATATGCACTTTGGGCATTTTGAAACCAGGAATTATTTGAAATAAAATTTCGAACCCAAAGAACATGAATGAATGAGTTCAGACTGTGCATGTTTACGAGAGTACCACAAGCCCATACAGATGTTTGTCTACGAGATTTTTTTAATTTCTCGGAAACTAAGTGAAATGCAATATAACGCAGACGTCATGACAATCACACTACATCAATAGCTCTTTGTTTTTTTCAAAACAGGATTATGAGCTTAAATTACAGTAATTATACATACATGATAGTACATTGAGTGGGCATAACTTACTGATTTTATCAAACATCGGTTTGTGTATTTTTTCATTTTAACCCTTGACACATGGAGATGAATTTTAAGCGTCTACAGAAATCGTTATTTCAAACAAATTGTATGGATCTGTAGGTAATTGAATAAGCTAAAGAATAGTACCATACATGACAGAAGTTCTTTTTGGAAGTCAAGATATAAAGGAAAACTATCTGCACACTTTCTTTGGTGTTTGAGAATAGAATTAATAATCTAGTTATATTGAAACCATCAAATTCCTTTAACTTTGATTAAATGGTAAAATTTGTACTAAGATTCATTCGAATATATAAACTTATTTTGGAGAGTCAACATCTATAATTATGTAAATTACATATTTACACCAGAGAAAATACAACAAAATAACATGCCAAAAATGAGATTGGATTCTTTATTAATGTGATTTTAAATGTTTACATAACATCAAATCATGTATAAAATATATATCACTCAGAAAAGTAGAAATTAATTGATTTGCACTAATTCAAGATAAATATTCATATCCCATCCCAATTTAAATATTTTAAAATCTAATCATTCATGCCAATTTAAATATTTTAATATCTAATAAAAAATATTTTTTTAAGTGGACTAAAATATCTAATTTGTAACAAGCAAAAATGGAAAATAACGCAAACAAATCAGTCAATAAATGTTTTCTCGTTGAAATTTTCATAAAATTAAAAGCCCATCTCAGAGATACAAGCATTTCATGTTAACATTGCAGTAAGTAGCTATAAATGGTTCAACCAGAGCAGAGTGCGGCTTTCATTCATTTATCCGTCCTAGACAAATTGCTTAGACAACTTTCACCAATCAAGGACTGAAAGCAAGACAAGTCTATATCCTTCTTTGTTTACATGCAGATAGACTGGTTACGCTTTCACACCTAGCTGTCATTCACTTCCAACACTCATAGCTAATGAAGCACAACATTCCTGTGTCCCAGACAACTGAAACGTTCTTGAACTATTCCTAAGCATCTGAGTAATAACACTTAAATACATTATGTAAAACATACATAAGGATAGGTATATCTTAATCTTATACATAAATCACAATGGCAAGAATATTTGCATCAACAATGAACAATGTGACTTCAATCATCTTTGAGCGAATTCGAACTCAGCATTTCGTTCAGAATAAAAATTGTTTCCAAGTCTCAATGTTATAGTTGAAAAAGCTTGAGAACGTTCTTAAAGTTGTAAACTCAATTTTATTCTTTAAGCCTGCAGTTTTAGAGTCTGCACTTTGAAGTAGTTTTATTATCAATTTGAGGGACGAAAGCAAAACTGAAATATCAGCATGTAAAGAAAGAGGCAGTTAGACTTGTTTCACTTTCCCCCTAAATAGATATATACATGTACAGGTATAGCAACTCTTGTACATGTTGAAGTATCAATTTGCATATTCAGAAACAGTGGATTCATAATATAATATTAATTACTGATGATAAATTAGTATAATTCGAGTTTGCCGGAAGAGTAAACTCGAGGGACATTCGAGTTCGGCGGAAGAGTCAAGTAGAGGGACATTCGAGTTCGGCGGAAGAGTCAAGTCGAGGGACATTCGAGTTCGCCGGAAGAGTAAACTCGAGGGACATTCGAGTTCGCCGGAAGAGTAAACTCGAGGGACATTCGAGTTCGCCGGAAGAGTAAATTCGAGGGACATTCGAGTTCGCCGGAAGAGTCAAGTCGAGGGACATTCGAGTTCGCCGGAAGAGTAAACTCGAGGGACATTCGAGTTCCCCGGATTAGTAAACTCAAGGGACATAACTGTAACAGCACTATGTCTAAGACATCAGCTTTCAGAATTAATGTCAATGTTAGAGCGACACATTTGTATCTTGTCACCTACATTCAATTCAAATGTAGTTACAAATACCTTTATTTTATACACGATTTCTATTGGTCGATATTGTGCAAGACCTACTTTCATTGGCTGACAACCTCAAAGTTTGCTAACAACCATTCTCAAGTAAATATAAATGAACAATACCTGTTGAAGTGATGTCAGACCAAGTATAAACCCAATTCGATACGGCTTTCATTATCGATTTATCCATTATATTGGGTACAGGGTTGCTTAAATCATATTTTCAATTATGAACGGACGAGTAGGTTGTATACAACACCCCTATAATCAATATTTAGGTGAATACGATAATGAAAGAATTAGCAAATTTGAGTTATAATATTGTAGGATGTTTTTATTTACGTGAGAACGGTTGAAAACAAACTGAGGAGGTCAGTCAATGAAAAAACGTATTGGAAAATACTGACCAATAGATATCAGCGAACTGTGTACAAGGTAACATTATTCAAAACTAATTTTGAAATCCACTATCAAAGTACTTACGATGTTTTAAGCTGATTGACCCATACATAAACTGGCAGTTTTGAGCGTATCTCTTCTTTACTTCGAACCTTATCCGGTAACAAGAATTCTATAGATGGTGCCATTGCTTTTATTCTATGTCTCGCTAGGGAAGCATTCAACTTGGTCTTATATTCAATGATTGCTTCTTCCACAGATTGCACATTTGGGTCGATTTCTTCATCAATGGATGGTGTACGTTGTTGGAACTTTCTACTCTGATAGTCCCAGAGTACAACATAAACCAGGGCTTCATCTTCCTGAAACTGTAGACAACATTGTCAGTAAGATAAGTCAATCAGGTGTAACCATTACAACTGGCTACTGTAATACCAAACCTTCAAATTTTTCTATAAAAGGGCAATAGACCAGCAGGGAGGTCACTAATTCTTGAAGTAGCAGGGAAATCACTAAAAATAGGCGGGGGCTGGGGGTTACTCCCCTTAGTTATGATCATTTATACAAGAAAATAGCCGGGTAATGATGCAAGTTTAACTAGGTCATTTAACCGGCTCCCAGCTCTTATTTGACACCCATGGATCAGTGGGGTTTTAGCCTTATTGGGACCAAAATTCCGCTCCAGTCCCCTCTCTGACTTAAAGTGTATATTTTCTCCCTATTCTGAATTAAATACCCCTTTTACAGCATTGTTAATGTTTTCAGTCAAGATATCAGTAACACTGACCAATAACCGATAGGTCATTTGCCATTTTACAACTCAAAGAATAGGTTTGAAAAATTTGTAATATAAATTATTTCCCCCATTTTCCCTTCACCAGACTATTTTCCCCTCTCAAAGGGCCCTGCCTTCATTCCCCTTATAGTGGCCAAAAAATGCACTAGAGAGCTTTAGGGGGACTGATAAAACAACCCTGCAAATAGGAAAATTGAGTGTCTCTAAAAGATGAAAAGGGGAATTTTCAGCCAAACTTTTATCATCGAAGTTTGACATTTTATGCTGATTTAATTAATTATGACAAGTATTCACTATTTTGTGCCATATGTCTTAATATATTGAAAGAACTGTGGGTCAACACTTATCTATTATGAAGGTCCCTTCTTTCTTTTGAGGGGAATTTTAGATACAAAATAGGTGTGTCTACATGACATGTACCCCACCGAGTAACATAAAACATCCATCCCTAGAAGGCAAGGGAGAACCTGGATACCATTTTTTTAACAAATTTTGTAAGTCCTTGCAATTGGTCCTAGAACCCGGGACAGTTAGCACCCAAGGCCAATGTTCTACCACTGCATGAACAGGGCGATTATATCTAATGAATTATTCACTGACACACCAATACAATGACTGTAGTTAAGGCAGCAAAAGTGCTACATATCAGCAACCATTCTATTAATAAATTTCTTTGATGTCATAGAAAATTTACATATTTCTTATCTTGAAGTGCTACATTTTAATGAATATGTAACCCACGCCTAAAACGGAAGAATAATATTATATTGGTAGTTATATACAAATATGATTTGCATTACATTTAATGCAATTGTTATTGCGTATGAAACAATTTCACTCAATAATCGGAAAAAAACGTCATTATGTAGAAGTGGAAAGCATTCGAAGTTTACGAAAACAGTGTCAAAGTACTAGGCAAACTATGTGGCTTGTTTACAAAACTTTCATACAAACACAATTATTTTTGAAATAGTCATAAGCACAGAGGAATTGATGGTCAATCCAAGGTCTTGTTTGAACAAACTGTGAACAATGTTAGAAGCAGCAGCTGACTGAGTGTTTAAATCAAGCCTTAAACTGTCTATAAAACCATTACAAAAGGTAAACATTCATCACAATGCAGAAATAGATAAAATGAACGCTTAATCAGAAATGACATTAAAGACTTGTCAATAAATATATTTGAACTAATGGATTTAAATGAAATTAATTGATTGATTCGGGGCAAGCATTAACGCCTGAACTGTGAAATCTATTTCAATACACTTTATTAACACGGTAATATGTGATAATGTTTGCTTTCAATATCAGCTATACAGAAATCCGTACTCTTCAGTCATAATTCATTTTAAGAATTTCTTTGCCATTATAAGCGTAAAAAGCTTTGAAATCAATCTTCAGTGTCAAGAAATATTAGTTTACACAATTTTCTATGAAATGAAAGGAGAATAAACGCATAATTTCAGATACGTTTAATGCGAAATACATTGATATGTACTTTACATGTACGTAATTTATTTTGATCAATAGCACTTAAACAAGTCTTTATATAAGCCTTAAATCATGAAGTACATGTATAAATAGATTAATTAATATTAACAAGGAACTTCCTTAAACAGAACCCTTTGATAATTGAAGCAATCAATGATCAGATCAAAATTTGAAGTCATTTTTATCTCCTATTAAAGTGGGTATTATAGTCATTGCTTTTATCATTACTGCTAATAAATTTAAACAAGAGGACCATGATGTCTCTATATCAATCACCCGAGTATACATTTAAATTAAAGAATTTATTTCACAGAAAGCTTCACATATACATGTATCTACAAAATGGACTAAAAGTTATCACAGAACAATTCTGTTTTATAAAGGATGCCACAGACAGACACAGTGTATCATCAAGCTTTAAGAGATCCAACTGAGTATAAATGAGACTTGGGGTCAAATGTTTTGAGTTTGCTGAAGCCGATCAAGACTGACAAAAGGCTTGAATGTTAAACATTTGACTTCTCTTACCCCTTATGTCCATATGAGACTGGATGAATCAGTAGAAGACCTTGCCACACAAAGTTAGGTTTCTATTTCCCTACTCAGGCAGGCTCAACGTATCAGAAACTTCTTAAAGATGGCTTTGGCCCATCTGAACCGTTAAGTTTTTTACTGGGCTTCATCCAGTATTGTTGTAACAAAGGCTTAAACATCCTTAATAAGAATCATTGTAATGTATAACCAATTAAAATGACCTTGTGTTATCATATTACTAACAGACAAGACCTGTAGTAGACACGCTTGTTAAAAAAAAATGGATTTTTAAAATTTTATGATAATACAAACTTCTTCTTTCGACAAATACAGAGGAACACATTGTTAGTGTATTCTTTGATAATGCATAATTATTTACTGAATATTTAACTATATACAGTATATTTCTCATGTTTGTTTAGGTAAACAAATGAACAAAAAATTAGCATAATACATGTACAACTTTAAGGTACATTGTTGATAAAAGTGCAAAATGTGAATAAATGGACTTGATCCTTTCCTAAAAACTTATCTTCTATAGAAACCAGTCTCTCAATGCACTTCACAAAAGTTGTAATGAATGTTGAAACTTTTCTATACATCTTTTAATCCACAACTAAAGCAGTAAATAACGCCATTAAATTTATCATCATTCAATTACTGCATATGGAAATAGATCATTTCCAACCAATGTCTAAATTTGAAAGACTTTTAGAAATTTATCTGACAGGATTTCTTTTCAAAGGGTTGGAATTGTTATGGATCCATTAAGGGTGATTAAATCAGAAGAATAGGGGCCAATATCTCCATCGACGAAAATATCATGATGTCAATTGACTGTTTAGATATACTTGGTGAATTGCTGATCCACTTGGAGCCCTTAGGGCTTATAACATGACCTTTGACATTTCTGCTTGGTATGTTTTATAAGGATCGGAGCTTTGGGGCTTTTTTCGAATCTAAACAATTTTTGTAAAGGAGAATCTTTCAATCAGCAACTGTTACATAAAACATTCTGTTTGGAGTGTTGTACATTGTATCTAAGTTTTAGCTCAATTAAAATATAATTACAATATACATTTGTTTAAATTACATTATCATTAATTATCGCTTGAAAAAGTGATAAACTACAAATAGCTCCAAAGAAATTCGAAGTAGACATACAGAATTATGCTTGAACATATTAAGAGTCAGTTCTTAATTTTACATAAATGTGATTAAAAATATTAATTGACTGTATGGTTTTAAAATCAGCTGAACTTTTCATGGAGGGGGTCTAGGGGCATGTGTACATGTTGTAATGTGCATTTGCTACGACCCCCAAAAAAAACCTGACAGACCCAAAATCTGGGAATTCTGTGAAGTCAGCCATTTTTTCAGTTTCAGGAGAATCATCAAATTTGGGTATTTAAAGGCTAAAATTTTAAACAATTTTAGTGAAGGGGAAATTTCTTTCTATTAAGAAGGGGAAAAATATAATTTTCTCTTGTGATTATCAGTGATTATATTACCAAGATCCTGTTTATAAAATTCATGGTAATTATATTGAAAGGACTGGCTGACTGTTTGACTATGATACAGAATAAAATTTGTAATAATTATGATATTGACTCGAGTTTAAGCAAACAGTTACAAGAATACATTTATACAAAATTGTTTGTTTGAATCAATATATTAATCAGACAATTTACATGAATAGGGGAAGTTTCCCATATGTTTATTCAAAACATTGACCATATCAATGATTAAGCGGGCAGTGTTTGTCAACAAAATTGTCTTGTTATGTCAAATAGGCTTAAAGTCAAGAGGCCAAGCTATACAAACAATATATAAATAAGGCTTTTTCCTCCTTTAGTAGTAGACAAATGGTGTTTTCCCTTTTCAATCCTATTCAATAGAGATTTTACTCCCAGTTTACCATAACAAAGACAGGCTTACACATAGATCATTAGATCATCTTTGATCTTGTAATGACAAGTTTCACAGCTTTCACAGATTTTAATATCTTCAAACTTTTACTTCTACAATGATGTTATGACTAATTTATCAAGAATGGCAATGAACTTCTATATTCTTTAACGATAACTTGATTGCCGCATAGAGTTTAACAGGACCTAGCGTAAATGCCGTATACAAACAGTAGGACACGTCCAGTCTAAGTCATGGCGAATACCCATCGGACAGTCGGACCTGACCGATAAAAAACGGCCAAGTCCAATACAGAAGGCCTGTGCGTCGGTCCGTATGTCCGATACAGTACTGTATGGGTCAGACGGGTTTTAAAACATCTGTTGCTGTTTACACAATGCGGTCTTCTTACGTGCACCAATTGTCTGTACATTTGCGTGTCTTTTGGACATTTGAACTTTGATTGTGTCGTCAAAAAGGCATTTCAGGAGTGAATGTTAAAGTAAATAATAATTTTTAACTGTTTTTTAACGAAATACGCCAATTATTTGCCCATTTGTGTTTGATTTGTTTACTTTCACTTTGAAATGAGCGGTAATTTTTAACAACATGTTTTCGGACCGACAAGTTTGCATTCGGTCCGACAAGTTTTCCAAGGTTGTCAGACCGAATGACTGACAAGTCTTGGAAGTCATTCGCCATGACTGCAGTCTGCATGAACATCTTTTTGCGCATGGTTTCAATTGACCAGTAAACGTGGAGAAATAGATAGCTTCTTAAGCAACAGCTCATCACTTCCACTATGTCTTCGATACTGAAAAGGGCCATAACTCTCATTTTTACAAATTAATTTTTTTTTTTTAAATAAACGTTACACACACCCTAAGTATTGTATTGACATGGGGGGAATTATCCTTGTTTTTTAGTCAATAGATAATTGTTTCCATTAATAGACAAAAGATAATGACAGTACGAATTCACTAAATTTAACCGTTAGGACAACTTTGACCATTAAGAGCTACACAAAAGCACAGTTGATCCCCCCCAACAAAAATTATATTCATTTCCGAAACTAGATAAACTGATAAGCGTTTGAGATCTTTTACAAACTGATAAGCGTTTGAGATCTTTTACAAATAAAAATATTTATGAAAACAACAAAATTGAATACGTAGTTGATTTAATTGAGTTTTATTGTATATAGAAAAATAATAATACAAATCATGTCAAGGGTGACATTTTAAGTTTCAGGATAAAATTTAATATGAAAATAAATAAAGTTTGACTGTGACATGAAAATTTCAAATAATTATAACAATTACAGTCAGATATCAATTTTGTTAAATCCAAAACCAAACAGAATTATTACTGACGATTTACCTTTGAATGGAAAATAAAGCTAGCCAAATTTTGATAAGGTTTCAATGCTTCGTATACTTTTATTATGTAACCACAAAATGAAAATTATGCTCAATTTGATATATTGGTCACCAAAAATACTAAGATTATAGCATGTCTAGAGGATAGTATATTAAGAAAAAATAATAATATTTTCTTTTTATAATGTTATCATGATCCAATATATTTAAATACCTGTCTATGGAAGACTTTATATACCAAGGTTTTCGGCCTTAAGCAAACAAATGAGAATCTAAGAGGGATTTTATATACAACATTTTATAATACGTACCATTTAGAAGAAAATATTGGGTATGAGAAAATTGAAAAATTTGCTTGTGAATTCCCCTTACTGACACATTTTCAAAACTAGATGCATCCATCAGACATGGATGACTCACTATGATTCAAGAGTAATGGATCAGAAACAAATTGTTCATGTCAAAAAGGGCCATAACTATGAATGGTTGGGGGGGGGGGGGGGGGGGTGTTAAACTCGGGTTCAATTTCCAACCTCCAAAATTAGAATGTTATTAGAATGAGTTCTCCAAATAGAGCCAGTCTTATATCTGAACAAAAATAATTCTTTTTTTCAGTTGCATACATGTGAACTTTCCCGATTTCCGTGGGAGACACCCGAATTTGACAGGCCACTCCTGCTCTCCCGGCCAGGAGCCGAGATCTTCCGATTTTCAAAGTTAACATCCTAAATTTTTGTTACAGGGTATTTTTTAGTTCATTCCCAACTGGTTCGCTTAAATTACTTGTCAAACTGATAACCGGAAGGGCTTAAACCCGGATACCAGTCTAAAAATTGTATATTCCATGTTTTTGGGGTAATATAGACGCTTCCAATCTTGGAATCAAGTGCTTGGTGACACTGACCCAAATACGACACGACCTTCGCTTGTCATGTTGTTAATTCAAGTTTCACACGTTTCTTTGTATTCAGACATGATAATTGGCACTAAAATTGTTAATTGGCGACTTTTTACAGGGATGGCCCCCCAGATTACGAGTTAATTAATTGCAGAACATTGCTATTTAAACAGCTTTATTATGATACGGTTATAGACATCAATAATCAAATGACAAAATTTCAGTCACAGAAAAATCCCTTGCTTTGAGTCTCAATCTCCCGCTTTTCGGGGTGCAAATTCACGATTTGCATTCTGAAAAGGTTCACATAAATGCTGTTGTTTTTTAATTGGCATTTTTTACCAGAGCAATTGAGTTTTCACCAGACATGTCAGGTGGCAGGGTTCATAGGACAAACTGTTAGTACATAAAACGCCTAATGCAATACATAAAGGGGCAAATGTCCGCATGTGCAATATCATAAAGGGGCAAATGTCCGCATGTGCAATATCATTAAGGGGCGAATGTCCACATGTGCAATATCAGAAAGGGGCAAATGTCCGCATGTGCAATATCAGAAAGGGGCAAATGTCCGCATGTGCAATATCAGAAAGGGGCAAATGTCCGCATGTGCAATATCATAAAGGGGCAAATGTCCGCATGTGCAATATCAGAAAGGGGCAAATGTCCGCATGTGCAATATCATAAAGGGGCAAATGTCCGCATGTGCAATATCAGAAAGGGGCAAATGTCCGCATGTGCAATATCATTGAGGGGCAAATGTCCGCCTATGCAAATTTGAGCATAAGGGCAAATGTCCTAGGGGCTAATGTCCTACATTCCAATACAATATATAAATTAAATAGAGAGACTTTGGATTAACATTAATGTAGACCAAGAATACAAGATTATTGCAAACAAATATGCCATCTTCTATATTAGCGACTAACTACTGGATTAAAATTATTAACTTACAAATTATAAAACAAGCAAGGAAAGACAGATGAGTTTATTAAGTGAAGTGCTTTAAGATATCATTAACTTTAAAACATATGAAATTAAAACTTTGAGCAGCTTATGCCATGAAAATAATTGTCAAAGTGGTATTTACGGCCCGGTTTCAATACAAGAACATGAAAGATAAATCACTTTACAATTGGATCTCAAATATCGCTATCTGGCAACTTCTGATAAACCTTTCAAGTTGTTTGTTAAGTCTTGTTTATGCAAATATTTCAATAAAATGGTTTTCAGTGATTAAGGTGAAAATATGTGCTTTGACAAAAGGTATTAAAATGCAAGTTAATAATGCAGGATATTTCATAGCTTACTTTACGTTTATGAGATTTTTTGACATGATAAAATTATAGTGTGTGTAAACAGCTCCATTAAATTGTGTAATCAAGATGTTTGTTAAGTATATAATATAAATTTCACATAGAATCACAGTTGAGATATTCCGTCATTGACACTTACTGGATATTCATGAGATAATAATCAATCAAGGCACCAAAAAGAAACTGAAATTGAAATATTTTTTTAGTTGTTCAGAACAACTAGTTCTATGGCAATTTTCGACAGTCGCATCGTCTTAATATAAAAACTGCTTTTTCCGGAAGTGGCCCAAGAATAACAGGTAAATAAATCGGTCAAAAAAGTTCAACATCTGGGCGAAACCTGCGTAACATACTCAGCACCGGTACATGTAGTAATCTTTACTGGGCAATTAAATTTAATGGGTCAACAATGGACAATAATGATAATGATTCTTACTTTCTGTAAATAAACCAGTGTTCAATACTGCACAACTACAGTGCTTTCAGTGCTTTGATTATATTGAAACCGTCCTTTCAAGCTCTTTCTATCTTCACTATCTATATACTCATGGAATGCACATAACTTAAATAAAATGCAATTCCATAACCCTGTATGTAACAATTATCTCAAGAGTGTAAAACTTTAAAATGGTTTTTCTCAAAAGACGAAAAACAAGTTATGGGGATCTGGAAATAATGCGACAAGATGTAGTGATAGATATGTGTTCAATTTAAAAAGTCATTGTGGTATGCGTCTACAGGATTTACTTACCTCTGGAAAATGTGCGAAAAATGAACACTCTATCAACAAATCTTCAAACACTCGCTGATCTGAAATAAATAAAAAACATGTATAACAAATATATCAATCTCTAACTTAACAACATTGAAGTTGAATGTGGGACCATAGAGTTGCACTAACCGTGAAACCTTATATAAAGACCACCTAAATAATAAGACCACCTCAAAATTAAGACCACATTTTTTAAGTTAATTTTCACTGGTTTTTTATTCAACCTCAATATTAAGATCACCTCAATAAGAAGACCAGTTCTCAAGGGTCCCAACTATGGTCTTATTATAGAGGTTTCACTGTACTGCCATTGGTGAGAAGTTTGCAACAGCAGCAGTAATAGCAGTAGCACTATAGCTGTTACTGTCAGAAGTATGACTGTTACATTCTCTACAGCTAACATACCCTCAGTATTGTTGTGTTATATGCAGTCATAGCCATTTCTTGTAATATTATGAGAATACAGTTTCCTACCATTCCCTACTATTTTGTGACTATAAATTAAGAGCATGTAACTATTTACTTGTTTCCATACTGCCTAGGTTGTTGCTCCAAATTCTTTATCAGAGATTTAATAAATACATAATTCATTGTATGTTTACCACACAGTTCATATGATTGAGTGGGAGGCTTTGATTTCCCTATCGTTTAGGGGAGGTATTTAAATAAGCCGGAAAACCAGATTGAGGTGACTGTATATATTGCGGTATTTATTGATATACTCTGAGCATAGTTGTGTATTAGATATGTAATATTAAAGTGCCATATTTCTGTAAAAATTACAAAAACAAGATGGCAAAATTACCGAACAGTAACACTGGTGCTACCGAAGAATTTTAAACTTAATTACCAATGTTTTAGAGGCACGATTAATAACAGTAAATCATACGGTTTCATAATCAATTAGATCTAGTACAGTTAAACCTCAGTAATAAGACCACCTTTGGGACCTTTGAAAACTGTTTTTCTTATTGAGGTGGTATTAATATTGAGGTTGAATATAGTGCAAAATGGTGAAAATGTACTTGAAAAGTGTGTTCTAATGTTGAGGTGGTCTTATAATTGAGGTGGTCATTAGGTGAGGTTTGACTGTATTTAATCACTGCCCACATAAATAGATAATCTTTTTACACATTCTTCAGGTATCTATAGTCCAAGAGTACGTAGCATTATTATGATAGCAACCAAACAAAAGTGAACCAGGGCTACTATCAGCATTCAATACACTATATATACATTTGTATATAGGTTAGGCCACAGGTGAATTGAACTTTCCTTCGTTAAATACTTTCATTGATACAAATATTGACATACTCCACAAAAGTCTATAGACCTTATCATTGGAATTATATCAAAAACTTTCAATCATAAAAAGTACAGAAATCATGATGACCGAATATTATATCTGTTTCAAGGCAAACAAACACCAAATCATTACAGGATGGGAAATTAAATACCGGGTTACAGGTGTAACAGTCCAGAACTGCCCCGGTCCAGTTCTTCCCCGGGGAGGTTTTGGACTAGTCCAGTTCTTCCCCGGGGAAATTCTGGACCGGTCCAGTTCTTCCCCGGGGAAGATCTGGACTAGTCCAGTTCTTCCCCACCCAGTCCGTTTCTTCCCCCCCTAGAAAATAATTTTATTTTCAACTTTTAAACCCTGGACAATTAACTTATTTTTCATCTTAGGGCGGGGAAGTTCTGGACTAGTCCAGTTCTTCTCCCCTTGGAAATTATTTTATTTTTTTCGTCTTAGGGTGGGGAAGTTCTGGACTAGTCCAGTTCTTCTCCCCTAGTAAAATATTTTTATTTTTGTTTTAGGGCGGGGAAGTTCTGGACTAGTCCAGTTCTTCTCCCCTAGTAAAATATTTTATTTTTTGTAAAATATTTTTGTTTTAGGACGGGGAAGTTCTGGACTAGTCCAGTTCTTTTCCCCTAGACAATGATCTTATTTTTCATCTTAGGGCGAGAAGTTCTGGACTAGTCCAGTTCTTCTCCCCTAGTAAAATATTTTTATTTTTGTTTTAGGGCGGGGAAGTTCTGGACTAGTCCAGTTCTTCTCCCCTTGGAAATTATTTTATTTTTCATCCTAGGGTGGGGAAGTTCTGAACTAGTCCAGTTCTTCTCCCCTAGTAAAATATTTTATTTTTTTCGTCTTAGGGTGGGGAAGATCTGGACTAGTCCAGAACTTCCCCACCCTAAGAAGAAAAAATTAGATCATTGTCTAGGGGAGAAGAACTGGACCGGTCCAGAACTTCCCCACCCTAACATGAAAAATTAGATGATTTACAGCGTGAGAAAGTTGAATATAAAATAATTTCCTAGGGGGGAAGAACTGGACCGGTCCAGAACTTCCCCACCCTTACACAAAATTTAGACAATTTCCAGGGTGAGAAAGTTGAAAATAAAATAATTTCCAAGGGGGGAAGAACTGGACTAGTCCAGAACTTCCCCACCCTAACATAAAAAATTAGATGATTTACAGCGTGAGAAAGTTGAATATAAAATAATTTCCTAGGGGGGAAGAACTGGACCGGTCCAGAACTTCCCCACCCTTACACAAAATTTAGACAATTTCCAGGGTGAGAAAGTTGAAAATAAAATAATTTCCAGGGGGGGAAGAACTGGACTAGTCCAGAACTTCCCCACCCTAACATAAAAAATTAGATTATTTACAGCGTGAGAAAGTTGAATATTAAATAATTTGCTAGGGGGGAAGAACTGGACCGGTCCAGAACTTCCCCACCCTAACATGAAAAATTAGATTATTTACAGCGTGAGAAAGTTGAATATTAAATAATTTGCTAGGGGGGAAGAACTGGACTGGTCCAGAACTTCCCCACCCTAACATGAAAAATTAGATTATTTCCAGCGTGAGAAAGTTGAATATTAAATAATTTGCTAGGGGGGAAGAACTGGACTGGTCCAGAACTTCCCCACCCTAACATGAAAAATTAGATTATTTACAGTGTGAGAAAGTTGAATATTAAATAATTTGCTAGGGGGGAAGAACTGGACTGGTCCAGAACTTCCCCACCCTAACATGAAAAATTAGATTATTTCCAGCGTGAGAAAGTTGAATATAAAATAATTTCCTAGGGGGGGGAAGAACTGGACCGGTCCAGAACTTCCCCACCCTAACATGAAAAATTAGATTATTAACAGCGTGAGAAAGTTGAATATAAAATAATTTCCTAGGGGGGAAGAACTGGACTAGTCCAGAACTTCCCCACCCTAAGAAGAAAAAATAAAATATTTTACTAGGGGGGAAGAACTGGACTAGTCCAGAACTTCCCCACCCTAACATAAAAAATTAGATCATTGTCTAGGGGAGAAGAACTGGACCGGTCCAGAACTTCCCCACCCTAACATGAAAAATTAGATAATTCCAGGGTGAGAAAGTTGAAAATAAAATGATTTCCTAGGGGGAGAAGAACTGGACTAGTCCAGAACTTCCCCACCCCAAGTTGTGAAAAATAACAAAAAATCCTAGTGGAGAAGAACTTGATTAGTCCAGAACTTCCCCACCTTAAGAATAAAAAATAAAATAATTTCCTAGGGGGGAAGAACTGGACCGGTCCAGAACTTCCCCACCCTAACATGAAAAATAAGAACATTTTCAAGGTTAAAAAGTAGAAAAAATAAAATAATTTCCTAGGGGGGAAGAACTGGGCCGGTCCAGAACTTCCCCACCCTAACATGAAAAATAAGAACATTTTCAAGGTTAAAAAGTAGAAAAAATAAAATAATTTCCTAGGGGGGAAGAACTGGGCCGGTCCAGAACTTCCCCACCCTAACATGAAAAATAAGAACATTTTCAAGGTTAAAAAGTAGAAAAAATAAAATAATTTCCTAGGGGGGAAGAACTGGGCCGGTCCAGAACTTCCCCACCCTAACATGAAAAATAAGAACATTTTCAAGGTTAAAAAGTAGAAAAAATAAAATAATTTCCTAGGGGGGAAGAACTGGGCCGGTCCAGAACTTCCCCACCTTAACATGAAAAATTAGATAATTTCCAGGGCGTGGAAGTTGAAAATAAAATAATTTCCTAGGGGGGAAGAACTGGACCGGTCCAGAACTTCCCCGGGGAAGAAACAGACTGGGTGGGGAAGAACTGGACTAGTCCAAAACCTCCCCGGGGAAGAACTGGACCGGTCCAGTTCTTCCCCGGGGAAGAACTGGACTGGGGGGAAGAACTGGCCTGTTACAGGTACTTAAAGAAGCAGGAATATACTCGTTTAATTGAATCATAGTTGAAATCATCAGATCTTTCAACAAAGTAAATAGTGCCTCTTTGGACACAGCTTATTTTTATCGATCTGACTATTATGTTCATAATTAACAAATCTTATTATTTTCTCACACCTGTACATATAAAATTAAGGGCTGAATACTTCTCAGTTTTTGTCCCATATTGCATAATCTCAAATTGTATGAGGTCCTAAATTGGGTTCAAGGCATTTAGTTTCAACTTATTTATTTTACATGCTAAACAAGTTGTTACAACTTATACTAATCACTCTCAATGACTGCATCCTGGCTGCCAACCAGTACTCGCGCCAAATCAAGGGATTGCGCCCGAGCTCGAACGTACGACCATTGGATCAGGAGCCAGGCGCTCTAACCCTCGAACACTGTGCTTCTGAGGCATTTAAATATGCATGGGAGAGTAGAAGACTGTACCAAGCTTGTGTTTTCACATTTACACTCAAAAATATTTAACATACAAGTCGGATTTTTAAATTAGATTTACTTGTAAAATGTACATTTATTGTCTAATTTATATGAATATAATTATGTGGACTTTTAGAAAAAGTACAAAGATTGACAGAAGTAAGAATGAGAAATTATCCCAAGTTACGAACGGCAGGTAGAGGTATGAATGAAATATCAAACAGTTCGGCCAAATGTGACTGACCGCCTATCAGAACTGGTCATTCATGAAGTCTACTTAGAGGAGGAAAGTAATATTCAAACATATACTATATTTGTAGTTCAAATTTTGCTTATAAGCAGAAATATGGTTAAACATCACCGATCCATATAAATGTCTACTCAAACGTTGTTATCAGACAAGGACTGTAAAATCTAGATCATTAGAAATGCAGTTACTTCATTTACTAAGAATTGTTCTTATTTTAAAATGCTTACCGGTACCTACCAAAAAACTTTATGAAGTAGGGTCAGAATAAAGCAAACTAATATGGTTTCTAAATGTGCCCTTTTGAGTATTGTTAGGGATGTCAAGATAAACCTGATGCAAACCATGCATTATATTGCAATATTTAGTATTTAAAGCATTTCATGATGTTAGATTTTTTGTCATAACATTATTTTGTACTTGTATTATACAATGTCTACCTTAGACCACATTCAATTGAATCCTTTAATTAGTGGCATCAATTTCCACACCTACAACTGAAGACAACTTCTATGTCGTTCATGAAGTCAAAGTCGAAAGACAATCTCTGAAAACGATCTCATGGCATTGTACATGGAATCAAAACTTCCTATACCTACATTCTATAGTTCACATACATTCAGTGGATGGCTTAAGTGACGTAAGTTTTCTATTCGACTTAAGGTGAACTTTGTTTAGTTATTTTTAAGATATATACATGTAGATAGCTAAAATGGAGGAAGCCACTGACTGGTGCAAGAGTGGTCTAAGATTGATTATATTTGATTCTGTAATATTTTCACAACATGTAATTATAAATGATAAGGCATTTGGTAGTAACGGAAGATTCCATCGCGTAATCAACAAACTTACAGACCAAATCTCTGTCTATCATTTCAACGAAAACAATATCGAACACAAAGGAACCCTGGGAAACCCATAGAACACATTGACGCTCAAAATTGGAAGAGTATGGAGTTATTGTATTATATGAATGCTGAAAATGTGAGTATTTCCTTTATGCTTTTAATGAAACTTTTTGAATGACGTTACAAAGCAATGAATGTGAGAGGTAAATCATTTATATGTAAATCGCAATATAAGAAATCAAACACAATATTGGCATTGAATAAACAGATACTGGTGTATAAGCAGTACGGAACATTGAATATGTATGTACATACACAAAATTCAATAAGCCTCGAACACTATCGACTGATATCAATATTTTTCAATTTCAACTATCACTCATAATTCATTTGCGTCAGAGAATAAAAGAATTACGATTTTTTGATAAATTGCAATATGACAGAAAACTGATACCATTTTAGGTCCGTAATATAAATAATATTTAATGGGAATTTCTCATAAATTATGGGTACCAAGTTTTGTTGAATTGTCAGCTTTCACAAACCCAAACCATGGTCTGCTCAATTAACATCTAGCGTAAAGCTATAATAATCAGGGAGGCACAGTGGTCAAGGAGTAGTCGTCAGACACAGTGGTCAATGTCAATGGTTGTGGCCAGGCATATGGTCAAGGGTTGTGGTCAGGCACATTGGTCAAGGGTTGTGGCCAGGCATAGGGTCAAGGGTTGTGGCCAGGCACATTGGTCAAGGGTTGTGGCCAGGCATAGGGTCAAGGGTTGTGGCCAGGCACAGTGGTCAATGGTTGTGGCCAGGCATAGGGTCAAGGGTTGTGGCCAGGCATAGGGTCAAGGGTTGTGGCCAGGCACAGTGGTCATGGCCAGGCACAGTGGTCAATGGTTGTGGCCAGGCATAGGGTCAAGGGTTGTGGTCAGGCACAGTGGTCAAGGGTTGTGGCCAGGCACAGTGGTCATGGCCAGGCATAGTGGTCAAGGGTTGTGGTCAGGCATAGGGTCAAGGGGTAGTTGTCAGGCACCAGACTCCTAATCCAAAGGTCAAGAGTTCCAGAATCCCCCCCAATACAGCGTGTTTCTTCATGAACTTCAAAATCCCTCAATTTGGCAGAAGTGCTGGCTAGTAACCTAGAAAGCTGTCATTAAATGTGATACATAATATAGGTTGTAAGAACTTGGTTTTAAAAATGAGGTAAAATAAATAAGTTTTAACTAAGGCTACCAAATCAATAAGGGAGAAGTTTGATCCCTGGTGAAGTGTTAGTGCTTACCATAAATATGTCAAAAAAGATTATGAAGTATTAATTTGTCGTTTAACTTATCATCAGATGATCACGAGTGGAGATGATAGTACTTAGCAGCAAGTAGAAGATATTGTAATCACTATTCAATTAGAGACTGTTTAATTTTTTGCTAAATTTCACATTTTATTCATTTCAGCCCAAAATTATAATTCTTGTGAATATTAAGTTCAATGTGGCATCAAAATAATATAAAATACCAGCTACATCAGAAAATACCTACATTTCATGGGAGTGCTAACGAAAGACGTCGTGAAATGAAGTACTTGCAAATTTCAAGTGACCTACAGTATAATAAATGAAACTCACAAGTGCAGGCCAATTTAAATACTGTTTGAAATGGTGATTATACCCAATATCAATAAATATGTATTAATATTGATATCATATTTACCGGGGGTTCTTCATCAGGGGTGACACTAATTGTTAAATAGCAGGGAAATCACCAAATGTAGGTGGGGGTATAGGGGTGCTCCCCTTAATTATGATCATTCATACAAGAAAACTCTGAATTGCCACATATAGAAAGCAGCAAGTTTGTGAGACAACAAAAATTCTAGATAATAAATATGCAAAATGTAAAGTAGACTGATAATAATTGAAGAATAACTGACTAAATTGGTGAGAATTACATTACCAGTAGACTCAATTTGTATTCATGAATAATGAAAAAAAATCAATGTTTAACAATTTTGTTGGCATAAATACTCATATTCATCAATGTATATATATACAAATGGACAACATCAAAGACCTTAAACAAAACCATTTGGAATGAAATACCAAGTAAATCCTATTAACTTACAAACAACAAAGATGTCCTAATGACACTCAGCGAGTTTACTCAATTTAGAAACATTTCCATGTTGAAAATTATTTCCCTGGGAAGCACTTATATATGACAACAAATTAGATATCTTTGTTCTAGAATGGGTTTTCAAGCTAAATTATAACCTGAAAGGGAAATTTTAATAACTGACACTTTTATTTGTATAGGGATACTGTCAGAAAACCAGACACAAATCTGACTTGTAAGAAATATTCCCGTAATCAGCAGATTATTTACAACAATATTGTTTTAATGCTCCCCGATCAAAATAATGACATTACAAGAGATGTTTGTAAAACATTATGCCCCCCTGTGACCTTGACCATTGACCCTGTGACCCCAAAATCAATAGGTTCCTCTGCTACCCAAGGTGAATGTGTGGACCAAGTTTGAGGATGATAGGTCAAGGGGTTCTTGAGTTATTGATCGGAAACAAAAAGGTTACGGAACGATGAACGGACGGACGTACCGACATATATGCCCTCTCTTCTTCGAAGGGGGGCATAAAAATACTTGCCAATTCATCAAGTAAGCCTATTGTTTATACATGTGTTATTATATAGATTGTTTTTCGCAACCCATCATAATGCATATATGTGATGTCACAAAGATGTTATGTCAATACATATAAATCTACACTATCATTCATATTTTAAGAGCTAAAGACAAACATATGACACACATTATTTTAAGACAAACATGACATTTATTTCAAACCAAATTTACATTAATTTTTATGTAAAGTTTGTATCCAAGTTCAAAGTAAGTTAGTACACAATGAAACATTAAATGTCAAGTGATACAGTAAATTCTAACTCAAACTGTGAAATCATTTTTAATAGCAAGTCATTTTTACAATCAATCAGTTTAAGACCCGAGTACAGTCGGACCTCATTTAGAAGACAATCTTCTATTCAAATAATTTGTATCATCCGAAATGAATTTCAGGTCCTGACGTATCTTCTTTATAATGCACATCAAATTGAAATGGGCTATTCAACACCATGTATTATTTGAACCCGATGAATTCAAATGAACGAGGTCCGACTGTAATTAAATTGACAGTTCCAATGATGTGAAAACCCTAGTGTTGCTTTAGTTTCTCCTAGTTTAATTGTAGTGTAGTCCTGTGCTATACCCTAAATCTCTCTTCTGTAGTATTTTGTGGTGCAATCACCGCAGTTTTTATCTCATTCCCTAACCTACGGTTCAGGGAAGGGAGGCCCTGTTATGTTAACGAGGCCCTTCCCAGTGCTACATTGTTTAACCTAGAGTTCGGAGAAGGGAGGCCCTGTTTTGTTAACGAGGCCCTTCCCAGTGCTACATTGTTTAACCTAGAGTTAGGAGAAGGGAGGCCCTGTTTTGTTAACGAGGCCCTTACCAGTGCTACATTGTTTAACCTAGGGATCGGAGAAGGGAGGCCCCATTATTGTTAACGATGCCCTTCCCAGTGCTACATTGTTTAATCCAGGGTTCGGGGAAGGGAGGCCCTGTTTTGTTAACGAGGCCCTTACCAGTGCTACATTGTTTAACCTAGGGTTCAGAGAAGGGAGGCCCTGTTTTGTTAACAAGGCCCTTCCCAGTGCTACATTGTTTAACCTAGGGTTCAGAGAAGGGAGGCCCTGTTTTGTAAACGAGGCCCTTCCTAGTGCTACATTGTTTAACCTAGGGTTCAGAGAAGGGAGGCCTGTTTTGTTAACGAGGCCCTTACCAGTGCTACATTGTTTAACCTAGGGTTCAGAGAAGGGAGGCCCTGTTTTGTTAACGAGGCCCTTACCAGTGCTACATTGTTTAACCTAGGGTTCAGAGAAGGGAGGCCCTGTTTTGTAAACGAGGCCCTTCCTAGTGCTACATTGTTTAACCTAGGGTTCAGAGAAGGGAGGCCCTGTTTTGTAAACGAGGCCCTTCCTAGTGCTACATTGTTTAACCTAGGGTTCAGAGAAGGGAGGCCCTGTTTTGTAAACGAGGCCCTTCCAAGTGCTACATTGTTCATCATTTTTACATTTGTTTGCTTGATTACTAACTGAAATCTGATTATATTTTTCCTATGCATTTTTCCTATGCATCAGATCTTTAATGAATCTCTTTCACATTTACAATAAATAGAACAAGTAGTAGCCATATATTTGAATTTTGATTGGAAGCCATGCACGCTTCTTAATTTAAGAATGATATTAAATTATTATATTCATTCAATTCAACCTAGCACATAGATATCTAAAGTATCAGGACTGACAGATATTCAAATTGACCATTCACAACATAAAAAACTCTACCACACTAGATATAACAATAATAATGATAATAATAATTATTATTTAATGAAGGAACCCCAAAAGGCCTATAAGGCTTATCTCGCTTAAGGTCATATAAACGACACAGAGAAATAATTTGAGAAAAATGTTGGGTATTTATTACAAATTACTGATATTACTCAAGGACATGATTTTACATTCAGCACAAATTTCTTTGGAATAAAGCAGTCATCAAAATTATAGTAATTTATGGAAATTGTTTAAACCAATTCATAAATAACATTGCTCAGGGTATTTGTATTATGTTCAATTACTTGAACTAAATTACAACCAACTTGAACAGGCTATTTAGATAGCTGCAAAACATACTGTGATTCAACACGTAACCTTCAAAACAAAACTATTCAATGTAAAAAACAAGCTGCTCTGATGTTAATCATTTGTATAAGAGTTATGTGTGATATGAATCAATTAAATTTTTAAGTATTTAAGACAATACGGTTCTGTCAATCGTTTAAACAAATCCATTGAGCCATCACATTCTGCATTTAATACCCAACTGCACAATCTGAATACATCTTATTGTACGGCTGTGACCATATCTGAGACATTGAATGATAAGATAACTTACATGAAATGTATCAAAAATTGATGTTTTGTTTGAAAATAAATTGTAGTAAAATAGTATATCGTTTTTTTCCATGTCAAAGAACCATTATATATAAATCCGAACTTATCTTCATATTCTTTATCTGTCTAATCTTAAAAATATTTTTCACTAATGCTTAGTTAGTTATTCAATATACCTATTTTATCAACTTTATCAATGGCATTTCTTACAGAAAGCTTATAAACAAATATGAAGTTTAGAAGCTAAACTTTCAAGTAGCATCAGAGGGACTGATTGATACCTAATGTTATTATTTTTGTATAAAAATAATTCATGTAGTTAAAAGCTGACAAACGACGCCACCTAGGTTTAAGATAAAGTTCTAAACTACAGTCAAACCTGTGTTAAAGACCACCTGCGAACAAAGACCACTATTGCAAAACCTGTCTGCAAAGACCACCAATTTTATCTCCCATCAGACCATTTTCAATGATATTTAATCTGTTAATAGAGACCACCTGTAAACAAAGACCACATTTTGCTGTTCCCATGGTTGGTCTTTACAGACAGGTTTGACTGTACTCAAATACTGGCTGAAACAATAATAAAATCGTAAAATTTATTATAAATTTATCTAAACAGAAAGTCTAATGGATCAAAGTACTTACATTTTAACGTTTCAAACGCCAACTCAAAAGTTAATCTTTTTTCATTGTCGTCTTCAAAATCTAAATCTTCTATTGCAACTTTTGAAGGCATCTGTTGCGTTGACTGTTCGTCACGTTTTCTGTAATACGGATTCTCCAATTCCTCACGACTTTCGTGTTTCAAACTACAGAACACTTTAGCGGCATTTAAGTAAATTTTTTGCGAATATAAACACGGCTCCTTGTAAAAGAAGTCATAGCGGGAACCTTTCCTCGGTTCCGTACAGTCGCTAGTTGACGAAAATCCATTGTGCTGGTTAGTGTCTCCAGACATTCCCGCAAAATCTTTCATATTCCCGTGAGTCAATCGACTGCTCTGTGATGTAACAGACACTTGTGTACGGAGACCTAGTATCGCGTTATCAGCTGTTGGTGGCATCCCCACACCGGCACACTCATTAATTGAACAGAGAAACAGGCGTAAGTTCAATAGTAGCAGTCAACTCTACGCAAACTGCTTCACTCAACTAATATGATAATAGAAATGTTCTGATTGGTCAATTTGCTGAATCACAGCTAGTCCGACCTTACTAGTAAAAGTAATAAATCCGAAATTCCTTTATAACAGATTAGCACTCTGCCGTCACCTAAAATATAGAATAAACAATAAAAATAAACAAAAATTAATTTCCAGTCATTATTTGATTTTACCACAAAAAAATCCAAAATTAAATCTTAATTTAACCTATTCAGTAAGCAAACACAATTTCAGCAACTAACGCCTACGAAATGGCAGAAATATTTTTTTTATATTGATTATTAACCCGAACAAAACTGTTAAACCCTGAGTCGAGACTGACTATTAAACATTTAGCCGCGGCTTTTTTGCCTTTTGACACTACACAAATATACATTTTCTATTAAAAGTCCGATATATTGAAAACAGATAAGTAAAAGATTCAGCATTCAAAGTTGTGGTTAAACGTACCTTCAATACTTTAATACCGATATTTGTAAATTTCTCTAGCTTTTATATCGAGACTGGACTAACGTTAAGGTATTGGAACAGATTAGCTACAATAAAGTAAACATAGCCGAACAAAACTGTAGAGAAGTTCATGATCGTTTACCTTGTAAACACCCATGTGACTATGTTTTAACATTGAACCCTGAGTACTTGATTACTAATACTTGAACGTTACCCTGGATTGATATAATAATACTAGAGACATAATTGACCATAATTTTGAGACAAAAGTGGAACTTTGATGTATATTACTTTTCAAGTTTCTTTTATCAAATTGTTAAACAGCGTATGAAAGACGTGTGAAGACAACCCTCTATACAGCTTGATTAATTGGTAGTAATAATGAAATTCTGGACTAACGTTCGCCGGTAGTTACAGCGCGGCCAGAAGGAGATTGAACTGTAGACTTTCTTATTTAAAAAAATCCCATTATTAATCAATTGTAATTATATGAACAAAATTTTAATGACCATGCAGGAAATGTACTTTCATTGTTGAATTTAACAGATTAAAAAACTAATTTAATGCATTTATACTGACATAAATTTTCTTAAATTGGCAAGTGCGCCATTTTTTACTTAAATCATTAAATCTTCATGATTGTAAAAACATAATTAGAATTCACTGTAAATGTTGTACAAATATAATTAAAATACAGTATAAAGTGAAATTTACTATAAACGATGATTGGATTCATCGAACAATTGAAAATCTGACAATAAAAACACAATTAAAGTCACTGAAAATATACAGGTTCATTAATTAGGCCTAAAATATGTTTGTTTCAGGTTTCCCGACCTACCCTAATTTTTGCACCGACCCTAAAACCTTTTTTTAACGTTCTAATCTATGCTACGTTTGAAAAAAAAATTCCTACCAACCTACCCTATTTGTGGGGGGGCCTGAAACAAACATATTTTATTTAGGCCTTATTTATTGATGAACAGAGGGTTCTTTTACATGACGATTTAATAAAACTCCTGTTGAAAATTAATAACATAAAATGTCATAGGGGATTTTGCTTATGAATAAGAAAAAGAATGACTAATTCAATAATATATCGGTAGACTAAATTCGTAAATTCTAATCTATGAAGGATGGGTAAACGTATCATGATTTCATTATTTTGTTTCAATGAATGTAACGAGTTGATGGTATCCAATTGTTGTAAGTACGCCACTAATCAACGCAGGTCAACAATCCTCTTAGTATAAAGCACGGCGAACAAGGATTATAATCAAGGTATTATCACTATATAATACGGTGATATAGATTGATCATAAAATATTACAACTGGCGCAAAACTAAGGTACATGACTCTACATCTCCTATTCAGTTAAATCAGTCTTGCTTCAAGGCCAAAACCTATCATTAGGCAATTTTCCTAATCTCATTCTTTAATATTTATCCTATTATTTTACCCACAGTTATGAAATGTAAGGATTTTTACAAAGAGTAAACTTATTGTCGCCATGCACTTATAGCATGACTGCACCGTAAGGGGAATTTGGTTGTTTACTGCGGTTAAAGACTGTTTTTGTAATTTTTGTTTCCTACTAAATACCTTTTGTAATTCTATAGTAAAATTTATTTATTTATATGTGGTTTTATGGCGCATCGACAGCTTCGGTCATTTAGCGCACAAGGTAAATGAAACTATAGTCGCTTTTATTTACTGGAGAACAGAACTATGTAAACAAATCGTGAGTTGGTCAACCAAAATATTGTAATTTGACCAATACAGATAGACTACAAAATAATGGTATTCTCAACTATACATTACCCTTGGGACCCTTGAAAGCTGGTCTTATAATTGAGGTGGTCTTAATATTGAGGTTGAATAAAGAGCAAAACAGTGAAAATGGACTTGAAAATTGTGTTCTTAATTTCGAGGTGGTCTTATTATTGAGGTGGTCTTTAAGTGAGGGTTTACAGTATATCACTTAAGCCTTTTTAATGTTCCAAGTGTTAAACCCGTTTTAATGTTACAAATGAGTCAATCATTTTTCAAAAAGAAACTGGCCCCTAGTAGATATATATTTTAAAAACTGATTAAGTTTAGTAAATTATGTTTTAAAATTAAAATATAAATATTTTTTTATAATGTCACCTAGCTGACACGGACAAAATTTAGTTGTGTTGGCGTGGGTTGTTTTTTTGAGTTGACAATAGGTTAATATTTATAAGTGTTAGTAATAGGTTTAACTAACAGAAATAATGATTCACAAAACATTACTTACTAATAATTGAGACTTTGAAGGGAATGTTTAAGATTAAAAATCTGCAAGGTCAAATTAGTTTTTAGCCTGTGACCTGATGTGGGCTCCTCTAACATATAGCTTATGCATTCACAACTTGTCCTTTCTCTAGAATGAATATTAAATGCAACATTTTTTACTAAGGCTTAAAAAATATGTTTGTTTCAGGTTTCCCGACCTACCATATTTTTTTGCCCCGACCCTAGAACATTTTTCTGCATGTTTAATAAAATGTTCTTCTTTTTGGTGAAATTTCTTCTTTTTATATATTATTAATGGTATAATTTCTTTCTTTTGGTAAAATTTATTTGTGTCAATTTTTCTTTAGGTTCATATTTCTGCCCAGTTATTAGACGCTTTATGAGATTTCCAGCTATAGAGCATTATATTCACCTTGATTGAACATTATCCATGTTAAAAGGGAAAGGGGATTTGTCTTTTAACATAATATTCATTTAAACCTATGTTTAATTTGCTTCGTTTGAAAATAAATAAAATCTCGAAAAACCTACCTACCCGATTTTTTTGGGGCATGAAACCCTAAACAAACATATTTTTTAGGCCTAAGCTGTGAATATTTTCCAATGAAATCAATCTGATGATTTCTGTAGTATGATGGTCAGTGGGTAAAATATAACTAACTCTAACTGAAGGTTGTGAGTTTGAATCCCGCATAGGTGGCACCGCCAACTTCACAGTCCGTGAATTACATGCCAGTACTGATACTGAACCCAAGCAGCAAAGACCAAGCATACTTAATATAAGTAATAAACTTGTTTCACAATTGATGTAAAATAAATATGTTTGAATCAAACTAATCTAACGAAAAGTTCTTATAGCCAAGAAAAATTATGAAAACTGAATCTAATTCAAGTTTCACATCATTGACATTGAGTTTTGGGTAAAGTACAATATTTCAGTATGAAGTAAACCAAAAGCTTTCTTATATATATACATATAAGTTCTTGCTTAAGTGTATTTATTATCATTGTATATATATCTTTATACAAATCTCGAGATAAAGAGATGGTCAATCAACTCACTTCAGACACATCCAATTAAAGTTAACAACTCTGATTATTTGAACAGAAAATAAGGAACAGGTCAATGACCATGACAACCAAACAAATACATCCATCTTAAAAGTTCAAACAAAAAAGATAAAAACAGTAATTTTCGCTTGACCTTGAGTTAAATTTTAAACAAGCAAACATTAAATACAATCAGGAATCGATACTCGGTTCGAGAGGATACAGTAAAAAAAGGAACTGGTCATAAGAGGAATCACAAGGCTCTTAATCAATCTCTCAAATTACATTTCCACGTAAGCGTGTAATACATTGACCAGAAACTAGAAAGACAAGATCCCAAAAGAATAAAAGAATTGTCATTCAAAATTTTCCATATTTGCATTAGTAGAAACTTGTAGCAACAAGGGTACTTGAACATTTAGATGTTTGCAGTCTCAATGAGGCCATGGAAACACACTACACCATGGACTATTTAGAGGAAGGACAGTGACTCTGCATCTTTATTCATATGCCGATAGACTGACTATAGTTTCACTTCCACATTTTTCAGTCGTATCAGTCTGCAAATTTATGATAAAACTTTCCCAGACCAATTTAGACACGTAAGGGTTCAGTTGCTATATTAATTCCAAATACATACATGTATGTGTACACCCATCATATTGAATTTTTTTCATATTTTTACAAGTTGATCAATATGCAAATTACTGTTAATGCGATCAATGCAACTTTTCAAAGAATGAACACTTCAGTTAATATATAATTAGATGTGTCTATATTACAGGGATGCCCCAGCTGTGGCCATTCTTAAGTGTTATTGAATGGAAAGTCGAAAAAGGACCATAACTCCTCCAAAAATTGGCAGGTTGTTTTTGAATAAAAAACTTGACCTGTATTTTTTATCCTATGCTTATGTGCCCAATATAAATTGAATCCATCCATCCTACCAAGAGTTATCGATAAGAAACACATTTATCACACGGACAAACGCGGCAGGGGTAACTTTATGCCGTTTCACCATTCTTTGAATGGCGGGACCATAATAAAAATGTGTGTGACATGGAGAGGCTATTGACCAGTAGTAGTTCATACGCTAAGAGCGCATTACATGTTTTAAGTATTAAATACCAAAGTTAAATTGTGAAAAGGCTTGTTTTGACGAGTCAAAGCAAGCCTATTTGTCATCGAACAATTCTATTTCAAATTCATTGACAATGATTTTGATTTAATATCTGATTCGATATTATCAATACATCAAGTGATTTACCATTAAAAACAATTCATTTGTCATTTACAGTTTCATGTTACAATACAATCAACAAAATAAAATTGTGTCTGTTATGATTCAATGAGTCTAAATAAACAACCTTGACTTTTTTACAGCCGGAAGACGACTTAAAGGTAGATAGTCATATTTTCTATCAAAATATGCCTAAGTAATTATTTTGAGAAATTGACTGTTAATGTCTTCATACACAGGTACTCTACAACATTGCTTTGTATAACTTCTCTTAAATATTTCCTGGAACTGCAAAACATGATTGTGTCCAATGCAGGTATTTCCTACGGTATATGGACACAATTCCCTTTGGAAAAATCCCCTTAGCTCATTTTACACAAGGCGGACAAAATCCCCTTCGTGAATTTTACAAGGTGGACAAAATTCCCTTCATGAATTGTCCTACTTGAAAAATTAATAAAGGGGATTTCGTCCGCCTCGTAAAATTCATGAAGGGGATTTTGTCCACCTTGTACAAAATGACAAAAGGGGAATTTGTCAGGAGGGGATTTTGTCAGAAGGGGATTTTGTCAGAAGGGGATTTTGTCAGGAGGGGATTTTGTCCTACACTCATTTCCTATGCTAATGCTAGTTCGGAACGTACGTCAGGATAGAAAAAAACAGTATAGGACACATGTATTTTTGGTTTATGAAATGTGTAAGAAAAGTGACAATGCAGTGTTATAGAGCACATCTGTATGAAGGCAATTACCACCAATTTTCTCATATTTATATCTAAGCGTATTTTGTCACATAAATAAGACAATGTACCTTTAAACTAAGATTTTATAGAAAAAACATTGAATGGGTTTTTTACAACCAACTGTTCGCTGGTTCACTGAATTTTTGTAACTAATATATTTACTCAAATATGCATAATTGTCGGAAGTAAGGACAACACATAATACATTAAGGATATGCACTTAATTAAACATGATAATTTGTCTCTAATTAGATAAAGTTTATTGCGTTCATTTCTTTAATTAGAATATTGATATTCCAAAAATGTTCTCATTATGTTATTGCGTATCAACCCTGCAATTTGTATTAGCATTGTTGGTATGAAAGATTGACTAAATAAAATGTTGTTGTATTTTGTCTGCAACTAGTGTTATCTCTACATAGCATTGATTTACAACAAAAAAATAATCGTCAACATATTAGCATAACATTTTTTACTCTAAGAGTGTTCAGAGATTTTCTTGTTAAGAAAGCTTCAAAGGCATAGATGTATGTTAGTAGCTTAATTTCCTCTTTATCTACTTTCCTGTTGGGCCAATCGTAAAAAATTGTTTGTCTGGAATAACCCTACCCAGCAGTCGATACAGAAATATAGGAGTTAATAGTCTATTAAAGGAATTTAAAAATACAATCGATATTTGTCATTCAATATATATAACAAAATCGTTGATATTTGCAAAAATTTGAATTAATGGCAGCCCAACTGCTTTGTCGATTTCAGTCAAATTTGTAGATTTGGGACTGGCTTGAGTAGTTCATATTCTGCTAGTTCGTTCAATTTTGCCGACTGGCAAAAATATTAAGCTGGTGACAATCTAATCAAATGGCATAAAATTGTGAATTGGTTTTAGCGAGATATAATACTGATTGTTGAATACCGGACTAATGTGTAACATGCTTCAAGTTCCCGGGTAATAATACCAGTTAAGATATTGAATGTTTTATTTCTGGAAAAGTATAAGAGCTGAACAAATATTACCTCAATCAATTGACAGCTCTCGGTACAACATTTTCATTCACCCATCTGTTCTCTGGAACAAAGCATATATTATTGAGTAATTAATTAATGAGACACTTTATAAAGACAAGTATAATATAGAAAATAAAGTTGTTATGATAATGATTGTACACAGTTATGAATAATAGATAAGCATAGCTAAATGAGTTTACATTATCCTGAAGTGACGTAAGAACAAAACTGAAGGACAAATCACCCGTCTGTAAGGCTCTGGCTCTGGGACTCTGTACAATAAGAATCATTACAGTCATGTAACACAAAGTTTCATCTGCATTAACAGCAGTATATTGTACCGATATTTTGTTCGGATATTCATGCTGATTTACTTTTCATATAGATTTGCTTGTAGTTTTTATCTCCATTCACTTTCCCCCCGCACGCTTACATACATATATATAGGCATGCTTACATATATATAGGCAGACTTACATATATATTGGCACATTTACATATATATAGGCATGCTTACATATATATAGGCATGCTTACATATATATAGGCACGCTTACATATATATAGGCACGCTTACGTATATATAGGCACACTTACATATATATAGGCACACTTACATATATATAGGCACGCTTACGTATATATAGGCACACTTACATATATATAGGCACACTTACATATATATAGGCACGCTTACATATATATAGGCACGCTTACATATATAGGCACTCTTACATATATAGGCACGCTTACATATATAGGCACGCTTACATATATATAGGCACGCTTACATATATATAGGCACGCTTACATATATATAGGCACACTTACATATATATAGGCATGCTTACATATATATAGGCACGCTTACATATATATAGGCACGCTTACATATATATAGGCACGCTTACATATATATAGGCACGCTTACATATATATAGGCACGCTTACATATATATAGGCACGCTTACATATATATAGGCACGCTTACATATATATAGGCACGCTTACATATATATAGGCACGCTTACATATATATAGGCACGCTTACATATATATAGGCACGCTTACATATATATAGGCACGCTTACATATATATAGGCCTGCTTACATATATATAGGCACGCTTACATATATATAGGCACGCTTACATATATATAGGCATGCTTACATATATATAGGCATGCTTACATATATATAGGAACGCTTACATATATATAGGCACGCTTACATATATATAGGCACGCTTACATATATATAGGCATGCTTACATATATATAGTTAAACATCGTTTCTACCGAGAATAGAGGGTACATCTTGAAGGAATTTGAAAACAGAAAAAAACTGCTGGTAAGACAGGAGTTGTGTCCCTTGGTCAGATACAACAGAGTTCATACCCAATAATCGGTTTGAAGTCAAGAAGTTGTATCGAATACACTTGCTGCATAAAAGGATATTTTTGTGCATACATACAAAATGTTGAAAGAAGTTTTGTTACACTGAATTAAGTCAAGTAAACAATATACTTGTTTTTTTGAAAGAAGAAATTTATGGTGGCTAATATTTTTGCATTTTTCTTGAATTCGCGAAATTCACGAACATTTCCACGTTGAGAACATCTCCACTTATATGTAACTTATATAACTTAGTTGATATCATTACTATCAGTTCACCTCTTATAGAAACCACAATGCTCTTAAATGTAGTAGTACTATGTAGTACAATTCAAAACTACCAATTTATTCAAAAGAAACATTCTACTTAAAAGTTGAATAAAAAAAACGCTCACTATTCTATTTTAGTTTTCAATCTATCTGGTAAACATTTACAGTAGGTATTGTTTTCAGCTGGAGAACTGTAAATATTTTGAACATTCTTTATATGAAGATTTCCAACTCCTTGTAAATCTCAGCGGAGTACCACTTGATAGACCCTAGTTTAAAGCTCTGTAGGAGTGTGACAGTTAAGAATAAAATCCTACAGTAAACAGTAAAGTGTTTTATCCACTGTGGGTTCAACATTAAAGAAGATACATAAACTTCTGCCTGTGAAGTCATTCGACTCTTGAAGACTTACAACTATTAATGCATGTACAGTAAAACCTCAATAATGCGACCACCCTTGGGACTCTTGAAAACTGGTATTCTTATTGAGGTGGTCTTAATATTGAGGTTGAATAAAGAGCAGAACAGTGAAAATGGACTTGAAGTGTGGTCTTAATTTTTTATGTGGTCTTTTAGTGAAGTTTTACTGTAGTTATTGCATTTTGTTTATTTGCTTGTTTGTCCATTTAGTAATAAATTTGATTTTCAAACATAAACAAATAATGCACACATTTTTTATGTATACAAGTATATCATATTATCCTTTATTGAATCTGAAAAATACCTGTTAATTATATTAGGACCAATCTGATTGGTTCTTAAGGAATTTCATGTGATTTTTTTTTAATATGCGCAGTGGTGGATGATATTGTTCAGTTTCTTATCATATGTATGTTTCGTTTACAATTTACAACTGCTTTTCAGTATTTGCAATATTGAGTAATGTTTAATATCTTAACACATCATGTGATATTTTGATGTTTTATTGTTACGAATATCGAGTCTCTTATGACTTCTATTAAGAGTGGTTATACATGTACCAATAGTTGCCTCTGTATTTATGTTATTGTAGAATGTATACATATAGATGAGATATTAATAAAGATTAAAAACAAGAGTGGCAAACTGTCAAAAAATATGCCCATCCTAAGTCAGAGCTCAGAGTTAAAACAAGACAAACTTTAGGTAATTTCTATATTCAAAGGGTGATAACTCCTGAGTGACTGAAGCCTAATGGCTGGTTATCGAACTTGTCCAAGCGATATGCCCATACACATTCTGACCAAATTTGGTGATGATTGGACAAATGCTTCTAAAGTAATTGATTGGACAACTTACAGGGCGCTGCCCACCCAATAGCCTGCCCGTACGCCGCAGGTGATACGTCCAGTTCTATGAACGGGCGTATAATAAATATATAAAGTCTTAACATAATTAAACTATTATATTGATCATCAAATTTAACAACAATAATGCTAAAAAACAAAAAGACACACAACATAACCAACACACTTACACACAGTACTTTGACATACAATGTTTCCAGTTATATGCACACTACCGATTTTTAACATTGTTTATTCATTGTGATTACTTCTACAAGATTTGCAGTAAATCTGTATAAAGAAGCTGTAAATCTAAATTATTACATTAAATATTACTGGACCATGCAATCCTGTTTATACCAGATTTATCTATCAATTTAAAGCAGCTGCTGCAATGGTTACCCTGAAAATTATGTTTTCTCTTATAATAGACAAATGTTGATGCTAAATGTTCTTAAAAAACACTTTGCACAATTATGAACAAACTTTACACAATATGGATCATCCCTTTTTTATGGCAAATTTGGGGCCGATATTGGGCCCCATTCCCAAAAGAAAAAAGTATATATTCTTCAACTGAATAACGTTTGTATCCTTGACGCGTTATCCTTCCGATGAAGAGTACGTTACCTTACCGAAATCCACTGAATTCCGGTGAATTTACCGAAATCCATTTTGGATCTGGAGTGACCAGCAATCGTAACATCTCGGCATTTTTTTGTGTTGCACAGCAAAGCTTAACCTTCAAATTGTGCCAACCATCTTTTTTTGAGATATTTCTTGTTTTCAGTTTTTTGGGAAGTATGGCGGGTCCTTTTGATCAGGGAAATTTGCATCATGAATCACCAAATTTGGATATTCATAAGGCTAAAAATTTTAAATAATTTTACTGAAGGGGACTTTTCATTCCATTAAAGCAGGGGGGAAATGTGTACTTCTTTCTTTTGGGAATTGGGCCCAATATCCGACCCAAATTTGCCATTAAAAAGGGCTGAACTCACTAGGCTTTTTAACCAAAATCTATGAGCAAACAGCTTTAACAAGTGTCAGGTCTGCAGAAAATCAATTTACTCAAACATTCATTTCCTTCAATAAAATAGGAATGATGCCAGAGAATATAAAACAGCAGTGGGGTTTAATTAAACATTTATTACCTTATCAAGTCAAGCACAGAAACCTTTATTGTAGACAAACATGCATACACCATCTCCTACACAGCATGTTTAAGCCTGACTTGCAAATCTTCAATGACCAGCTGAAATTGAAAATTGTTACAATTATGTTGAAGTTCAAGTTTCAGACCAGCCCCTTTTTTATGGCATATTTGGGGCCGATATTGGGCCCCATTCCCCAAAGAAAAAAGTATATACATATTTTCAAACTTCTTAGAAAGAAAATTCCCCTACATTCAAGTAGTTATGGAGATTATTATACAGATTACCTTAACATTATTTTTTACATTTACTTTTGGAAGACAATATTACATAATTGTGACATACATGACAATTAGTCATTATACACTAAAGACAATATTACATAATTGTGACATACATATGACATTATATACTAAAGGCAATATTACATACTTGTGACATGCGCAAGTTATAAAACTATTTTTAGTACAAAATGTACAAGTGCAAGTGTTTAGCACCTGTCCTATCACTGTGATAAACTATACACACAATATTGTAACACATGCTGACCAAGTGTTGCAAACAATGAGCGACAAAAGAAAACAGTATATCAGACCAAACAATGTTATTTTATGGCAAATGGAATTTCTAAAGAAATATATGGTAGGTAGGTGGATTAAATCAATGAACTGACAGTTGGCATCCAGATTCCATCCACTACATTTCAATCCGGTAAGTGCACATTATTTTATTCTATCATTACAGAAACAAATTTGAGACACTGTTTCAAATCACTACAGCTTGCAATTTCCACTTGCCCGAATTCTCTTTCACTTGCCCGAATAAAATTAACAGCACCGTCAAAATAACAAAAAAACATGATGTTTTGATTTGCTAAATTGAAAACGAAGACTGTTAACGATAGTTGATGACAAAGTGCTGTTACACTTGTAACAAAATTGACAAAAAATGAAACCAGCCAAAGTACTGCCTACTACATGTATGTCATCATTTTTTGTGACAGCTTGGATAAAAGCTAGTCAGACCGTACCACGAACAAGACTTGTCCAACGATAATTTTACTTGTCCCGGTTGGGTTATCGTGAAGACTTTCACTATGACAGATTTTCTCAAGGGAACATATTTTTTAATTGACAGGCATGAGAATGCAAAATTTCAAAATCAGCTCAAATTCAGGCCGCTGCAGCTCCTGGCTTAAATTGTCTCAAAAACTGTTCTAGCAAACGTCACGTCTGCGGATTGCCTGAATTGATCAAAAGTTTATGTATTTGGCCAGTTATGAGACAAATAAGCTTTTTTTTTATTTCCAAAATGAAGAAAACAACTCATTATAACTGAGCGATAAAATGTCCAATTTAAGAATACACTGATTCAATGCTTCAAATCATGACTTAACAAATTATAGGATATCTCTAATAATTTGATGCTATCTATAAATGACAGGAATATGTGCAAGTTTTATAATGTAGATATATTTTAACCTGGTGATGAACACTACTACTGAATAAGGTAAATAATGAAAATTTATGATGAAGGTCACTTTATCAGAGGTAATTTAGCACTGTAACTGTATCATAAGACAACTTGAATTGTGAATGTGCAAGTAGTGATATGAAATATTAACAAAAATATCGAAAAAACAAACAAACAACGACATTTAATTGAGGAAAAAGATACAAAACAGACCAAAGGAAACTATAGTTTGCTGTATTTGGTCTCTAAATCTACAAGATCTACATGAACAGTCTTCACAATAACCCACTTTCCCGAAGGTCGGGAGAAGTAAAATTACTGTCAGGCAAGTAAAAAATCCATTTTGTCTGCCCGAATGTGCAAGTTGTGTTCATGGTCTGGTCTGACTACCTTTGATCCAAGCTGTCACAAAACTTGATGATGTACATGTAGTACTCAATACTTCAACTGGTTTTCATTTTTTGTCAATTTTGTTTGTGTAACTCAGTTATTTAGAAAAAGTTGTTACTAAGCTCTTGAGATTATAGCAAAGAGTAAAAGCGTTTTTTGTAAAAAATTAGTAGATTGTTCTTCCACTATTAAGAAATACCACTGCAAGATGAATTGTAGACTTTATTAGGAAGTGGCGATTTACATTAAATGATTGATATTGATAAAGGTTACAAACGACTGTCCGATTTATAGCAGGTTTGTACCTTTTTCCAATTATGAATAATAAGTTAACAATATTCCAATAGTGTCAAAACTATTAGTATACCAAACTATTCTGTTTAGTTGTCATGAGTATAGACATTCAGCCCCTGAATCGCAAAAAGGGTCATGGAAATCTCAAAGAAATGAATCAGACTCCTCCATCTTGGATGTGTGACGTCATCACGAAAAGTTGCACCCCGGGATTTCGAATCAATATTCTAATTTAAATTATCCCGGAAACTCCCATGTGTAAACCATTTTAACAATTATTTATTTACTATTATTCTTCATTATCATACAATATAAAGTTCAAAACTTACCCATACAATATCGACGCAAAGCTTCGTAAAACAGGGGAAGCAACCATTTTAAATTGCCAATGTATGCTTAGTGGTTACTTCCCCTGTCTACCAACGACGTACAGCATTCTCGTCAGCTCTCGGATATTTCCGTACCACTTCGTTATTCTAATAACTTGACGTAGTTGGCCGACGTTTTCCGAATGCAGATTTATTTTAGGAAATCACCTTTCGCAGGCGCAAAATCCATCACTTTCAAAATATTTTCCGAAAATTTGATTGCTGCTTGTTAGTTATGACATTTATTCATACATTGTGTAATATTGTAAAAAGACACGGGACTGGGATTGGCCTACTTTGAAACAGTTCACTCCAGCGACATGAAATATCAAAAGTATACAACAGTAAACCAAATATACACATAAGACGGGGCATCTTTTAAATTTTTGTATTCCCGGCTGCGTCATGACCGATTTTTCTTGTACCTCAAAGCAAGATTTTACTGCAATACATTCATTTGCTTTTTTATGCAGTTTATTACCTGGTCTGACATAGTGCAGTCAAGGGTGAATTTGGATCCATTGTGTGTTGAATGCTCTCGATTCTGGAAATTTTTAATTTCGAGGTTGATTTTGAACATCCATTTCAAAGTCTACTTTTATAATGGAGATTCATAATTTTGTTTGTTTGTATTTGCGTTTATTTATCGTCGCAACCGGTTTTCCTTATGGGTGACGCCTCCGGAAGAATGTTAGTTATTTAAGTGTTTTTTTAGGAGGATAGTGCATGATACAGGAGATGCCCCTGTTCCAGAAGCTCCCCTGGTTCTTTTACGTGCTCGATGTAAAGCATCATACACGGGACCTCGGTTTTTAAAGTCTCGTCCGAAAGACTGTTAGTACTATCAGAGATGGAGCGGGGAATCGAACCTGCGATCCCTGGATTACTAATCGAGCGCGTTACCACTGGACTACGGATCCGCTTCATGGAGATTCAGAATATCATGTTCAACAATTGGACTGGATACGCTGTTTTATCGATAAAATTATCTCCCCTGAAATGCCGTATCGTGCGATATCGATTTTTGATTTGATTGATTTTTTCCAATAGAAACAAAGAAGGGAAAACCTTTGAACAGCTATTATTTTCATTAAATGAAATATAAAACATTTATTAACCCTTTGAAGCTTTGGTCATTCTTTCCTCTTGATAATGATATAAACAATATTAATTTAATTTGAAAAATTAATGCTTACAAAGCGATTTGAATAACATCACCATTCTGCGAACGAAACGCAACAGTTTCTATGTAGAAACGGTTCAAAAATGAAAAACATGTCTATTTATTTCTTATTAATTTTGTAACCTACTGAAGTAATCTGCAAATAATTATAATTATATTAATGCTTTTATTTTTAAATTATGTTGATGTGTTCGTGCTTCCCGAAATGTTTAAAGTTGACTTGTTTTTCCTTTTCCTTTCGGCTTTCAGTCTTAACATATTGTAGATGTCAATACCAATTCAAATTCTTGCTAAATGAAATTTGCATTATTTGTTCATTTTTTGGTGGTTTATTTCTTAAATAAGTAAAGGAATTGTTCAATTAATATTCATTTTTGAACGATATCTTTCAATAAGTTATAAATACAAATATACACTTTGTGCATTTATTGACTTAATTATCTCTCAATTATCCAAGTGTGATTTAAGTTCACCGCAGTACCTTTTGATTCGACAATACCAACGTGATAGTGGCAGTATCGGGAATCTTTCATTTAAATAATAAAAGACAGTTATAACAATGATAAAAAAGATGTTCTGTGTCGGAAAGAATAATCAAAGACATTTGTAACCGTATAAGATAATTTTCTGTAATCTAGTGTTTGTGCTTTATTTGGTATTGTATAAAAAAATATCGGCATTCTATTAGTATGGCACATCTGTGAGAGGTTTCGTCGGCCTGAAATCCATGAAAATGATCTAATTAAGAAACTATGAAAAAATTATGAAGAATGCATTGATAGTTTTTGAAACTGTGATACGTGATATTTATCATTATGTCATATTGCTTGTAATGCTAATGCCCACTTCCATTGGACTAATGCTTTGTGTAAATAAATCTTGAAATCTTAAAAAAATCTTGGAAATACTGCAACGTTTTGATGCTTGTAATACCGCGGCAGATCTATCTGTCTCATAGATTAATATGTTGTGTAATTTGGGAACTCATATGTTAGCATTTTGGTATCAAATATGACATATTTTGTTGAAAAATTATGTTGTCTTAATGACAATTAACATTTCTTAACAAAGCGACTTCCCACAAAATCCACACATGCAGATATTTTAATGGCAGCCGTCCACTACAGCCCCGATGCTTTGCGGAAGGGTTGCCGATAAAATTTTGCTAGTTTCGCGAACCATTCGGGATCATTAATCAATAAATGGGCGAAGCTTTGCCATCGGGCTCGTTCGGCATGTATTCGCGGAGTGGCATACGAAAAGTTGCGGTATAAACGCCGAAACCTATCCGAAGTAGCCGAATGCGACGCGGAAGAATGCCGACAGTTCCGGAATTGGCTTCCGAGGCAACTCTACCGCAATGCATCGGGGCTGTCTCCAGTCATACATGGGGCCCCAGTATTTATCACCTATACACAAGTGGACACAAAACATCCTGTTGATTACATTGTAAAGCAATAAAATTAATATACACTTATTACTCAAGTTTAGACACTCTGCACTGAGTGTAAACTATTACAAACTTTGCATTTTATAATTGTTGTACTAATTGTGTTTGATTAAATTAAGTAGGTGTGTGAAAAACATAGTTTCATGGTCACAATGCTGTAAATAAATGTTTTTCATTTTTAGCGACAGCATGCTTTATGATAATGCACGCGGTGACTTGCCCGCAGATTTCAGTCGATTTTATGATTTTTAGGATTGAAAAATTATTGTTTGTGTATTGAGACGGACTGATAATTTCCAGCTTCAGTGTCCTTTCCATATTTAGGCTATAAGTCTTTTTTTATTTGATACAATAAATATAAGTTACTAGCATCTATTTTTAATCTATCAAAGGAATTTAAGAGAACTAAAGGACTTGATTGTTAACATGCAAAATATATTGTGTGAATTAAAAGCGGTCCTCTATCAAGACTGTTCAAATCATACACCTGGGTCAACAACGGCCCCTTCCCTTGGGTCACATGTTTTCTATAGACTTACACTGAATTACTTGGAAATCTGTGAAAATCTTCTCTCCAAAATTGCAAGGCTCAGAATTTTGATATTAGGTATGGAGAATTGTCTAGTGGTCATCTATCAGGTTTGTTCAAATTATGCCACAGTTCTCGAATTGGCTCCTCCCAGAAGGTCCATGTCCAGCTTTCCTGGATAAATATCAAGAATGATCTCCCTTGATTAGCGGCTTTGTTGAAGCCATTTCCTCTAAATTGGATTATCTCCCTTGCAAGCGAAAAATGATACCTGTCAAACATGGTCAATAAACAATAATTGCTCCATGTACGAGTAATCACCGATTTAATATACTCTAATACAACTTCTGACAGGTGTTCTGTACACTTACACAGGAAAATCTTTGAACATTTTCCTTCTTCGAACCTCAAGGCTCAGGGCTTATTTATTTGGTAAGTAGCTTTGTTTAAAGTGATTGTCTACCAAGCTTGTCCAAACCATATCCATGTGGTCAATATTGGCCCTGCTCAGGGCTCAAATGTTTTACATCTAGTTATATAGGGAATACATTTGAAAATATTTTCCAGAACCATAAGGCACAGAGCTTTTATACTTGGTATATTATAACTTTGTCTATAAGTCCTCTACCAAGATTGTTCAAATCAAGTCCCTAGGGTCAATATTGGCCCCACCCCAGGGCCACATGTTTTCTATAGACTTTCATAGGGAAATTTTTCTTCTCCAAAACCACACCGCCCAGGGTTATGGTATTTGGCAGGTTTCGTGTTAAGTGGTCTCCTAACAAATGTATTCAAATTATGCCCCTGGAGTCAAAACTTGCCCACGCTGTGAGTCAGGTTTTCTAAAGAGTGATTCAGGGAAAAACATCGAAAAAATCTTTTCCAGTACCATATGGCACAGAGCTTTCATATTTGGTATATATCATTGTCTAGTAGTTTTGACAAAGATTTTTTACACGTTTTATTGTTTCGCTTATTGTTTTATTTGTTTGATGTTTTTGAACAGTTCTGTATACAAGTATATACATGTATATTATAAAAAATAGTTTTATGTATTTTGTTCAATAAGCTTTTGCATACATTTCTAAGTTAATCTAAAAGGTTTTAAAATTTATCTCCTGTATTATCCTAAAAGATTATCATTTACAATGCAAGTATTTAACACCTTCTATACAAGAAGGTACATCATATTTTTTATTAAGCTTTTAATCTGAGATAATTTGCCTGTAACAAGTTTGTTCAAATCCTGCGAGCAAGTTTGGTTAATAACCTTAGGATATATAAGGGACCCCCAAAATTGTGTCTTTACTTATACATACCAAAATTTACGAGAACTTAACACAAGGAATTAAAGGCAACGACTAGCCTTGTGAAATAGTCCTCTAATGTTATTGTGTGTTGCATATACCAATTAGCCATTATAAAAGTGTTATTTTTTAACTTTAGCTATAAAATGAATATACAATTCTATGACGAGGAGAGGATCTAGAGTTTGGGCTTAAATGGAGGGATAACTTTTTGGTAAATTTTGGTTTTTCTCAAGCATTGATTGTATTTTATTCTTTGTTTATAAACATTATCATTATAGAATATTATATGATGATGAAATCTTTGTTTTTATGTTAATAACCATACTACATTTTTTTCTGTATTTCAGAAGAGCAGGCAAACATCATCAGTTTAGTGTACAATGAATCCTGGGGAATGTGTGACAGTCAACAGTTAAAATGAATAACTCACAGAATTCTTCAAACAGTATCGACACTTTCAGACTGCAATATGTTACAACAGGCCTAGTCCTGGCTGGATGTGTCTTTATAGTATGGATGCAATTAACTGCAATGTGTATACTTAGCATGTGCAAACGACTTCCCTTCCAGATCAAATATACGGGATTTAACTACATATGTGGCGAGTTTGGGGCAGTATTGAGCATAGGTGTTCATCAGGCTATGTTGCTGATGAAAGAAGAACCACTACCATCCCGTTTTATTCTGACAGCGTATTTCAAAATTGTGTCTTCTTCTGTAATTGCATTTATTTCATTTGACAGAACATTAGCTATAACAAGACCTTTGCATTATCACATGAAGATGACAAAAACTTGTGTTATAACAGTACTCATATTGATATGGATCTTACCTGTCGCAGTGATTGGAATATCGATTGTCATCGAGTTATGGAACAATACATGCGTAAATGTATGGTTATACCAGAGTTGTATATCCCCCATTCACAGGATTATATATGTTTATCAAATATTAGTACTCATTTTAATTATAATTACATACTTTGTGTCAAGACATCATCTGCAGAAAAATGTCAATTCTAGCATTCATACTAGTAAAGGGGCCATTCCTGAATTTAAGGTATTTGATAAAACCAGGATATTACGAAGGATTACCTTGCAACATCTGTTATTACATTTGCCATACATTGAAAATTTGGTAATGCATGAGTTGTATCTGGTGTACAAAATACCAATATGGTGCTATACAATTTCATGGATTTTGTCATACACTTGCATACAAATCGATGTATTTCTTAATACCAAAAGGTATATGTTTGAACTAAGAGAGTGTCGGTTACTTTTTTTACAAACATTTTGTTATTGGAATAAATCATATTCATCTGTAATACAGTACCTGAGAGAAGATGTTTTGAACATAGTACCGGCAATTAATCGAAGAAGAAATCTTGCTGTTGGTGTGTCACTCATGGCATCTACTGAATGCCCATAGTATATTCCTATGACAGAACTAGCCCCGCATACATGTCTCTGTACTCCGACTTTTACACGCGTCGTTCGTACAGCGACAGTATAGAGATGTGACGTCCGTGGCTGGACTATGACAGAACCAACTGCAGGGCCGTAAATTGCCTCCCCTGGAAGGGGAGGCACCCCGCCGAGCGGAGTGAGACGAAAAATTTTTTGGACCCTTTTTAGACAAAAAATGATTTTTTTTTCAGCCCGCAATAGGAGGCAACTGCCTACATGCCTCCATGTAATTTACGGCCCTGAACTGGGTAATCCAAGAATGATATTTAAGTAAGTACTTCATATGTTCAGAAATAAATGTATTCAATAAAATGAAATAAATTAAGTGTTTCTTATAATTTACTAAAACAAACAGAAATACAAAACATAAGTCTGATTATATAATATTACAATTAATCGAACCTCGTTCATTGGAATTGGCTCTGAAATTTTATTTTGAATAACACATCGTGTCGAATAGCCTATTTCAATCTGACGTGCCTAAGAAGATTGTTTGTATTTGCGTTTATTTATCGTCGCCACCGGTTTCCCATATGGGCGACGCCTCCAGAAGAATGTTAGTCATATTAGATTTTTGGAGGATAGTGCATGATACAGAAGATGCCCCAGTTCCAGAAGCACCCCTGGTTCTTTTACGTGCTCGATGTAAATCATCATACACGGGACCTCGATTTTTAAAGTCTCGTCCGAAAGAATGTTAGTACGGTCAGTGATGGAGCGGGGAATCAAACCAGCGATCCCTGGATTACAAGTCCAGCGTTTTACCACTGGACCACGGATCCGCTACTAAGAAGATACATCAGGACATATTTACATTGGATGATACCAAGTATTCTGATAGAAGGTTGTCAAATAAACAAGGTCCGACTGTACATACATAATGAAACAATATGGTAAAAAGTCAATTAACAATACCATGTTGATTCAACAATATTAAGAATAATTGAAAGAGCGAGTATTGAATAAAAATGTCGGAATGAATTTAACGGAATCATTCAATGTTCAAGTCTCGAAATAATTGTATACCACATGACTTCATAAAAATTGGCCGAACCAGGTAGTTTTGACCAAATACACAAAAGTAATGTCAAAGACACCATTGTACTTCGCCACGCCACAATTCACAGTGCGACTTACTGAACAATACCCCAAAATGATGGAACATATATCTGGATATTTTCTCCCCTCCATACACAAGCTGGTTATTTTTGGAGTATATAATTCGAGGGCTCAACGCAAAACAGTCGTAACTCCTATATAAATACATAGGAGTTACGACAGTGTTGCGTTGAGCCCTCGAATATAAGGTTATATATCATAGATCATAGAGTTTTAAACATACAAATGGCATTCTCAAATTCAAGAGCTCCGGCATACAGAAATACATATTTAGTGTTCATAATTTCAACAAAATTTGAGGGTTCAACACAAGACTATCGTAACTCTTGTGTATTTATATAGAAGTTGCGATAGTCTTGCACTGAACCCTGAAAATGACCAAGCTGCTCCATCATTATTTCTCTGCTCAGATGGCTACATGCGTGCTCGTTTCCAGCCACACAAATTTCATTTTATTTCACATACCTATATTCCGTTAGTTTGATATAGATTTATTTCTGAAGGCCAAAAAAAATATTTTTGTTTCAGGTTTAATGCCCCCAAAAAATAGGGTAGGCAGGTCGGAATTTTTTTTTTTGATTTTTTTCAAACAAAGCAAATTAAACATATATTTAAATGAATGTATGCTAAAAGACAAATCCTCTTTCCTTTAACATGGATAATGTTTAATCAAGTTGAATATATTGCTCTATAGACGGAATACTCGGAAAGCGTCTAACAACTGGGCAGAAATATGAACTTAAAGAAAAATTCACACACAAAAATTTTACCAAAAAGAAGAAATTTTACCAAAACGAAAATGGGGCCAAAAAATAGGGTAGGTCGGGAAACCTGAAACAAAATTTTGTTTACGCCTAAGGAAAAGTAGCCTATTTTAGATGTCAAAATGAAAGTAGGGATAAGTTGACTAGCATTTTTTTCAACATAACCAAAGTATTGTCCGAACTTATTAACCTGAGCCCGAACTTTGTGCATGAATATATACATCCATTACGCCAACTATTTGACTTTCCGTGAGAGAATTGTGCATCATCGGTATTTTTCATTGCAGTTACAGAAATCATTGATTTGTTGATTTCAATCATGATATATTATTAAATGACCAAAATTAATGTACATCAATATGATGCTAGCCGAAGTTAATAAATTTCGAGGATCAGGTTAATTTGTCTGAGTAATATTTATAGATATTTTGATCCTACTGTCAATTCCATCCATAAGTATTATATAACAACCAGACTAGTCACTTACTATTTTATCATATTCAAATACATGTATCTCACAGGGAATATGATTTGTATCGATCTTTAAATGGGTTGAGATTGTTTCAAAAAACTAGAATATTCAACTTTATAATTATACTCAAGCTAGATAGCAAGGGTTATTTTATGACTGGTATAAACTTTCTGAGTGTGATGATTTTTCTCAATAAGGCAAGTGTCACAAACTGAATAGTATTTTCAGAATGGTACACTCACTTAAACATGCATATCAAACTCTACAACAGATATCAAACCGAGTTAGGTTAAGATTCACCAATGAAACTTTTAATATAGAATAGACACGTCCATATTACACTGGTGCCCCCGCTACGGACTTTTCAGCAGAATAATTTTTGTTTGTGTTTTAAGGCTATATAATTTTGAAGCAATATGAAAAAGGACCATAACTCCTCCAAAAATTGGCCGATTGTAACCGAAATCAAACTGGATCTGTACTATGTATTCTGAGCTATGTGCCAAATATGCATATTGTATCCATCCATCCTTTCAAGAGTTACTGATCGGAAACCAATTTTTATTAAAAAAGGATCAAAACTCCTTGGGTGATTGTAACCAGAATTGAACTTAACCTGTATTCCATTATCCTATACATGTAATTATGTGCCCAATATGAATTAATCCATCCAGCCTTTCAAGAGTAATTGATCAGAAACCAGAAGACGGACACATGGTTAACACTGTATGCCCCTTCATCATTCTTCAAATTGCAGGGGCATAAAAAAATGAGAAGTTTGGATCTAAAAGCTTATTTCATTTTGTAACTTCATAGACAATATTCAGAGCTCAGTACTCAGGAACCAACCCACTCCTTGTTTGGAGGGATGATCAATTCTAGAACATGTTCAGTTGTGTAATCCTTCATACGAAAATAACATCACAGATACGCTTTATTGGTGACAGTTTACACACTTGTGGATTAGACAAGAGCTAATATAATGTACTAGTATTGGCATAAATATTTCACATGTTTAGTATTATATTTCACATAGTTTTATTTTCAAGTATTCCAGAGACATGTTGCGTTTAAAACACAGGATTTTCAACAGTATGAAAATGCAAATGCATAGCAAGATACATCCTCAGTACCCAGGCTATTCATAACAAAAATGATACCCTGGGCAAATTGGCTAGCAAAACTTTGTAATGTATGAATATTCATTAGCATTTCTCGACCAATGAAATGGGTGATAACAAAAAAGAAGGAATCTCCTTTGAGAAGAGCTACTGATGTCCTGCTTAACACAATTTAAAAGCTGCTATCTCATTGGATTGCTCAGAACAGCAATTTCATCCGCAACTCCTCAGCAATTTCCGTATTGCATGAGGTGTGTGTCATGCGGCCAATCAAGTGGCTGGATTTCACCTCATTAATTATTCATGACTACGCCCAGGGTATTAAAGGGAACACGGAAAACAATGGTGTTGGAACAAAATCCATTCATTACTGAAGGATAATACTGTGCAAGTTGAATTCAAAACCTGCAAAACTGTATGGGACACTTTATTTTGTAACACGGCGGAATTTACTCAGCTATACTCCTTGTACGTATTGTAGTGAAATAACATCTACCATGGATGTATGATAATGCTATTGATCAAACTATGAACAATTTCATTACAAGGCAGACATAAACTTTACAGTAAAATCGTAGAAATCTGACTTAAAGATCACTGCGAAATTAAATCCATCTCATTAATAAGATGTATTTTTATGGACTCATTTTTTTATGCTTCTTCCATATTTGAACTCAATAATCAGACCACCTCTCTACTAAGGCCATCTTTCTTCAGGATCAGTTGTGGTCTAAATATTGAGGTTTCACTGTACTAGCAAGTCATCTGTACCAGTTGTGGTCTTACTATTGAGGTTTCACTGTACTAGCAAGTCATCTGTACCAGTTGCGGTCTAAATATTGAGGTTTCACTGTACGAGCAAGCGATCTGTACCAGTTGTGGTCTTACTATTGAGGTTTCACTTTACTAGCAAGCGATCTGTACCAGTTGTGGTCTTACTGTTGAGGTTTCACTGTACTAGCAAGCAATCTGTACCAGTTGTGGTCTTACTATTGAGGTTTCACTGTACTAGCAAGCGATCTGTACCAGTTGTGGTCTTACTATTGAGGTTTCACTGTACTAGCAAGCGATCTGTACCAGTTGTGGTCTTACTATTGAGGTTTCACTGTACTAGCAAGTCATCTGTACCAGTTGTGGTCTTACTATTGAGGTTTCACTGTACTAGCAAGCGATCTGTACCAGTTGTGGTCTAAATATTGAGGTTTCACTGTACTAGCAAGCGATCTGTACCAGTTGTGGTCTTACTATTGAGGTTTCACTGTACTAGCAAGCGATCTGTACCAGTTGTGGTCTTACTATTGAGGTTTCACTGTACTAGCAAGCGATCTGTACCAGTTGTGGTCTAAATATTGAGGTTTCACTGTACTAGCAAGCGATCTGTACCAGTTGTGGTCTTACTATTGAGGTTTCACTGTACAAGCAAGCGATCTGTACCAGTTGTGGTCTTACTGTTGAGGTTTCACTGTACTAGCAAGCGATCTGTACCAGTTGTGGTCTTACTATTGAGGTTTCACTGTACAAGCAAGCGATCTGTACCAGTTGTGGTCTTACTGTTGAGGTTTCACTGTACTAGCAAGCGATCTGTACCAGTTGTGGTCTTACTATTGAGGTTTCACTGTACTAGCAAGCCATCTGTACCAGTTGTGGTCTTACTATTGAGGTTTCACTGTACTAGCAAGCGATCTGTACCAGCCCAAAATTATTATCTGGATTTTAAACATTACCTTGTACAGTAAATCTCGATAATACGACCACCATTGGGTCCCTTGAAAACTGGTCTTATTTTTGAGGTGGTCTTAATATGCAGGTTGAATAAAGATTAAAATAGGGAAAATGAATTTGAAAATCGTGTTCTTAACTTTGAGGTGTTCTTAATATTGAGTGGTCTTTAAGTGAGGTTTTACTGTACATCAAATATTTAGTAATTAACCGTATTCATCAAACAGATGTATTGTAACTTTATTTTACAAACATATCAGACCTGTAAAAAGTAGAGATGCATTGAATGACAATAATATATACAAGTGTTAATTGACATGTCATGTTGTATATTTTGGGTGAGAGATATAATACTCTTGTGATGACAATTAGGCCCTGAAAATATTAGTAATTGCGGGCGAATTTTTACTTCTTAAGTGAAAAGTTTAAAACACAAAACTGGTAAGCATAAAGTTAAACTTCAAATTAATTTCAAATGTATTTTTATTCAATAAGAAGGTCGAATGTTCGAATATTCGTTCCGGAAGGTCGACCGAATATTCGAATACCAAAATTGCCATTCGTTGACATCTCAAGTGATTATAATGCACCGGCATACATACATATTAACAACAGTGTACAACCTAAAATAAATAGACCCATACTTGGACAACATGGCAAGCAAAAATATGTTCATGCTATGAAAACTTTCATTCAGAATTTGTGAAACTTAGTAGTGTCTGTCAAAAGAAGGCGGTCACAGTAAAACCATCTTAACAAACTAAGAAACCATTCAACAAACTTAACGTACACACTTGGAAGTGTAGGCAATCATATCAGTTGCCTTTAGGCATAAATGAAACTTAACACACAGTATTCATTCACTCCGTTAATAATATTTGACATTAAATCAACGAGATGACCAACCCTGTCACCTAAAGAAAAATTGGGAAACATTTCTTTATAACTGATATCAAATTACATGTAAAGATTTCGCATCCAAATGATCCAGATTTCGCACCAAAATAAAGTGCTTTGGTATTAGCATCCTGATCCTGGGTAAGGATTCTGGCATTCCGAAATGTGATATAAAAACAACAACAACATTCAAAATGTAACATGTTTAAATGGATTACACAATATATAAACCACAGGAGATTGTAACAAGTTCTCTCTCTTTGTCCATTCTTGAGTTCCCTCCCTTTATCCCTTCTATAGTATATGTACACTTAGACAACGCTCACCACAATTGGTCCAATCAGCCGCCTCTATTTAAACAGTCTATATACGACGTTCTTGAAGTTCACATGGTCTACGTCAGATGGACAGCCTCATAGCCTTGTCTATCCTATACATATACTATAGAAAGGATAAAGGGAGAGAACTCTAAAATGGACAAAGGGAGAGAACTATGACCATCTCCTGCGATGTAAACTACATAACAAGACTAACAAAAGATAAGGGAAGTTTATGTTTTATAATCACTGATATAAAACATCATGATTTTTGAAACAAATACAAGTACATTAAAGAATAATAATAAATGTTGAAATTCACAATGTAATGTACAGTGCTTTCAAAATTGTGAAAGACAGCTCTAATATAACTGCCTGAATGATCCATTATTGCACAATTACACCAATACATGCTTACATGACTTGCTGAAATTAAGTGCACACATAAAAGTTATCAACATACATGTAGTCAAGCATCAAATTCCTAAGGTGCTTATCTCCCTTTGCAGTACATAAATCACTGCCTTCACAAATATCCTGTGATGATGGCTGTTTTGAATTAAATGACCATTTCACCTCGAAAACACAAGTAACTGTTGTTCATATTATTCTAGTAAATTCATTTTTTTGTTATACCATAACATATAAGTCTAATTTCCCTACGATATAAATGAACATTGAACACGGGTTACATAGAAAATCCAAAGTAAAACTCCCACCCCCCCCCGAGTACTGCTAGAATGTTTGTGATGGCAGAGGTCTCAGTACTTCCTAACAGAAGACTACTGTGTATGAGATGGAGTAAACCTATTAAGTCTTAGCCTGTCTTTCTTTATTCAAAGATTGTATCGATATATTGATAACTTTGAAATGACAGTGTTTCTCGGGCTTGCAAGTTGTGTTGCAATACCCTGTCAAGCTGAAAACACTCAGTCCAGGCCAATACATCTTGATCCACACTACAACACAGCTTACCAGAGCAGTCTTTGTGGTTGGGCCATCCTTAAAAAATTGTTTGTTTGCAATTACTGGACCTCATGAAAAATGGCGGTACTCAATTTTTTTTTTCAGGTTCATCAATGAAATTTTTTTTCAGTCTAAACTTAATAAATAAAAAAATTCTATCTACCCCCTGTTAAAATTCCAATCGCATAATTGCAAACAAACGATTACCTTACTCGCTTGTCCTAAGCCTGGGGTAAGTATTATCAATTACAAGCAAGCAAAAAATGCATGAACTTGCTCTGTAAGAATATAGTAGATCCAAATGAGGTATTAGGAAATATTGCATTCTGGCAAGCACTTTAAAAACACTTATGTGAAGCCTGATAGAGAACACATCATGAAGAATATACGCAATACTACATTAAAAGTCTATGTTATCCATAAAATACCTGTAAATCAACTGATAGGGACATAGTCCGTCTTGTTTGAATACATGATATACAAGAAATTACCACAGAGTTGATTGGATCTTTTGTCATATACATTCATGGCATTTATACACAATATTCATATGAATGGTTTTGTATTTGTATATATTATTACAAATTGTGTATTTTCGACACTATATTTCCATATTTGTTTGCATGGACACTGTTCATTTCCTTGTACATGGCCAGTCTAAGCCGCCGCATGCTGCAGACACTATGAAATATATCACAACCTGAAATGATACAAAAAATAAGCATGAAGACCAGTTTTCAAGGGTGGTCACATTATTGAGGTTTAACTGTATATCAATTTATTCAAGCTGATTGTAATGAAAACATTTAATCCACATATAAATGACTCAGTGACTGGAGTCTTGTGAAGTTTGATCACAACATTGTTGAGTTTTGAACTCTAGACCAACCCCTCTGATTTCTTATTCATTACAATACCACTTCCTATTTCCTTATAATAGTGAATAATCGCCACATTACATTGTTATAAACTATGCACAGAAAAAAATGAGAATGAATAAAAAAATAAGTGAAAGATTAATATACTTACGATTATTACCACACCAATTATAATAGTAATTTTAATATTTTTCCACCACATTGATCGTGCCAAATTTCTGCTTGTCTTTTTAAATGTAACCGCCTGAAAATAGACAATAATCGTAAATATTCCCTTAGAGACCACCTTGAGGATAAGACCGTATTTTCATGGACATGTTTTTAATATTTCTTCCATATTTTAACTCAATAAACAGACCATAAAAAACTTTCCTCTAAGCCAATGGTGGTCATGTTATTCAGGTTTCACTATAGTAAGGCATCATTCAAAGACAACCTGATAATATCGAATTAACAGGAGCTGTTCTACGACAAAACCAGTATTACATGTATTGACCAAAAATTCCATTATCAGATTTTCACATTTTCCAACAGATATATTCTTCGATTTTCATTTAATACCACATATAGTCTACTTTTCTTTTTATAGTGATCTTAATATTAACAATAACTAGGAAAGTAAACTACAAATTGATGATGTCGCCTCATAACGCTTTACTCAAATGTCCTTTGATTCTATAGAAAACATTATTTTCCAAATTGAAAACAAGTTACACAACTTTTATATATTCTTTTCAAGTTTATTTACTTCTATAAATCAAAATTAAGCTACCAAAAAACTTAGTTTGTTACATCTAAACTTTCATTGTGGAAATTCTCGAGGTTAAATCCTACGTAACTTATACGACTTTTGTCATGGAATTTACTACAGTCAAACCTATGTTAAAGACCACCTGCGAACAAAGACCACTATTGCAAAACCTGTCTGCAAAGACCAACGATTTTATCTCCCATCAGACCATTTTCAATGATATTTAATCTGTTATAAGAGACCACCTGTAAACAAAGACCACATTTTGCTGTTCCCATGGGTGGTCTTTACAGACAGGTTTGACTGTATACAACTAATCCAGGTCATAGCAGAATAACCTACAGTAAGGAACAACATGTTGAAGAACTGATTAACAAAAATGTTTTTATTTTACTGAGAGGCTTTCAGAGGTTTATTTAAAGGGAAAATAACTGCAACGAAATTAGTTGTCATATGAATAATGAATATAAAGCTTCCTTCAAAAAACAAATCTAGTTCGGTCAGGGGCTTGTATTAGAGCAACATAAATATGCTCAAAAGAACCGAGAAGCTATCTCTGTGTTTCTGTTAACTTTTTCTTTTGAGTACGAAGATTTATGAGGTAAATACAGATAAATGTGGTTGAAACTTTTGCACAAAGGAACTTTTTACTTACATTTGCACTAAGATCCTCTGTTTTGTCAACTAACAATTCCAATCTTTCTCCCCTGTCAGCAATTTGATCTAAAAACAACAACAACATACATAGTTTTTACTGTCTGTATGCAAATCTTACCACAAAATTGACAAGTGCAATATTATGTAATGAAATATAAAAATAAACATAAAATACCAACATATTACAATTGAATTTGAAACTTTGATCAGCATTGGCCAACATACATGCAAATGGCTTGACAATATTGTACAAATAAGTATATAAGTGGCACTGTCGATTTCCAACCTCTTCTTTAAGTGACGTAATTACCAGAAAACATCACATGTGACATCACCATGTACTGACAGTATGCAATATTTGCCCCATATGGCAATATAACAAGAGGGCCATGATTATATTAATAATTTATGCAATCTTGTAAGAGGACCACTAGACAATGCTACAAACCAAATATCAAAGCTCTAGACCTTAAGGTTTTGGACAAGAAGAATTTCAAAGTTTACACTTTTAAAATCTATTTTTAGCTCCTGTGACCTAATTATGCAGCGGACCGAAACTATTTATGTAACTTTGAAAGAGGCCCACCCAAGGATCATTCCTGTGAAATTTGTTCAAAATCCATTCAGGGGTAAAGGAGGAGATGTTGTTTAAAGAAAATCTATTTTAAAATCTATTTTTAGCTCCTGTGACCTAATTATGCAGCGGACCGGAAAGATTTATGCAAATTTAAAAGAGGCTCACCCAAGGATCATTCCTGTGAAATTTGAACAAAATCCATTCAGTGGTATAGGAGGAGATGTTATTTGAAGAAAATGTTGACAGACATTCATGGATCTTAAAAGCTAAAAATGAAGTGACTATACGGAATAAATATTGTTTCCTGCTTGCAAATAGTGACATCACATGTTGTGCTCTCTTGAAAACAGAAGAGGTTGTAAATTCCATAGCAACGCTCGTATGTAGATAAATTCTTCAAGTAGATGCTTTTTTTATAAAAAAGTTGTGAATGTACTTCTGTGAACATATAAAATTTTGCTGGCTGATTTTTCCGCAACTTCCCTGAATTTGTGAATTCGCAATTGTAACCATGTCCAGACTTTGCTAATTTGTATTAGATATATGTGAAATTCTGACTGAACTTAAAACGTACTTCAAGTAGCTTACCTATATTTCTAACCATGATTCCCTTCAATTCATCAACCTGACCTTGAACTTTATCAACTTTATCAGGAGAACTTGCAACACTATCAGCTGATACTCTCTGAAAACATGGAATGACAAACATACTTCAGCAATACCCCTAACACAGCTACACAATACAAACAAAATTCTATCCATTATAAGTAGCAAATAATCATGGCAAGGCAATCCAAGAATTTTCTAGACAAGTTAAGCTGAGGTGCGTTTTTTAGAGGTAGGGGAGAAAAGTAAGCCTATGTAGAAAAGGTAGCTGCCAAAAAAACACTTTGCTAGCTACTAAATATGTCCGCCAGACCAGACGACATTGTTCTGCATGGTTGCCATTTTGTTGTTTGTTTGTTTCATCGGGTTTAACGCCGTTTCTCAACGATATTTCAGTTATATACGGCGGCCGGTTCACCTAACCAGTTTTTCCTGGACTGAATTCTTGAACCAGTACTAACTTACCCTTCCACAAGGAGCCGGCAACTTCTCCACATGTGGAGGAAAATCGACATTTTTGTCAAATTTGCCATTTTGTTTAGCAAAGCTAGCACTGTCAGATCCCGCTACCTATCTAAAGATAGGGACTATTCTTCTTACATTTAAGAAACAGCACTGCAACTTTTCCCTACTTAGCGCTAGGTACAACTCTATTTTTCTACCTCTAAAAACTGTGCCTCTGATGTTAACATATATATCCATGAATGTGTGATATACAGTCGGACCTCGTCTATACACCAACCCTCTTTCTGAATACTTGGTATGATCAAAAAAAAAATCACGTCCCAATGTATCTTCTTAGGCACGTAAAGTTGAAATGGGCTATTCCAAACCATGTATTATTAAAAAAAAATTGTTTGGACCCGATGAATTCGAAGAACGAGGTCGGACTGTATATTTATTTGGACAAACACAGGAAATCAACACTTAGAATTAGCACAATGGACAATGAAAAATAAAGATCTATTCATTTCCTGAAAAGTTTACTTATTTAGTCAATTGCATAATTTTGTCCATTGTGGAAATGTTAATTTATGTGAAAAATGCTTCATGCCTTTCTGAATCATTGTATTGTATTGTATTGTATTGTATTGTATTGTATTGTATTGTATTGTATTGTATTGTATTGTCACATTGGTCTAAGGTGATGAAATTTTACATTGAACTCAGATCTCAATTCTCATTTTTGTGCTTAAATTTATTGTTACAAGATTATGAAATTGATCATTAACCATTATGTAAGCATCACAAATAATCCTAATATTTCAAGAAAACATCACAAATGTACATTGAAACCTCAATAACAAAGACTACAGTTTGTTCCAATGGTGAGATGGGCTTTTTTAGAAATTTAAAATAACCCTATCCAGGAAAAATTATGTTGATAGGTAGGTAGGTAATTATTCTTTTTATTCATTATTTTTTATGGTAATTCTAGTGTTAACTATAAATATGCTGCTTAAAGAAATCCCCACTCAGACCCCACAAAACATTTTTTGAGTAGGGGCCATTTTCATGGGTAGGTAAGTAATATGAGACAAGTGGTCAAGTGGTTAAGGCATCCACCTTGGGAGCTGGAGGTCGATGGTTTGAATCCCAGGAGGGGTCTGTTCTGATATTGCAAGCTAGTTAAATATTGGTTACCGTTCACCTACCTGCCTGGTGCCTGGCATGAAAGGATAGGAATCGGGAAGTTAATGTGCTCAGAAAGTAGGTGTCACATAAGTCAGAAATGACTGGCCCTTTCATTAGGGTTGACTATAATAAATAAACACTTCACTTTTATAATGTGACAATGTCTACCAACCATTTGTGTTGCCATGACTCTACTGAACTCGCTGCTCATAGCGTAAGGTAAAGCTGTTTGTGCCCGCACTCCATATTGCATCTGAAATCTGAAATTTGAACTCGATGTTTCACTATAGCAAAAAAATGGTAACCAGTAACTGTGTTCTGTTCCTTTAAATGCATGTTTTATAAAAAGTGTTAATAGGAGATTCATATATCAGCACACATTCTAGCTTATACACCATATACAGTATTCACAAAACTTTACCTTTTATGTGCCATCTATAATGTATCAAAATAAATTTAAATATTAACAAATTTATTTTATAAGACATTCATTAAAATATGCCACAATATTAAGATAGTGCAGTTGAATAAAATATATTTAATTTAAAACATCAACAATGCTAGAATCTAAACAACAGTACAGAACAAAAAATATTATAGAAAATCTCAAAAATCTAACAAATTTCGTTTATAAAAGGGAGACAATTCTTGATAACAAAACAATCATTTAACAAGCTGAACTTACTTTCTTTTTATTTCCGACAGAAATACGAAGGCTTTAGCTCTCTCATAGTCCTGCAATACAAAACAAATCATAAAATAAGCAAAACTTGATACACATTTTTTAAAACAAACAGTAAGTTCAGTTAAAGGTTGATTGTCCGATATTTTGGACAAAATATGCCAAGTCATGAATGTGAGAAAATTGATAGGAATTGCCTTCATACAGATGTACTCTACAATAGTGCATTGTCAATTTTCCAGCATATTTGCCAAAATCACAAATATCCGATACGCCTATTTTCTATCCTCGCCAATGTGCCGAGTTAGTGATAGTTACTTCAAGATTTGGTTGTGAATCTGAGATTTGAGTTAAAAGTATTGAGTGTGGGGTATTGAACTACAATAACAATCCTTGGCTCTGACAATTGTTTTGCTAACATGCATATATATATCTGATAAATGATAACATAACTGGGGTACTCACATCATCTGTTATGCAGAGATACACTATTCTGTCTTCACATATATAGTGGAACAGGTAACTGTAATATAGGAAATGTTGAAGTATTAAAGTTGACGAACATGAATGTCAACATAATCTTTGCATAAATACAGTAAACCCCCACTTAAAGACCACCTCAATAATAAGACCACCTCAAAATTAAGAACACAATTTTCAAGTCCATTTACACTGTTTTGCCCTCATTCAACATCAATATTAAGACCACCTCAATAAGAAGACCAGTTGTCAAGGGTCCCAAAGGTGGTCTTATTACTGAGGTTTTACTGTAAATTGTTATCATAATATCTGTAACACAGAAATTATGTTGAGAGATTAAAGTGAAAGAAGCCACTCCATTTCTTCATTTACGCACAGATCACAGTAGAAAGTAATTTGTATGTAAAATATTTATGTATATAAACTATAGAAGGAATATAAAAGGGAAGAGAACTCATGACAATCTCCTGTGTCAGAGAATTCAGACAGACTTGTTTTCACGTTCACTCCTCATGTTTGTTATACATTCAATTGTCATTTTATCTCTTCTAGAGTTATCTCCCTTTATCCCTTCAATAGTACATGTAGGGATAAAGGGAGAGAACATGTGAAAATATCCTGTGGTTTGTTATCATTGAATTGCATTATCAAAATGTATATATTAGATTATTAAGTAGATCAGTGACATTAAAGCTTGTATCCATACCTTCCTTTAGTGTACTGTAAAAAAAACATGTATTACAAAAATTCAAATGGTCACAGTTGTCAAATATACAGTATTATTCATAAATTTACTTTCACTGAAACAAACATATTACATATGAATATAAATATGCATATATGAGTTAAAACGATAAAGTTCTTCTAGTCTTGCATAATGTTCCTAACAAAGAAAAATTTTGTCCATTTTTAAATAAGAAAGAATGACAGTGAAACTGAAAGTAGAATAATAGGTTAATTAACTTTCGCAATATAAAATTAGTGAAAGGCACCTCAATTTTTTGTTCTGACTGAAAACCTTACCAGGAAGTATTCATGAGAAATTTATACCCCATACTTGCTGAGAAATACCATTCCTTTATGTGTATGTACTGATTAATCAGTAGGCTGACACTGATAAGAAATTTCATGTAAAAAACATATATTCAATAGGTTTCCAACTGAATATGAAATTTTAAAAATTAAAGATTACAGGTACAAAGGTATATATGAAGTATGAATCATCACTGGTTTTTTATTTAAACCTGTAAGACATACATTTTATTTCATATTTATAGTATATATCAACTGTGTTAAGTAAGTAAATAATGCAATAAACCATCAAAGTTAAATAGGTTTTCTGATGGTGTTACACTAGCATTCACTTATTCCTGAATAAGTTTAATATCAAGGGTCGCTCATAAGAAATACCATACCTTCCATGTGAATATGTAAGTTTGGAGTTATCAGCCGGGATCTTCGCTAGGATTTGCTCCGTAACTTCTGTGAAGTTTCCGGCACAACTTGCATATTTTGCAAGCACAGTTGTGCCTCTTGCAACTGTACAAAACAGAATCGGCATTCTGAAAAATATGAAAATTTCGGTATATACTGATGCTTCATAATCATATTGCTGCGATCTATATACATGCATATAATGAATGACCAGCTAAAAAATCTACAAATTAAGCGTCTCTGTAGTCGAGCGGTTAATGGTATGGTCGCCGACTCCAAATCATTTGCCCCTCACCAATGCATGTTCCAGACAATAGAATTTAGAAAATGACACATATATATGTATGCTAATACCCACAGGTACCTGAAGCAAATTCAATAATACTTATTATAGTAATAGTCCATATATAGAACATTAAAATATTTTGTTTCAAGTACCTGTGGCTAATACCATATTCAGACTCAGAAGTGGTAATAAAGAAGTAAAGTAATAATACAGTTGACAATCTGTTATCTTCGTAACATGAGTTTTTATACGGACATCAAAATAATGCAAACTCTCATCCGGTTTCATCAAAGCATGTCTTAGTGATGATCTCACGAATATTTTGGTTTTATTGTAAAGTGATAGCTACATGTAATGTGTGGAATGTCGCATATTAAATTTTTGGATCAACAAACTGAACACAACTTGCTTTTGCGTTATTCATACATGTGAACTCTCCTGATTTCGCAGGATTCTCCCGGATTTGATAGCCAACTCATGATCTCCTGATTTTTAAAGTAAACATCGTAATTTTTGTCATGGGATATTTTTTTGTTCGTTCCCGACTGGTTCACAAAAACCCAACCCTATTTCAATTGTATTCCGATATGACAATTGGCAATAAAATTGTTAATTGGCGACTTTGTTATAGAATATAGAGATGACCACCAGATAACGAGTTAATTCGCAGAATATCGCTTTTAACAGCTTATGTTAAGGATGAAGACATTAATCTTATATTGACAAAATTTCAGCCACAGAAACAAATCTCCTGTTTTGAGTCTCATTCTCCCACTTTGCTTCTGAAAAGTTTCGAATGTATGGTCACGAACATATAAACTATGGATTGGAAACAGGCTGGTGTATCCTGGCACAACCAGATTTTGACCGCCTAACATGATTTTCCCATCGCACATTCCATAACTCGTCCAACACGGCGACAGCAATTCAGGGCTCAACACTAACGGTTGTCCGATGGATTTTGACCAGTAATTTGAAGGTCCGGGCAACCAATTTCCAAAACTACTTGCCCGATGTGACCAGTAACTTTCAATGGAAGAAATTGTGTCCAAGTTACCTGATGGGCTTAACTCAATTCAACCAAACCAAAAGATCAATCCACAGTTAACAAAAATTGGCTCAAGAAAAATCAATGTTGGACTTACAATTGGAATTACATGTGAATTAGCCAGTTTATGTTTTAATTGAATTGTTCATGTATTAAAGCCTGCATATTGATGCTGTATTTCTTCATTTGTCACAACTTCTGCATTTTCACTATACATTTTTTTAAGGTCAGGACAAGTGAACATTCGGTCAGGACAAGTGATTTTTAAATCTACTTGTCCGACTTGTCCAGTAGTAAAAAAAGTTAATGTTGAGCCCTGCAATTTTTATGTATACTGATGATTTAAATAAACCTTATCCCACATTGATGCAACAAAAATAAGGACCTAACTATCATAGTTTGTTTATTATACGCGTCAGTCCACGCTGACCTAATTTTCTGTTAACCCGGATGTTCACAACCAGTTTTCGTCCACTTTGGAGTAACTTCCCTTGACTACAGTACACAACAAAAGTTTATGCCCTACATGTAAAATGTGTAACTGTACAAACTCATTAATGAAACTAACTGTCAATCTGGACCGTTTAACTTAAGTTAATTACCAAGAAAGTACCATATTTAGAGGGTGCATTTTTTTTTCTTGTATTCAAATGAATAAACTTGTTTTAGGGATACCATATTCCCATAATGTCAATGATGCTTTCTGATTGATAACCCAATATATATAACTTTATGATTATAACAGAATTATAAGCTCTGATTAAATCATATGAGTCATAGTCTCTGTAGGCAACCCTAGATGACACATTGGCCTGTAAATAGATTAAACACAGCCACTTAATACATAACCAATTAAATCCAAACTAGCACGTATTGAGAATTTATGGATTAAGACACGAACCATTTGTGTTACAATATGTTTGTAGTGTACTGTACTTCAAGCATCGTGCAATACGGAATGTTGGGCCCTGGAATAGGCATAGATGCAGACGAAATAAAAACAACAGGATTGTGCAGCCATTTTTATGTAAAAAAATTATTTGATTGAAGGATATATTTAAAATTAAATACACAATATTTTTACACTTTTTACGGAAAGGTTTGTTTTTTTACATTTCTAATCTCCATTTTTCACTGGCTCACATCATTTGACAATTCTGCATCCAATGTAAACAAATGTGCATGCACATAGCAGATATTTTGGTCTGGCGACCTAGCTTTTGGTATGTGGTCGAAAACTGGTTGTTTGAGGATACCGTATATCAGCCCTGCGTTCAGTTACGGCTATCAGTGGAAAACGTTTTGTGTTGTATCCCTTGCTCACCGTATCACATTGGCTGCACACGGGTACCAAATTGCAAAACGTTTCAAAACGATAGGTCTGATAGCTGTAACTGAACGCAGGGATGTATTTAGACTTACGACCGAAATTATGCATACATCAGAAGTCTGGATGTTGTTTATTATGATTAATCAATACATATATGTATATATATGCCATGCTTACAGACATGTCCAAGTGCTCATGAATTTATAAAATCCACCCACCCTTACAGACACTCAGTAACTTGAGTAAGGACGGATTGCCAGTTCGATCAATGTTAGTTCTGGTAGATTTATATGTCATACTGCAGATAACTACAAATAAACTACAATGCACGTTAAAATATAAGAGTGTAGGCCTATAATGTCATGATTTTTCTAGAATGAACACATGAAAATGACAGACCAAATTCCAATGCGAAATGTCACAACTATGCAAGCATCAATCGTTCGTAAAATTGAAAATACGTATTTGAAACAGAAATTAGACACTTTTCAATTTTTTATCAAACAAGTTAAAATCAATCGAGTTTAATAAATACCTCAATGAGTGGACTTCCTTCTTTCTTTTTCAGTTCAGTAATGTTTACTTGGGAAATGACATCACTAACACATGACTGACTGGTCATCCATTGCTTTTCGTTAGAACGCTACTTTATGGTGCATTTTATGAAATACGAAAACCAGTCCAAATCCGAGCGTTCTATAACTGAGACGTAGTTTCGTTAAGCACATTGTCGGTTGAAATGACTTCTAGATTTACCAATTCTGGCAGTAAAGGGAACGAACTTGGTGATGTTGACCCAAGTAAAAGGAAGTTAACGGTGGTTAGTTAATTTTTTGTTGATTGATCCGTACAATGCTTTTTTATTCGAAATCATTAAATTTTGTGATCTGAATCATTAGACGCTTATTCAAATTGGACTAAATCAAGGGGAAAAAGTGCGCCCGGTGTGGGGACCGAACCCACGACCACATGAACACTAGTACGGTGATCTACAGAATGAGCTAACGGGTGGCCGTCTAACCCAACACCATGACACTCCTCCCCTTCCAGCATTTGAGGCTCAATCACAGTTGACCGTCAAACACCACTGCCAGTGCGGTTGCGGGACAACTCGACCCCTGAACAATTCGACCCCTGAACAATTCAACCCAATACCAATTCGACCCCTAAGTCAACTCGACACTTGTCAATTCGACCCCTAAGTCAACTCGACCCCTAATTTGCTAAGTCAACCCGACCCCTCAGAGGATTAGGTGTAAAAGATGAGGGTTTATGTTTGGTTGATTTAACCATTGTTCTTCCTTGGAGGTGTCAATTACTTATTTTTTTATAAGTGTGTGTGAAAGTTTTAACACGTCATAATAGGCCAAATATTTTACAGAACAATCAATGTCTTGACTTCATTAAGTGGGCCATTTAATTAATAATTAATGTGTTTGGAGCAAACCATCTCATTACTATATGTTTATGCATGCCTTACAAAAGACATGAAATAATGAGTATATAACGCCTGCAATACAAGGAATTGGTAAATTCAAAGAGTTTATCAATGTATTTTTAAAAGTATTTAATTCAATTTAAAAGTTAAGTTGTAAAGTTATTATTTTAAAGCAATAATTTAATACATACATGTAAAACACCAAAATGCCATAAGAATACACCAAAACTAACGCCTATACAGTTTATATATACTTTTATTTCGAATTTATATTACAACATTATGTCAAATTGGGTGTTTATAAATCATGTTTTTTTATTAAAATTTCATAATATACATACAATAATTCAAATATTTTCTTAGCATCTGAGGGGTCGAGTTGACTTGCTGTATAATCGGAAATATTTTCATAGCATCTGAGGGGTCGAATTGACTTGCTGAATAATCGGAAAATAGGGGTCGAGCTGTTCAGGGGTCGAGTTGACTTGGTTTAATAGCGGGTGTCGAATTGTTCAGGGGTCCAGTTGTCCCGATACCGCCAGTGCCACCATTGATGTAAAATAAGGGGAAACATTGCACCCAGTGTGGGGCTCGAACCCATGACTCCGTGAACACTATAAGGATGCTCTACCGACTGAACTAACATGTGGCTGTCAAATCACACACCACTACACTCCTCCCGCTTCCAGCGTTTGAGGCTCAATCACAGGGGCTGTCAAACATCGCTTACTATTGAAGTAAATCAAGGGGGAAAAGTATGCCTAGTGTGGGACTCAAACCCACAAGCCCCTGAACTATAGTATGGTGCTCTACCGACTGAGCTAACGGACAGATGTATTACCCCATAGTACTACAAAATTTTATGGTGATATTAATCCAATCAATATCAGCTGACAGTTAAGCACTTCAGGGTGTGCTTTATTTAAGGGACTAGTTTAAGACAGTCTTATATGGCAGAATTGAATGGTAGCAGCCATAGTTATATGGACGGAACTTGTACTTTAGTCTAAATCCAAATTTATGTGGAGGCTGTTGCATAAATATTTTGCATTTTAATGATTTATATGAAACTAACAGTAATGTAAACATATTAATCAAAGCATATAATATAAGTTCATAACATGATCTACCATCATTAGTCATACATGAACAAATATTTGAAGATTTATATTTCTCTGTCTACTGAGTTCAATAGTAATTATGGCTACTTATTGGAATAAGTTTTCATCTCTTGTTTGTCGTATCACATTAAATAATCCACAGCAAGTAAGTTGTATTTCAGAGAAGTTGAGCTATTAACAATGCATATTTCTAACATCTTTTCTAAAATTTGTTTTATATAGATGCCCACAGAGGGAGGAAAGGAAGACGAGAGCTGCAAAACTTTTGTATTAAACAACGAAGACCACACATTGGGAAATTCACTACGATATGTGGTCATGAAAAAGTATGTTCTTTCTTTTAATGAGTAATAATAATATCTATATGACTAGAAACAAAGATTCATCTGTGATTTACATAGTGGTTTTACGGTAAATTTAAAAAATAATATATTGTTGTATATATTAACATTTATTTCATGCTTTCTAGTGTATAATAGTGTACCTTGGTATAACAGCAATTTTTTATCTTATTAACTCACAGTGAAATTACCACAGTTATACTGATGTCATATCAAATATTGAGGCATTCAATGGAGGAAATTTGATGTAATATACAAGTAAAAATAAGCAAAGGATCAAATGAAGCATGAAATAAATGGACTATTTGTATGTTTCAATGTAAGATCGAGTTATTTCATCTTGTGAGCATCTGACTTAAATTTTCTTTTACTGCTCACTGGATAAAATAACTTTCAATCTTACACTGACTGACACAAATATCCTTTATATAATTTATTTACATTAAAAAATACAAATTGTATGGTTAATTTTGTTTCTATATAATTTACTAATCAAGATCTGCATATAATTATTAAAGATGATTGTTAAATTTTGATTAAGGTTTATAGGAATAAGGCATGCAAATTGGTTTCTAACGATGATTATTCTTTCATTACTGTTGTTTTTTTCCCTTATTCAGCCCAGATACACAATTTTGTGGCTACAGTATTCCACATCCTTCTGAGGACAAAATCAACTTCCGTATCCAAACTTATGGTAAGTTCTCTTTGTTTCGGTGATATTTTATTTTTTGATTTTGCGAAAAGGACAGTTACAGTAACTGCAAGTTATTCCAACATGATCACCAAACAGCCCACTCCACATGTATATGAATAGTATCAATGTTGTAAACCCAGTCATAGCAGACATGGGGTCGATTACTTGAGAAAGTAAGCAATTGCAATTGTGTACATATGCAGCGTGTGTTTATCCAAGTGTATGTAAATAATTGATTACTTTGCTTTTTTCAGTAATCGATTACTGCATGATTTGCAAAAAATTGATTAATAGTTGATTGTTTAGTAAAAGTAATTGTGATAATTTTCGATATTAAATCATGAAAAATATCTTCACAAACAGTACATGATAACACATTAACACAAGCACAACTATATAATTCATTTATTACATTTGATCATCATAAGCATTTCAAATATCTTGTCACAATGTCTACACCTCTCAAGTCGAAAACAAAATACATCAATACTAAAAAGGTGCTCAACTGGAGCTGAAGAAGCTGAAATACACAAGTATTTTTTTGCAATGTTTGCGTGATTTGGATATTAATGCAGTTGCTGTTTCAGTTATTTATTTTTCCTTGACCACATTTGATAGGTAAGGCAAAGCTTTAAAAATTGCCTTCGACAGTTAACCAGCTTCCATTTTTGTTTTGGGTGAATTTTTGTCTTTTTCAGGCATGTAGCTATTATTCATAAGTATCGACTTTTTAAACTATATCAACAATCGATCACCAGAAAAATATCAATGATACATCAATATGATTTCTATCAATGACTGCTCTATGCACCTGTCTGCTTATACGGTTGAAAGTAGCTATCAAGCTTTTCTTTTCAGTCAATTTCCATATAGCATTGTATATAATTTGTATACATACAAATTTAGCTTTTTTGCTGCCAATGCAGTGCCGACATAAAATCTGAAAACTGAAATGACTGACTTTATTAGTAATGGTAACTAACAGTATTAATTGATGTGGTTGTTAATCTATAGTTAATGTTTTGCAGGTAAACCCGCAACTGATGTGTTAGAGAAAGGACTGAATGATCTCAACTCTATATGTTCTCATGTTCTAAGGACATTCGAAGTTAGTAGTTTTGAAATATGAGTTAATCACTAGATTCATATTGTGACTGTTTTCTATAACCTCTATTTTACCAGGTATTGGTCAATACAATTGAAGTATTAATGAGATTGACTGTTATTCTACAAGTCATATATTGAACAATACGTTTCTGTTGTTCATGAAGCATGTAACACATAAAAATTAGTTTTTCTCCTGTGGAAGATTTTCAAGTATGAACAGGACAAAATATTTCTTTCTAAATCTTCAATTATCTGTCTTTCTGTCTTTCTGTCCTGCCAGTCTGCTTTTATTTCCTGGTTCATAACGTTTTAAGCTATCCAAATGGTTGCATAATCCATTGTACTTGCTTGAAAAAAATAGACAAACAACCATAGACAAAAAACTAGGCAGCGTGATCTCTGCACTGACGACAGGTCAATTTTCTAGACGTTTCACGCTGCTCTAGAAATCCACTAGCCCGATGTTCTAGACTAGTCTAATGCTGAATAGGGCTACCAACAGTTGAGTTGAAGTTAGTCCCGAACAAGTCTGTTTTTAAAGCTAACCAACATCAGCAATTGTTCAGTTGTAAGTCAAACCTTAGAATCCCATAAACACATATATGTGATTATTATTTTTAGATTGTGGAGCTATCATTGTGTATGATTATTTGTTAATAAATTGATTGCTATTCTCAGACAACTAGCTTGCTGTGTCGGACAAGTCAACTTTTACATTTCCATTAGTCTGGGACAAGTGTCTTGGAATAAATTCTAGTGCCATGCAGTATATGTAAAATTAATGGATGATATACTATATTGCAGACAAGTGTAAATGATCACAAGAGAAGAAACCAATCAGCTGATGTGGAGATGAGAGAACAATCTGTCTGATGAGGTGTATATACTGTCTGGCTTCAAACAACTTTATTCTGTGATAATTGAATTGATCACAATTAGTGAATGTACTTTGATTTCTAGCAAGAGAAATCCGTGTACTGAGGAACGACCTAGGTTTGGATATTACAGTACTAACAGACGACAGACTGGAGTCGTTTCCAGAACAGCGAGCATGAAAACATTGTTCCAAGGAATACCACCTCTTCAAGGGATTAACTGTTTGTTGAGTGTCTAAAAAACGTATATTTTTTTCTGTAAGTTTAAAATTGGTTGTTTCTGGTTGAGCCTGTGATTTTGGTAGCTCAAATTTTTCAAATGGAGTGGTGACATTTTCTACATATTTTTGCGACTTTACAAGTGTGCTTAATAAATATTGTATTACAAAAAAGTAGATTCCATTTAACTTATACAGTACATCGTTGTTTATTGTCCCACTTTCATTAATCATGAATTAAAGATTTTGAGAAACTATTGAAAAGATAAATTGTTTGATGTAAAAGTACTCACAAAATCATTAAATGTTGTATAATGATGGGAAAAGATATCATTTTTTAGAAAAATGTTAAGGTCACTTCATTGTTTAAAAGCTGTTTAATTTTTAATCTTTGTTAGTTTGCATATGCACATCTATGTCTAACTAGGTGTTGACATTATGCTGTTCTCTGGATAGAACCAGCATTTATTTTCATGAAATATATGTTAACTCTTAACTGTAAACAGTCTTTAATTGAATTATAAGTAATGTTTGTTCTGAATTATTGAAAAAAAATCATATGTCTGTATACAGTTGGATCTCATTTAAGCGACAACCTTCTATTCAAATACTTGGTATCATCTGAAATAAATATCTTGTCCCAATATGTCTTCTTAGGCACGGGGATGTCAAGTGGGCTATTCAAAACAATGTATTATTAAAAATAAAATTTCAAACCCGATGATTTCAGATGATTGAGGGTACAAAATGTATAGAGGATGAAATAGTAACATTTGTGTGATTGATTGTATACAGGCCTGTATGTACAACTTGCGTACAAGTTTGGAAAAGTGTTGGTCAGGATAAATGATAAGAACATTTGTCTGTTTTATATCTTTTTCATTTGAAATATAATGAAATGATAAAGAAACGCCAGGTTATACGTTTTGTTGTAATTCTTAACTTACTTAGCTGTAAAGTTTACACAGACTACTCCTTGTTAACCTGTTAACTGCCTTAGTGAAGCTTGACCTGTGTAACGAAAATAATGTGCACACAAATCGAGAGGGCTTTGTCCAAATTCAAATTCATGCCATGTTGTACTTTGTAGAGGTATACAGCACAGCACAATCTGTTGTTATAATTAAAAATACATTACTACGATTATGCCACCCCTCTTCTAGGTCGCAAGGGATTGTGCCATTGCTCTTCTAATGCAAAGGCAGCGACCAGATCAGGTTGCTATGCAGTTTGTTGTGCCTGTTTTGTGATAGAACGTTTTGTTAGACATTTAAAAATCACATGGTTGTTGCAAACCAACTGCAACCTGGCCGTCGTCATGTGACATCACAACATCAGGACACAGCCATGCATCTCCAAGATTCTGCGGAATAGGCATTGACTTGCCGTTGAAACGCCACTTAATACATAGCGCAAGAGTCAATCACCCAATTCACCACAAAATCGTGAGAAATCATTTGAGAGAGGACAACTTACAAGTGCGTTGTCCCTATGTTGGTTTGCCACACACAGCATCGAGCACATCAGATAAATTGGTTGATAGCACTTTCGAATTTTTGTCAACATAACCAATAATGATACATCTTTACGTCCATACTCAAACAAATTTCTCATGAAGTTCTAATACTGTAGATCTGAGATTCACCTGTTATTTCTTTATCCGTTCAGTAATTGTATATGTTAAATGATCCTACAATTGTATATGTGTATGTAAACATTTTATGTAAAATGAAATTATTTGTTTTGAAATAAAACTAGTTTGTGAAATTCTGGTTCATTGTATTTTAAGATTTTATTTCAGGAGCTTTATATGGAATGTTGCAAGTCTTGGTAAATACTGGTGGATAATACCCAGAATTAGCTTAAACTGATTTTTTCATCAGGGGTTCAGTCTTTTAGTTTGATTTTAGAATCCATTGAAATTCAGTCGGAAATTCAATCCTGTCTTTGCAGGGCACTTGTTTTGCCATTTTTGGGGCTGTTTATGGGTACCATTCCTCTACTAAGTAGTATATCTTTGTCCCCTATTTCCATTTAAAATTCCTCTCGCAAAAAATGAAGTAAATTCTTATAAGATTAGGTGGGGTTAATCCACATGTCTTTGAACACATGAACACATTCGTCAGAAAATGCTGTATGTTTTTTCATGATTGTTTAAAAATGTTATCAAAAACATATGGCATCGTATAAAACATTGAGCCCTATTGCATTTCAGCTTCTTTTTATGCAAAACAATATTTATTGCAGCGAACTGACAATAAGTCTTGCATATGAAAGAAACGAAGGAGAAAAAAATATGGTCCTTTAGTCAGTTGAGTGGTATTATTTACATTATGATATATAATTGTGTATAAACATGGCCCCTTTTCATCTTTAAAACATGCAACATTCCTCTATTTGAGTGTATGGGTATCAATCCCCTATGGCTGTCTAGTGCTCGGCTTCTTTTTATTGGGATTTGAGCACGATTTGAATGATATGTTACTCGTACTGCATAATTAGAGGGAAAACCATTATTTATAGCAATATGGAGTAGATCTATTGATGGAGGTAAAACTGTCAAGTGTGAAGAGATGTAAGTTTCCACTGAACTTACTCTTGAGTTGTCAATGATTAGTTTAGTGCAGAACAATGAATGAACTGCCAATTCTGAAACGACATTATGTGATAAAGATGTTATAATAGCTAATGTGACCAGTTTCTTTACCGTGGAATGACAACACGACCAACTCATCAACAACTAGATGAAACCATAGGTGGCCGGTGAGTGGCCATGACATTTACAACCCTCATTCAAAAAAATATAGAAACACAGTGAAAAAAAAAAACAGTGAAAAAACTCACTGGCCAACTATGGATGAAACAAGCTCTGTGGATTTTTTATATTGTGATGTGAGCCTATTGTCACAAAATAAATAACACAACATCAAAGATAGTCATGCAATCAAAACAAACTTTGGTTATATAAGTTCATGTACTTAGTAAACAAATTCTCAGAAAACTATAGATTCATATGAAAATTCATACATTGACAATATGACAGCAATCACTGTTTGAAGTTTTGTATGTAAAAATGCAATATTTTAATTTAACAACAATCCAATTCTGATAAATATACACATGTATAGTTCATTGGGAAGTTATTGGTCGAACAAAATATAGACACAATAATTCATTAAAATGCTTCATGTCATGGGCATTGAAAACCTGTTAGAAATAGATTCATTAAACTGGTAAATCAGAATTGCTTATTTGTTAATCATACAATGTATAATGAGTAGATGTAACATAAATGAATTTAAAACCAAAAAATGTTGTCATAAATGTAAAGTATTTAGTTCCTGATCAAGTGATCTAGATCTAGCTCTACGTATATGTTTTCAATTTTGACAGATAAAATTATGTGTTCAGACATGCACGTAATAATTGATATTTATTCAATACAAATTGCGATAAATTCAGTAGTTTTGATATTTATAAACAACTTAAGAGCACTTGATACCTGGGACCAATACATGTATATACATTGGTCCCAGTTGATACAATAGCCCATTTCAGATAGGTCAAAATCTAGGATGACAATGGATAATCTTACGCCGTAAACCATAATGTTATGTTAATGGAACTATGTTAAATGTGTGAACTTATTGTGTCTGGACATTCTATTGTGTCAGCACTATTTAATCCCCTTTGTGGGTTTATATCTTGTGGCGAAATACAGCTGATTAATCAGCGATGCACAACGGATAACAACACGTGGTTTTGTTTACATTGACAATATTTCTCATGTGATCAGTCACATGATCATGGTGACGTCATTATCAAAGCTCTTGTGGACAAATATTTTCTAAATATGAGGTGTTTTTCTTGATTTAAAGGTTCTTATTCTTAGGTTAGTATGTTTATTGTATTTAGATGCAACATTTTCTGTCATATGTATGTTCTGACATCGTAAAATCTACCTGCACAGCCCTAAAATACCATACAAGATTGAAGTTGTACATGAGTGGGTGGGGTAGTGTGGTTCTTGGTTCTGTCAACTTTTAACTACGTGTGAAATGAAACGACTTCAATTCAATACATTTTTAATTTTGATATACATTTAAATGTTGCACATTTGAGGAACATTGTAGTGCGTTAATTGTGGCAGAATACCCTCTTTGTTTGGTGTTGGCAAAATTAGTTGGGAATTTATTCTACGTTAGTAATTTTCCTTGCAGATTACTTTAATTTGGTTCACTTTAATCTTCATTGACTGTTGTACTTGTAATTAAGATTGTCATTTAAGATCAAGATCTTAAGTGTTGCTGATCCTCGTGATGCTACACCAAATCTGATTAAGCCCCAGTCCCACTGTCACGACTTTGGGCACGAATGCCGGTGAATAGGGAAGAATGAAAAAAGCCGTAATGGCTCGGCATGTACTGACCCTAGATGTTGTATGCATATTGTACGCATGGGTACGAATGCCTCAAGAATACAGTGTGGCAGCAGTAAGAACGCGTTACACTTCCAACAAGAATTAAGAAGAATCAGTACGTGCCCACACAAACTCACTACGATCACAGTAAAAATGCTGTAGGAATGTCCATGAATCAGTACGAATTATGGCCTTAGCAACCATCGACTTCCTGGAGGCATTCATGAAGGGTATCAGCGTGGCACCATACTGAGTAAAGACATGTGTGTTCATATTGTATTCTTACTGCGTTAGCGATTCGTGATGGTGGCTGTCAATAGTTTTCTCACACTCCAAGCAAAATGTAGTATGCTATATCACGAACCACTACGCATCCAGTATGAACCTGTATTAGTATAACGTTCGTGTTGTGACGCAATCAGAGTGGTAATTTTGGCACGTGGTACATTGGGTGGGCGGGTACAGGAAAATAATTGTAAATATTAAAAAAGATACGATTAAATGACATGTGGTTGTCAACGATTAAATGACATGTGGTTGTCATAAACATGGTTAACATAAGCTCGGATCAATTCAGAAAAAATTAATGTTGGTAAAATGAAAGCAAAATTGACACTTTTATGTGTACTTATTTTTAATACTTTATATAGCCCGTCTGTTTTAGTGAGTATGAGCACGAGGCTTCAATAATTGTTGATGAAAATATTATAAGGGCAACTATGACCATTTTTGTGTCATACTTTTTTCTAACTTTCGGTTCCAAAGTTTTTCTAAGCAAGAGGAAGTTATCATAAGGCAAACATAATGAAACAAAAATAGTCATTGTTTTGTAACTAAGAAGAACAAAATGCACACATCGTAGTGTGACATAATGGTGTATAGTCGGGTTTATAACCAAAAAAAAAAAAAATTATTTGAGTTGGCGGCCAAATCTCGGGTCGGTCGGTAAAGGGCAAACAAACCTAATTTTAATTTAAGCCTAAGTGTACATACGAGCATCTGGTTCCACTTTCTGGTCGCAGAGGTGAAGGAGTGCTTCAGGACATTGGGTCAGCAATATTGTATGTGAATTCTTGTTTGGTTAAGCCATGTCCTCCACAAGTCAACTGGTGGATGTTTTAAACATTTGAGTGATGCAGATTGTAATTACCAGCTAAGCTGGATTGATGTTGCTTGAGAGTTGCCCAGTCAATTTCCCTCACCATCCTCCTGGTACTAATAGCTATCTTGTTGTAGCCCTTGACCAAATGAGCTGCTTATCATTTGACAGCTTCGACTTAGATGATGTTGGTTATTGTGTATGGGTCTCGCACTGTGCTGGCATACTCGAGGATGGTCAGACAACTGTCTAGTAGGTTGGGACCTTGATGTCTTTTAGAGTTTTCGACTTCCTTGGTGGTTATCTAGGTGTGACTGTTGTAGATTATCTTAAAAATGTGATTATGAAATGACACTTGGGTATTTGCCAGCTTTTTTGGACGTTTGTCTTTAGTGTTGATTCAGTGGCAATATTGCTGTGATGTGCCCCATTATTTACACTAACAGATCCAAAGCTGTGATTGTGAAGTCATTGTGTTGCTAAGTTTCTTGTTGTTTTAGCAGTCCAATGGTGTGTGTATTTTGCGTTTATTTTTGTCATCAACGGTTTGGAAGTTAGTGCTTGATACAGAAGATGCCTAAGTTTCAGAAGCACCCCTGGTTTGTTTACGGGACCTCGATTTTTCAAAGTCTTGTCCAAAAGACTGCTAGTACTGTTAGTGGTGAAGCAGGGAATCAAACCTGTGTTCCCTGGATTACTTGTCCAGCATGTTACCACTGGACCACAGATCCACTGCATAGTCCTATACTGTCTCAACTCCAAATTTTATACCTCCTTTTTGTACTTGAGGGATCTGTAAGGGAGGCCCCTATTGGTATGTGTGACGTTTATCTTCCTCAACAATGGCTGAAAATTATTTAAAAGGGAAAGTAGGGCCAATTCAGATATAATAACTTTACTTACTTCCTGCTTTGATTGTTGTTCTGTCAATTTCAACTCAAAATCTCTATATCCTGGTGTTGATAAGACAAGTTTGCACATTTTCCAGTTGTTAACCTCTTGAAACCGGTTATACTTAAGTTTTTTGTTTTACTAAGTTTATTGTTTTACTAAGTTTATTGTTTTACTGAGTTTATTGTTTTACTAAGTTTATTGTTTTACTGAGTTTATTGTTTTACTACACTGGTATGTGCATTTGTGGACCGGCAATCCGTAGACCTGGGTTCGAATCCCGGTAGCGCCATTGACCGACTTTTCATGTTCCTTAAAACATTTCTTTATTTCAATTTTACTACAGCTGGTGTTAAGTGCTGTGTGGCGGATGTAAAAATTCGCCCCGTACTTCGTCCAAAGTGTAGTTAACTTAATCAACTTTATAAAAGTTAAATCTACACGAAAATGACGTTAAGTCTCTGTGGTGTAGTGGTTAGCATAACGGACCGGCAATCCGTAGACCTGGGTTCGAATCCCGGTAGCTCCATTTTCATGTTCGTCTAAACGTTACTTTATTTTACCAAAACAGAGGACAAAATGTCATTTGTTGACAGCTCCTTTCGTAAAAGAAGGGGTCTGTGTATCAATAGTTGGTCAGTCTCATTCATTATCAACCAGGTACAAACAAAGGGGTCTGTATATTTCAAAACCAGATTGATAAAAAAATTGAGTCTATGAATATACAGATGTATGTACATATATCATTGTAGCTTAGAGATAACATTGTTGACAGTATTTTACTAATTCAGGGCTGTACTATGATAATAATTTGTTTTAATTGTATACTTATGTATCATTGTGTGTATGGTATCTATAATGATAATCAGCTCATACCTTGATAATTATTCATTTATGATAAGAATTAAAAAGTTTGGTTCATTTTGTAATGTATCAATTTAGGGTTTTCCCCTAGCATTTTTCAGCTAGTGGTCCTTGACCCTCATGTTTGACAAATTGGGGATCCTTAGTAAATTTGTAGCGTCCCAGATATGAAGATCGTACTTGACAAAAGTTAATTTTAGGGGTCCCATGGATGCACAGTAAGTTGAAAAGGGGAGTCCCAAGAAAGAAAAGGGAGTCAGGGACTCAAGATTTCTGTGTCAGGGAAATCCCTGAAATTTATTATAATTTTGATATGTCTTTACTATGAGTTTGTGGTACAGGCCCCTTTTTGCAAGAAGAAAGGGAGATAATCTAATGCCCACTTTGATTACGAGTACCTATGACTAGAAGAGTAATGTATCTTTCATATTAGGGGTACATACATGTACTTAATTTGGAAACTTTCTATTTTCTTTTCAAAACAAATGATTTTTTTGTTTACTCACGTATACATTGCTGTATTGTCTATATTTGAGATTTCTTCAATTATGTGAACTGACAAACCTGTTTGAGACTAATTTTGTTTAATGACTTGATGAGTAAATACATTGAATTTATTGTATTTCGATAATGATGATCACTTAAACATTGACACTTGTAAGATGTCAATCATCATCTGTCAGTATCATTTGTCGATATAACTAGCACGTTACTCACGATTTCTCGATCTGGTACTCAAAATTTACCTTAAGGCATTTGTTTTAGCAGGCAATGTGAAAATCTTTACAATACCTTTACTTGTATAACATTATCTATCCATCATTAAATTGTCAATAAATTGCATCTATTAAGAAAAGAATAAGTCACCTTTTAAGTCTAAACAGGTTTTTTTGAACTTGATATATCACTGTTTGAACTATTGTGTATAAGCAGTTGATGAAAGTCAGTTTTATATAGTTAGTTTGTTAGTCCACAGAGTATACCATATATATACTTATTTCCATTATTTAAATTTCTTGATTTTTTGAAACTGTTCATCGAAAATGGAAATTTATCATATTAAGGATTATAAAATAAGGAGAAATGCTGGAAAAATGAAAACTGGCAATCCTAATCTTCAGGTATATTTGTTGATTATAAATTATAATATAATGAATAGTTATTTTAGAACACTATATTATTTTCCCCTGCAATTGTGTATACTTTGCTTAAAATTGGATGGAAAGATGTTTATTATATCAAATTCTGTGTTTTAAAAAATTCTTTTAATAATTTTTAAATACATGTAATTAATATGAATAAAAATTTTTTTAAACAATTAGTTTCTGGACATTTATTCATTTCATATAAAACCATTAAACATGTACAGTGTGTCAAAAAGTTTGTTCACAAAATTTGAATTTTGATGAAATTAAAATAATGCTGCGTACAGGCTTTATTTCGCATAATGAAAACTACTGCCTTTTCACGAATATCTGTTTTATATAGAACTCTCACACAGAAGTAAACCATTGGTATATAGCGACAAAGATGGAATGAGCAATTAAAATAATACTAAAATTCCAACTCTGTGAATATACTTTTTTAACACCCTGTACTGTGTTGATATATTGATATTTTGAAAATTGTATACAATTAGTTTCATAATTGTTTTGCAGTTCCGTGTCATTCTCCTATGCCCTCCTTTATTAGCTTTGTTTTATGCCCCCTCTTATTGTTTATGCCCCTGCCATTCGAAGAATGGTGAAGGGGCGTGAAGTGTTAGCCCTATCTGTGCGTCCCTATGAAAAATTGGTTTCCGATCAATAACACTTTTGAAAGGATAGTTGGATTAAATTCATATTGGGTACATAAGAAGGCCAAGTTTGATTTTCATACGTTTTTTGAGGAGTTACTGTATTGCAAATGTGTCTGTCTTTCTTGACCAGTAAAATGATACCCTAGTACACTTTGGATACTTTTGTCAGGTCAATTGTTTGCGTCTTAAACGCTGGAAGGTGTTTCAGCAACATCATAACAAAGTTACCCTTGCTTAAATGTGCCATTAAAAATGATTTCTTACCGAAAGTATGAATAATTGATGTAGTATGTCCATGGATCAATTTATTTTATGAATCCACAGGGACTTGATTTTAAGATTATTACATTACTTGTCACACATCTTACAGGTCTAAGTTATGTGTGTATAGAGAGTTACACTGTCTGACAGGTTCCTGTGCAAATGTCTGACTGGTTTCAATGGAAGACCTGACTAGTTGAAAATGAAAAGTGGTAATGTGTTATGGATGATTCCTGATGATTTCTTCTCCAATCCATTTGTTTCCTGAAAGTTTGAATTATTCATGCGTTGAGTCATTGTCTTGTTGGGCAAATCTATGTAGTGAATCCTTTAGTACTTATTTGTGTATTTGTTTGTACCCAGTCATGCACTTATCAATGTTTAGCTCCTGTGGGGATACTCGAGACTTAGATAGAAGATCATTCCTGACAGGTGGGAATATGACCCGTCGTATGATTCCGGGTCCCGGGATATAGACTTTGGCAGGATTTTTAATATATTCAGGAAGTGGGGTATGAGCATCTTCTACTAAGAGGATTTAGACAAAATGTTTGACTCTAGGGTGTGGAATTATACCACAAAAAGATAAATTTTCAAATTCTCTTGGGGGGAAAAAATATTTTTGTCAAATCATATTTTTTTTATGTTATAATGAAGCAATATATTGTGGTACATATTGCAGTATGTTGCTAATGTATTGCGATATATCGTAGTAATCTTCAGGCTTATTATCACACACCATAAAATACTTTAACACTGATAGTAAATCATGTCTATTTTCAGTGGATAGAAGAAATGTCGGGCAAGTCGAAGTTGCTTAAAGTGGTCCTTCTGGGCGATGGAGGAGTGGGAAAAAGTTCACTGATGAATCGATTTGTCAGCAACAAGTTCGACGCTCAGTCGTTTCATACGATTGGTGTCGAATTTCTGAATAAAGATGTATGTGTTGATAATGAAACATACACAATGCAGATATGGGACACAGCAGGTCAGGAACGCTTCAAATCTCTCCGGACGCCGTTCTATCGTGGGGCTGATTGCTGCCTATTGACATTTGCTGTCGATGACATGCAAAGTTTCAAAAACTTGTCAATGTGGAAGAAGGAATTTTTGTATTATGCTGACATACAAGACGGAAATACTTTTCCATTCGTGATTATAGGGAATAAAGTTGATGTTGAAAATAGGGCAGTGAACGAAGATATGGTACGAGACTGGTGTAATCAGAATGGACGTTGCCCGTATTTTGAAACCAGTGCTAAGGACGCTACTAATGTTGATACTGCATTTAAAGCAGCCGTTGAAAGATTAAAAGAGCTGGAGGAACAGCTGGATGAAAGACCTCAACATGGGCACACTGTAGACTTACGCAAGAAGCCAAAACAGACGGGAGGATGCTGCAATTGATACCATTATAGCCCATCGTATACCTATTATGTCCAAAGGTTCTTTCATTTTCTAAAACTGTTTAAAAAATTAAATGTGTATGGTATGATGTTATTTATCAATGTCTCTCCCTTTAAACTCTATTGTATTTCTCTCCATCTGTACTATGTTATTTTACAAGTGGTAAATCGATGTAATGTTGGCAGCAGTAGCAGTTACTGCAGTTGTGCTAATTTTTTGTGATAGAGAGGATAATGATACATTTTGTACCATTATCTACAGACCTTCAGAATTGCCGAATTAACAAAATTGTAATTATTCATTAAAACTTCCTTACCATCTGCAATGTTGTTTCATTTTTGGTATTCGAGATTTTAGGAATGATACAATTTAGTATATGTTTACTGTTATCACAAGGAACATTATTATTTACAGGGCCATATCCTTAAAAATTCTTTGTTTAGCATAACCATACTCAGCTAAATTTAGGTAGGTAATTAATGTTTTTAAGGTCATACTAGTGTTAACTATAAATACACTGCTAACAAAAAAAATTCCTCTCGGGACTCAAAGACTTTTCGAGTAGGGGCCATTTTCGTGGGTAGGTTAGGGTTATGCCAAACAAGCAATTTTTCAATTATGACCTAGGTAGCAGCAACACTACCACTACTGCTAACTTCACATCGATCTTGGTAATTATCCATTAAAGCATGATTGTCTTCTATCCACATCAGTGTATGTATCAGCTGGTGTTTGCAGGAAATGTATAACGTATGTATGTTTTGTATGTTTATTTGTTGTATATACAGTCTGACCTCGTTCATTGGAATTTATCGGGTCCAAAGTTTTTCCAAATAGTACATCGTTTCAAATAGCCCATTTTAATTAGATGTGCCTTAGACGATGCATCAGGGCCTGATATTTATTTCAGATTATACCAAGTATTCAGATAGAAGGTTGTCGAATAAACAAGATCCAACTGTATATTGATGTTGATCATCAAGAAATGAGGACCAATTATTAATATTGTTTCTAATAAACCAATTCAAAGATTGATTTAGTTCATTTATTAGGCAATTTATTTTTTCCTAATTGTATAATTATCTTCAATGTTTGCATAGTACACTGATACATAGATGGTATATTTTATTGATACTGATAATTTTTTCTTGATGTTATTTTGTAGCTAAACTTGTCAGAAAATCTATTGTCTAGAAAAGTGTTTTTCCATGAAATGTATTTAAGTGGTTATAAACTACTAATAAGTAATTGTGGAAAAATGAACCAATTTAGGGTCTTAATTGTTGCCATAACATAATACTTTGAACAGGCCTTTTCAAATTTACGTTTGTGATTTAATGGTAAAAGTTAAATTTATTATAGCTCTGTTACAACTGAGTATTTGCTAATTAATTTATTAATCTGGGATACATTTACCATAGATTATAAATGCAGATCATATGTTTATCACATGAATGAAACACTTATCTGTTTGGTCTACATGATAACACTTCAAGTGGTAGTAGGGTATAAATGTCAACAAGTTTTATGAATTTCCGATTATTATTTTACGAAACTCGCAAATATGGTAGAATGTTTTAATACAATTAAACTAAAGAAATAAATGTGTTACTTTTCTTTAATATTTGCCTGTTTAGAAACTGTTCTTCAGACATACACAGTTTTAAAAAAAACTGTTTGTATTCTTGTCTATTAGAAATGTTGTTTTAGTGCAGTTTTTGTTGTTATAAATTAATTCTGTTTGTGATGTTGGTATTATGTTCTATAATGAATTATGTTAAAATGCTACATGCTGTAATTGCAATTGTTAGTATGTACTTTAAATTCAAAATTATTTGAGAATACCATAATTGTGTCCTCAGTGTCTATTGGTCAATATTTTGCAAAACTTCAGTGTCATAACTGTTTAAAACAGTATAGCACACCGGAATAGGATTTCCTAGTATTTAACTCAGGAGCTCAGGGTCCGTAGTCACAAACGTTTTAAGATTGAATCTCGGGCTTAGACTTTAAAATAGTAAATTTTCATTTTGTTCCTATGTTATTGTTACACAATATTTTGTGATAAAACTTAGCAAAAGTGTAGAGTGAGTAACAAGAATTATTCAGACAAAAAAGTATCCGTTTGATTGGAGCATATTTCCTATTTATATAAGCTGTTGCTTTCTGTTTTAATATGGGCATCATTGATTTGATTGGACAACTTCATGTGTAAATGCATGTCTGCTCCTGAATGTATGCATGGCTCTAGACTTTACAGTAGGAATAGAAAACATTAGGCCGGTTTTAAAGCAGCATTATATTTTGATTATGTAATTAATGAATGTTAAACAAATTTACATATTTGACAAGGAATAACATCTTCAATGATGAGAATATTTTTTATTTCACTGAATGTAACATAATTTGCAAGAAATAAGACATTTGACTCTTAAATTTCTTCCAGAATACTCTTTGCTTTTGGCGTACAATTGAATGTGACAATCAGAGAAATGACACATGTATGAAAAACGTTCTTGAAAGGTTCAGCAAGGTGTTGGTATCGGTCTAATAGAAGTCATTTTTCGAAATGGAATGCAAATTGTATGTTTTGGAGCACATGAGATTGTCACGAGTTCTCCTCCTTTATGTGTACTTTGTCGTCTATCTGGCAGAAACGATAAAAAAATCGGACTAAAACATGTGCTGTTTGCCCTCTTGAGGTGTTAAAGCAAATTGACAAGGTTTTTGCCATATGCGCATTTCTATAGAGAACTTAAAGTAGATAAATTATTCATGCTTAGAATTTGTTGTATTTCGTAGACATATTTTGATGTTTGAAGTGTGATTTTGGCTGTGGAAAGAGGTTAGGTGTGAAAAGTGTTGGATTCCTTGTATAATAATATACATATACTATAGAAGGGATATAGAAGGGGAGAGAACTCTTGACAATCTCCTGTGGTTTGGAAGTACCATATGTCTTATCGCAGAAGAGAAAAAAATGTCATGCAGCTTTAAGTTAGTGCTTTTTTGCAGTTGATGCCATCTTTTGAAGTTAAATAGCTGCAAAAAAACCGGCATTTTCACATAATTGTATGTATTTTGAAGTAAATGTGCAAAATTATTATAGCTGCAAAAATGTTTTAGATTTGAATTCCTTATATTTCTATTTTTACAGTATTTGTGACGGTGTCGTATGGGATAGGCATTAAACTCATTATAAACTTAAAATTTACTTTCATATATGTTGGGTTATCAGTTAATTGGATATCTGTGTCAAAATTAAGGTTAACATACGGGAAGTGATAGTGTGTATGTATGACTGTTACGATAAGCTTGTATAGTGTACAGACAGGTACAATGTCTGATCTACGTATACTGTAAAACCTCAATAATAAGACCATCCTTGGGACGTTTGAAAACTGGTCTTCTTATTGAGGTGGTCCTTATATTGAGGTTGAATAAAGAGCAAAACAGTGAAAATGGACTTGAAAGTTGTGGTCTTTATTTTGAGATGGTCCTATTATTGAGGTGTTCTTTAAGTGAGGTTTTACTGTAGTCCAGACTGACTGGAATTGACTGGTTCATTATTTAAGTCTGCAGACTTGTACAGAATGATAATCCTCATATATAGTCATTGTCTGCTTGATAAATTGTAGAGCAAGAATTAGATGGAGTCAAGAGGTATTGCTGCCTGATTTTTATGCCCCCCTTCAAAGAAGAAGGTCATATTGCTTTGCACATCTCGGTCGGTATGTCCTTTGGTCGGTCCGCAACCTTTTGTTTCCGATCAATAACTCAAGTACCCCTTGACCTATCATCCTCAAACGTGGTCCACACATTCATCTTGGGTAGCAGAGGAACCCTATTGATTTTGGGGTCACGGGGTCAAAGGTGGGCATAATGTTTTACAAACATCTCTTGTTTATCATGAAAATGGTATGGAAAATGATATTTTCTGCTATTTAGTATATTTAGTGGAAACCTTGAGGAAATTTGTCTGAGTCCTGTGCCTGTGTTTGCTTATGTGTGTTTATGGATCTGTATGTTAGTAATGATGTGTATTGTATTAACCTTGTCGCATATTTAACTGGTTTTTTTTCGAAAAATATGTATTGATGAATAAATTGCGTTTATAAAGGTGTGATATTGAGGATTTGAAAATGTTAAATGGGTTTTGGTTGGTTTTGCAAATTGGATAGACGTCAGAAACCCGACGTCTATCCAACATTGCAATTACGACCATTTTTGACAAATATCCATTTCCAGGGCCCTTTGCCCCCCAGTGGATCCTGATATATCTGACTGATATTTAATAGTGAAAATATCAACCAAATAATGATAATATATGCGTTTAATGATCAATTTTGAATGTATCTGAAATATCATATATTTTCGCGATAATCCCCCACCAATTCCCTTCATTTATTTGATTTTCAAGCACTATGCAAACAGCTACTGGCACACATTTAAACAAAATATTCATAACAAATGTAAAATGCATTTAAAATACATTATCAACATACTTGATGGAACAGCAATTTAATTCAGCAGTGTTTCGCTTTGAAACTCTGTATTCTTATGTATTCCACCATTTCTACAATATGCAGAGCTGGTATGTTGCTTAATTTCGAATTTTTCGATTTTATTTTTATATTATTAAGAAAAAAATGATGACAAATATCTACAATAGTTCACAGTTTTATCATTATGGTAGAGGTTAAATACTACTAAATTGTATACAATTATGGTAACCATATAGATCTATATATCAGATGTAAATTTATACATGCTTCCAACGATTATCCTACGTTACGACAATGTCTAAAATCTACGCTGCATGGACTTCGTGGTTTTAACGTTGGTTAGACGTTGGATTGTGGTCGGCAACGTCATAACCAAAATCCAACGTTGGGCCAACGTCGTATTGACGTCGGGTGTTTGCTGGGCAGTAGAGAGAATCAAAGCACTACTAGGAGACGATTTTGTGAATGAAGGAATTATTGTTCATACATGTATTGTGATGCATGACTAGTCATCAAGAAATACCAATAATTATAGGGGGGCCATTATAAATTATGTTAACTGTAGCACTGTTCTTAGTTCAATAATTCCAGTAGTGAGAATCAAAGCACTGCAAGGATGCTGAAGTCGGTGACATTGAGAAAATCTTGTGAATGAAATGAATGAAGTATTGTTCATGTTTTTTGATTTATGAGTTCTCCATGATGCTTGACTGTATATAAATTGTATGCATGTTACTATATTTTTCATATTGTCCAGTATGCCTGCTTTCTGGTTATTTTATGTTTTATGAATTGCAGATAACTTCAATGCATTAATTTCTGCCCTGATGTTGTTTGTTGGTATAAGAAAAAATGATGTTTTTTTTGCTGTAATTTTATTATTGTCTCTGCCTTCATCATGTTTTAAAAAAAGGAAACATAATATATCTGATGAAAAATACAGGATTTTGTTGTAATTTTTAGATATTTTCTAAAATAATTATGGTTATTGACTATTGCACAATATTGTAGAATCAATGGATGCTAAAAAAGAGTGTGAGCTAATCACATTGTTATGTCAGACATTGTCTAATACAACAAGTGGTTCAGAGGATGAACATCTAACTCGAGGGTCCCGGATTGTAAAGGATACACCCAAAACTCAAATCCCAAAATGTACTCTTATGAGGCTGATAGTGACTCGTATTAAGTGTGGAAATGTAATATGAGTGCGGAATTTTCTTTGTGGCACATTTTCCTGGAGATTTGAGTGTAATATAACATCTGGGAGTAGTTATTAAGTCTGAGTGTGGAGCTTAGTTCTGACACCAAATAAATACTCCCATATCTTATAATCTCACTCAAATCTTAAAGAAAAGCAAAAAAGAATAATCAGCAATCTTTGAAAATGTTCATGCATTTCCCACTCTCAAATAATTCCTATCAGACTAATAAGTGTGAGTTTTGAGATTTGAGTTCCGGATGTAAGTACATGTTATTATCCTGGACGCAGCTCTGAATGTGTTGAGTTCGAGCCTTGTGTTGTGCTGGGTTTGATCAACAACTTCATGATCCCTAACTTTGACACGAGGACTAGTTAGTAACCTAGGAGCAGTCATTGAGAGTGATCACTACAATCTATAATATGAATTGATGTATAATTAATAAGTTTAAACTACAAGGAAATGTAATAATCAGTCAGCATTATGTACACACCAAAGAGCACTGACACTCATAATTTTTCTCACGTATACAACGTAAACATGCCACGTGATGCACCAAAGAGCGAACATGAAGTTCAAGGACTTTATAATGCATAGTTCAATGAATGATTACTTTTATTCGTGCTCTTTGAACCAACGCTGATAATCTATGTATACAGAGTTGCTTCCCTTGTATAATCACAAAGTGTATGCCCCTTGCCGAGTTATCTTTATTAAAAATATCGACTGTTCATACGATAATATATTTTAATGATGTTACTCATTGAATAACCCGTATTTATCGTCACTATGATGAATCAAAAACATAGGTTTACTGACACCTCTCTCAATTATAATACATGTATGTTTAACAGTAGTTAGTTTTGTTATTTATGGCATTTTAATAAATGCCCATTTTTCATTCAAACCACTGTTTTATGTTTTTACTTCATCCCATACAAGTTCAACTTTGCCTGTGATTTAACATGTCCTGGGACAATACATAAATGATTTATGTTTTGTCACTAATTGTTATATAGACTACTATGTTTCTGCAAAGATCTAAATAAATGGTATTTGGTTTCTGAAAGAGATATTTGAATTTGAACATAAATACTTAGTTGGTATTCAGACAGCTAATACAAACTTTAATAAATACGACATAATGTAATTGTTGGCGCTTTAAATTACTCATGTGCTGGAGATTAACAATTTTTCTTTTGTAATGTTACACCAATTGAAACATGGACACGCATGTATATATATTTTAAGCATTAAACTACAACGAGTGGTATAGAGGTTATCGTAAACCACCTACCTTCTGTCGAAACTATGATATTATTTTTACATAAATTTGTCAAAATCTTCGCAGTGAAAAAACGCCACAAAAGACTGTAAGGCTTGCCGCCCAGATCACTTTATATTGGGACCAATATATACTGTATATATTGACCCCCTGGGCCCAGCTTTATACATTGTAAATGCATTTGTTATGTTTGCGCTACTTCTGTTTTGTGTAAATTGTCCAAAGATTTTGTTGATTTATTTAAATGTTCGAATAGTGTATGTCAACTGAACATTTTTGCTAATCTTGTCGGTAAATTTGCTGATCTCATACATTCATTTTTAAAAAGTATTCTAATAATATTGATCCAGTATTCATTGTTCATATTTTGTAAAACTAACATACACATTTAAAAAATATATAGTATTATGTATTTATTAAAGAGCAGCACGTGTTGGGTACCATTTAACCTTTTCATTGTTTCCAGAAAAGGTTGAACTGAATGAATTATTGCAGTATAGTGCATGTATCTTCAACTGTTTTTCATGTTTTATGCTCTTTGGTTGATGAATGATATAAGTCATACTACAGAAGATAGTTAATATTCAGTTATTCAGATCTATGAATGCGTGTGGCATTTGAAAAGTATAAAAAGGCGTTTGCAGACAACATGATATAATGTATTATTTGTATACTCCCACATAATACGTCAATATATCGTTGAACAAAGTTCAATCACCTATATTGAGGAAGCAAGGTACATGTTTGTTTGCAATTTTATTATGTCGTATATGGACAATTAAAAGTAAGACCATTGCCCGGGGCAATTTCAACCTGCTGGCTAAACACAGCGGGGTTCAAATTTAGCCGCTAACAATTATGATCGAGAGACGTTGAAGTAGCGTATATGTAATCGGTAATATGGCTGCCAGGGGGCGGGTCACTTTCTCGATATGTAATAATTATAGCGATATTCTTAACATAATGGAAATCAAACTTTACTTCAACAATATTTTGCACCCTGTGACATGGGACCATAGTACCAAACATTTCAGGCGCTTCGGTGAGCGATTCAGGGCCATCGCGGACCTGTTGTCTATTAAACAGCACACTTGACCCATTACCAATATGTAGTTAATAAGATATTACATTCTCATTTTCTGTGTCCATTGTACATTGGTCTCAGGTAAACCACTGCATTTCGTTTATCAATATGTACACATAACACAAACGCGTAGGAGCTGGGGTCGCAGGAGCCGCGGTCACAGCCCCAATAGTTCGGTTCGCAACGGCAATTGGGCCACGGACATTTTATGACCCCTACTTTTCATCTGTATCACAAACTGATAAAAACCAGCCACACATTTTATTGGCATTCAGCCAAGATATTAAATGCGCATGCAAGTGTTATCATCGCTACCAGACAGGGGCCGTCGCTAGTACCCTGACCGCCATCCAGGGTGAGAAAACAGTCGGCGTATTAAGGAAGGCATGAAAAGACGACGCATACTAACCAGATGACTATATATGAGATAAGTATATATTTGTGGCAAATGACTTCGTTAATGACATGGATCAACGCCATGCAGTGTGTGAACAATTCTGAATATGCGTTGACACGGGACTTTTTAATTACCACCGAATGTGATAAAATGTGTGAGTATAATTAAATACGACATATGCTAATTAACTCATCTGTTATTTTTGAACCTTGTGGATAACACATCTGTTGCACTTGTGCTTTGTGAACTATTGCATGAATTTTTTTCTTGATTTCGCATTTGATAATGATGACGATATATATCGTTGTTTATTTTGCTTTCATGTACCTTAATGAATACATCCACAGCGACTGAACTGTTTCAAAATATATCCCGAACAGTCCCGTGTCCTTTTACAAAATTACACATATGTATGAATAAATGTTATAACTTACAAGCAGCAAACACATTTTCGTAAAATATCATTTTAAAAGTGATGGATTTGCGCCTGTGAAATGTGATTTCCTAAAGCTTTTCTCATCCGGATGGGATATCCCTCCCGCACCGACCCCACCCGCGGCCCCAATGCTCATTACCTCCCTAAGCGCCTATAAACAGGTGTATAATGTGTTGATGATAACGCATTCTAACCGAGTTATATATTCATTGGACGAGAAGAAAATAAAGCATCATTATCTCTGAATTTTTATAAGTAATTATAGTAATATACAGGGTTCTCGCTAGACTCCTAGGTTTGTTTTGACTCCTGTTTCTAGCAAAATGTCTTTGAAATTGCATTGAAGGACTGCAGCTTTTCCCAAGAGCATGGATTTGGACTTCTGTTTTCAAATTCTAGGGACGGAACCCTGACTATAATGCCTCATGTTATCACAGGATCAAATATATGCCAATACAGCAGCAGTGTACAGTTACACTTAATGAAGTCACCATTAACCGTTGATAAACTCAGCTTTTTTGTTCAGTATTCAGTTAAGAATGTGCAGTCAAACCTATGTTACATGTATTGAGGATCGACACTAACTACTAACAATATAATTACATGTACAGCGCATCTTTGCATACCATTTTCATAGGACATTGTTACGACTTCTTGATAACGATCACTTCTCAAGAAGGACAACTGTCCGTTACCCCAGACAGGTTCTTATAAACTGCTTTGGCGGCATAACAGAACGTAACGGCACATTATTGACAAGGTATAGAATCAGCCTATATAAATGTGTGATGGTACTGGATCAGAATGAGCTAATAATTGTTCGACACAATACATTGATACTAATATAAAAAAGAGACCATTCACTTCCCAATTTCAAGATAATGTTATTTACTAGCAATAAGGTAATTTTAATAAGGTCATGTTTTCTTTGTTTGTGTAAGGTGCAGAATTGGCACACTTAGTTTATCCTCTGATCATAAATTTGATAATCTCCAGAAGTACATTTACTTAATGTCGTCATTTGTTTCATACGTTTAACCGTTGAAATGAATCAATGATTTGGTCTCTAGAACATCACTTGCCGGTTCATCCATTTTGTTTGGCTTTAAGGTTCGTCCATTTCGTTTGGTTTTAAGGTTCGTCCATTTCGTTTGGCTTTAAGGTTCATCCATTTCGTTTGACTTTAATGTTTATTCATTCCGTTTGGCTCTAAGGTTCATCCATTTTGTTTGTCTTTATTTCTGTATCGGTTGATTTTGAAGCACCATTAAGCAGCGGTTTCTGTATTTCCATATCCACATTATTTTCAGTTGAATTATACATTGTCGTAGTAACATCCGTTTTATTCTCGGCGGCTATCTTTACTATTTCCAAATATGTTTCGGTTGTCTTTTGTTTCCGCATACTGCACACGGAACCAGTACCAAAAAGGCTTCCCAAAATAAGAACTCCACCTGTCAATGTTAATTTATACACTACTTGTAATTATTATACAAATTAATACACGCGGACGATATGAAACGTTTTGTATACATCGATAAACACTGTCTAACATGCACAGTTTACGTGTCAAATTGGTGTACATTGTACAAAAATAATCGTCAGGTACTATTATTAAATACATTCTCCAGTAAAACATCAAAATAAGACGACCCTTTGAACTCCTAAAACGGGTCTTTTATTGAGGTAGTCTTAATATTGAGGTTGAACTAAGAGCAAAACAGTGAAAATAGTCTTGCAAACTGTGTTCTTAATGTTTAGGTTCTCTTAAAGTGAGGTTTTACTGTACATATATTTTATAAAGATTGATAAATACTTTATTTGATAAGATAAATATATGGGCTCTTGCAAAACATTTATCATACCGAAGAATCTTCATCATCAGATAAGCCGATAGTTATCGATGCGAGGATCGCAAATCAGTGAACAAGGTGGTCGGAAACACTCGGAAACACTCGGAAGCCTCCGTGATTTACCGATTTATGATATGATTTCATGATCATTATCGTTCGCGACTTAATTAGCCACCCCGCTGTGTTTAGCCAGCATAATGAAATTGCCCCGGGCAGTACTAATTTATCAGCATTGTATTATACGTTCATGATACTTATTGTAGCCTGTTTCCAAAAAAAAATATTTAGAATTATGAGCAGAACATAACCTAAAGTTTATCATCGACTCGAGCGATTACAGCTCATCATCGTTAGCAAATATGTACCAATATACATCATCATATACATCGATTGTGGAGTTGAGTTTGTTTACTCTCGCCAACGGGATACCCCTTATGGGCGAGGATTCACTGTTTTCTTAAAATATCATACAGTATAATTATGCTCTGACAATTTTTCAATTGATTTTTTAAATATGTTTCCAAAAACAATCGTGGACCATTTGCTAACATTATAAAGTCTATTATTTTCAATATTATATCTAAATTTAGCTTTACTTTTAGTTTTAGTAAATATTGCTCTTGCTGTTATAAATTTCAATTATTTAAGTAAATAAAGCTAGCCGTTTTTATAAACCAACAATTAAACACAGACTAGAAACGGACAATAAGCTTATACGGTCCATGAACTCAAAAAGGCGAAAGGATTAATGGCATTATTTATATACATGTAATTTGAATAGAAAAACGAATAACATCGCCCCGACCTCTCCGAGTTTTACAATTATTGTAAGAATATCATGAAGAAACGCTACTAAATAATGAAAACATAATTCCTTCTACACACACAACCGATTCTTTGAATAAACAGATTAGTATACAAGAAATTTTATTAGCCATTTCTCGTTCAAACTATAATGGGAAAGTACACTCATCAGGATACAATTTTAAATGTATACCTTAAATGTACAAAAGATACTATGACTCCGTTATCTGAAACTTTTTAATTATATTCTCGAGTATCATACAGCAATCATGGTCGATTGGCAGCATTAAACGAATTTATCAAATGAAGGTTGACCAATAGATCGTCCAATCAGATTATTATAAATCTTTACCTCTATCTTGAATACTAGAATTAAAGATGTATAGAAGGAACACCAATTACTCAATGAAAACCAGGGTGGTTTTAGATAAAAAATACTGCTCTACTGACCACATTTTCAGTTTACATTTTCTAATTGAGAAACTAAGATCCGAAATAAAATGTTTTTGCTCCTTTATCGATTTTTCAGCTGCGTTTGATTCAATTTGATCAGACCAACTACGCGCAATCGATTCCTTACAGTTTGGGGTGAATGTGGCGATTATGTTGCGAACCGCATTGATAGCGGTTCCAGTGGCAGTAATGTGGCGATTACGCAGGTGGTCAATCCCACGGCATCAGCTAGGTAACTTGTGCGGTTCCGTGGGGCGACGTCTTGCTGCTGTGGTTGCCAGTAGAGGTGGCCACACGCACTTCTTATTGTGTCAATGAAATTGCTCTGACCAGTCAATTGAAATTCAAGATTTGAAGCATAATGTGACCATGAAATGCTGTCTAATTAATCAACAATTCTGTTAAAGGATCAAATTTGCGAATGGAATTATTCTTTTCTAATTTTGAATCACAGTTAACAACATTTTGTACAATGAGTTAGAATGAGGCGTTTCTTTTTCTCGTCAGTATATTTATATATTACTAAATACGTTCCTCACGGTTAGCAAGTGACATACGTACTAACGTGCTCTGTGTGGACCCTTTTCCAACTACAACGATTAGCACTAAGTACAGTGTTTACAACAAAAGGGGTCATATTACAAAATAATTGTAAGCAACATAAAATGGGTCTGTGTCTGGAAACGTTCAAACAATAATCATCAGCGATATCTCAATGCAGAATAAAATCAATAACTTCATAAGTCAAACATATACATGTATTATCAATCATCGAAGTACAACACCCGTCATACATGAAAGTTTTAATATCTACACTATTTCACAGAGTTTATGACGAAATGGCTTCTTAATCTCTTGTGACAAGGGTTTTTAATTTACTTTACTTTATATTCTATATAGCACTGGTAACTGTTTAGAGTTAAAAAAAGACCATTTTGCCTTTTTTTTAAATAAAAGGTAAAATATTTGAATAAATGGGGAATATTGAAACATTGCAAAACCTTTGCATTTATTTGATATCTTTAACGGATAAAAAGTTATACCAATTTAAAGTTAAAATCCTTCATAGTTCTATATAGGCATTTTTGCGCAGTATCGAGTATCGGATGATGATAATTCTGCCACATGCTTTGGTGACCTAACGTCGTATGTGCGCCCGTAAACGATTACTTGTGAACACAATAAAGTCGTCTGGATTAAAAAATTGAAATAATTCCTAAAATCTATATTGCGTAGCCTTATCCGATGTTGACCAAACTTATACAGTAGTTAGATATCTATGAGAGCATAATTCCAATTGAAAATCAGCTAGATCCGCCCATGCACGACTGCATTATGACCTTTTACAATTGGAAAAAATCCTAAAACTGAGCCTGTGAACACAATACAACCTTCATTTATTATCCGCCCATGCATGACTGGAATAAGGCCCTTTAAAATTGGAAATATTCTTAAAATTGAGTTTGTGTTTACATGATAATGCCTTCATTTATTATCCGAAGTTTACCAAACTTATACAGCAGATCCCTAAGTGCTCAGGTCCTTTTGAAAACCAACTATATCCACCCATGCATGACAGGATTATGGCCCCTTGAAAATTGCTATACATGAGCTTGTGAATAGAGCTTCCATTTTTTATTTGATCTTCACCAAACTTGGACAGTATAGTTTGATATTCACGAGACATTGGTATCAGAAAGATCCGCGCATGCACGACTGCATTATGGTCCTTGAAATTGGCAAGATTCTATAATCAATAGAGCATCATAAATGCCTTCAAAGAACTTAAAGACAAATTGTTTTCTTAATGCGCTGAATCGATTTTAACTCATTTGATGAGCTGTTGTGATCAGTTAAAAAATGAACATGTAAATTAATAGATAGGCCAATATGTGTAGTTCAGGTGTGTCTTTTCCAGATGATCCCAGTGTGACTATGTTATAATTTGCAAAATATACTTGCTATAATGTTGAAAGTATGATTGTCATCTTACAGTGGTGGGATTAAAAATGGATTTATTATTTGCAGACTTGGAGGGACCCCTGCTTACTATAGACTGTAAAATACAAAATACTGATGTAAAATGTATATATACATACATACACACATATATATATATATAATATACTCATGTTCAATGAAAATGCACCAAAATGTTTAGCTTTTATTTTCAGTAATAAGTAATATTATGGTGATAAGTCAAGGGCCATAACTTGGCACTTTCTGGGTGTAATCATACATGAAATCCCAGGTGCACAACTACACATGCTGTTGAACATTCCTGTAAAGTTTGGTGAGTCTAGCTGATATACTGTTGGAGATATATGCGACAAAATATTTTTGTGACGACAGACAGACTGACAAGGGTAAATATATATGCCCCTCACCTTTTAGAGTTGGGGGTGTTGAAAAACTGTCAAATACTCAGTAAATTTGGTAATTTCGCATTTAGAGCATTAAAATTAGCTTACTGATAAATTACAGTTCTCGCAAACTTTGGTAGTTTTTACATAATTTTCCATGACATAATTTTCTGGGGTATGTCTAACAGGACGAGGAGCTACTTTTCAAATTACAAATTGTAGATGGACTTAGATATCTGCTTTAGACAAGCATAATGTTTACTATTCATCATTTTCAAAATTTGCTCAATGATAATTTTAATTCTTGTACAGCTTATATAAAATATTACTTTTTTCTACGACAATACATACACGCAGAACTTTCAAAATAATGCATGCAGCCTATAAGAGGTGGTTATATGTAAAAAATGATTGTCATTATAGTAATTTTAATTATGCTTATTTGTGCTGAACAACAAGATTTTATTTTGAAAAACCTAATGTGGTTATATTTCTAGACAAATACAAACTATGAAGGTGTATGTGGTCTTACTTTCCTTTTGAGATAAAATATGTGTGTATTGAGGACATAGCCTGATAAGCCAGATTACTTGGCTGCAGCTGACAGAATTAATTGGATAATGATATGCCCAGCTACAAAATGACATGTTAATATATATTAATTGTCCATGGCTCTCTAGGGTGCAAAAGGAGAGTCCGGGATAGTCCAGTAACTGTTAGTGTAATCTATCGTAATCTAACCAAATTACTTGTCCATTAGTTGTAAGTGGATATGGGCAAAGACCTAAACACCACAAAATAACTAATGGAAAATACTGGTAACTTTTCCTAGAGATTTTACTTTATCTGGCCGAGTAGCGCGTCTGTGGTATTTAGGTCTTTGATATAAGTTATGCAGGCTATTTGTCTAAATAATTGTGACACCTGTATTTTACAATATTAATAGCATTAATATCATAATTTTCACTTTTAAATATAAAGTAAAACAATATCATATAAAAATATATTTATTGTAGTCGAATTATACTGTTTTAAATTTCACACCTTGACATAATAAAAAGTCCATCTATTGTCACCCTATAATGAACCACACCAATATTTTATTTCAAGGCTCTATATAAAAAGTCACATTTCCCCAAATGATATCCTATAAAGCGCACTTATTGTTAATTAACAGCTTGTATAATCGCTGCTGGACCCCCCTAGTGTGACCATCCAGAGATCAAGTGCCATAAAACTTCGGTCATACTCGGTCATACTCGGTCATACTCGGATGGTCTTCCGAACATTTCCGAACGTGGTAACAAACATACTATATGATTTTAAAGTGTAAAAAAGACCATTTTCCTCTTTAAATATTTTCACAAAATAAATACCAATTGACAGAGAAATAATTATGGTTTATGAGACCATTTGCATTTTGTTAATATCATTAACCGTTTTTAAATGACATTAAGTTAATTTCAGAGTAAATTGTTTTCGCCTATATATTCTATATAGCACTGGTAACTGTTTTAAAGTTAAAAAAAGACCATTTTACTTTTATTTCAAATAAAAGGTAAAACATTTGAATGAAAGGGGAATATTGAAACATTTTAAAACCGTTTGCATTTTTTTGATATCTTTAACGGATAAAAAGTTATACGAATTTAAAATTAAATCCTTCATAGTTCTATATAGACAATTTTGCGCAGTATCGATTATCAGATGATGAGAATTCTTCCACATGATTTCAAATTTCTCGTAAATGAGAAACATCATTAACATAATTATGCCATTTGATTCGAATCAAAGATCAAGATAGGTGATTATAGATCATAACGATTATAGTTTGATTTTCACTCGATATAAATTTTTACAATGCTAGTATTTTATTATGTTTGCGCTCATCATATCCAAGTTTAACACATTTACTCCAATAATTGTACAATGTAATTACATTGATCGTGGATAAATCATACTATACTAGTAACATCCTCTATTTCCTTAAACCTGGTACTGCCAGTGTGGCCTATGTATATTACTTATAATGCTCCGGGTGATATACTTAATTATGTGACTGCCGAGACCCCTTAATGATTCCTCTTTGATTAGTCGCGACAATAGACGCGCGTGTCACCCACTTCGGAATGCAAATATGTCTTGTGAGTCCAAATGAATGTGCTATCGACGCTTATCAGAAGAATACTTCACACATTCTAAAATTACACAATACCCGGTATTTAATGATGATATTTGTGCGTAATGCTGAATGTGTTTTCAAGCTCATTTATCTCCATACTAAATTTGGATGATACATATTTTTGAGTAGGTTTTGGTAGATCCGTACGTTTATCTAATGTACCTATCAATATTTTGACAAAATGATGGGCGGCTGGCTGAACCAGGGGAATAAGACAACTTCTCTTTTTTGGGTCTAATTCTCCACCCCAGACACATGTCTAAATTACGAGTATAGGCGCATATTTGTGGTTTTAATTCATTCGAACTAAATTTATGCGTAAATTACGTCGTTTTCGTTTTATTTTATAAATTTGCGCGACAAACTCGATACCATTTTCAATGATCATACGGCCAATGTTTGTCAAAAAGTTTGATCACATGACTTTCGTTACTATTTTTAAATACGACCAAATCGAGTATGACGAAGCGAAACCTACCTGCTACGACAAAACTGTATTCATATGATCCTGTGACACTGTACAGATAACCTTAAAACAAAAAAATATATTCAACAATTTAACTGTTATTTACCGCCGTAAGTTCTGTTGCATATTTCCAATGTATGCCAGCCCGTTGCTAGGATTTAAAAAGGATGTGTTATTGACCCCCGAAGAAGCGATGGGGATAGGTTCGGGAGTATTTTTCCCCCAAGAAAATTTTAAAATTTAGATTTCAAAGCGTGCATTCCGACGATAACAATTTAAATCGCAACCCCTAATTAAAGTCTGGGTATATAAAATCGCTGCTTCCCAGAAAAAAGGTCGTGCAAGCGCACCCATCGCATTCCCTGGCTACAGGTTTGTATATGCCATTTAAAATTACAACAGACAGAAGTGACAATGGTTAAATGCAGTAACACAGCTACAATAGTTCTAACTTTGCGCAGATATTTGACTGGTCCTGGAATCAAATCCCTGCAACATCGAAGAACACGTTGTCAAATGATAAAAGATGGCGGAATACAACATACTGACGACAGAGCCTGCGTGCAGCAACGGAAGCAGTACGAGTCTCTATTGCCATTGATCGATTCTTTTTAATATTTTTTTACAGTATAAGACGCTTTGGGGATCGTATAATATACCTTATGTTACTTATTTAGTTAGCAGCAGATGAAATATTGTTCACTGTTTCTGTCAACAGAAATATCAATACTACATTTGTTCCTTATATTACATTCTAACGAATACTGTTCTTTGTTAAACACTTAAAAAACATTTGGTTAAAATTCCATTGATTAATGACTACTTTTTTGTTCAAATCCTCTCAGCCAAAAAAGGGGTGCCTTCAAAATACCCTTCATGGGTATTCAAAATCCCCTCCATTAAAAGTGCAGTTAGAAGTGCAGTTGTCAAACTGTATTTTAAAATGATACATTGATGTAATAATTTTGGTGAATGTCAAATGTTTTGTGTGCCACGCTGCTAGATGCGTCCTAAACGACAAGACCTGAGTCACATATATGCCAGTTTGAAAGTAGCCCTGTACAATTAAGTATATAGCAAACATACTTTTGCCATGCCTTTAAAATTAATATTACTGCTATCTCAAGATAATTGTGTACATTTACAGCTATATTCTTAGTACCTTATGGTTCATCATAAAGTACTGATAAGCTTCACTTGTACAAATGTATGAAAGCGCAAAGCTTACCTATAAGAACCGGTCCAGCTGAAACACCAATACCACAAAACACGTAAGCCAAACCGTAAGCTTCTGATAATTTAGCCACGCCTACAAAACCTAATGATAGAGGCGCCATCATCCCATTTGGCCATCCAGTGAAAATTCCTACTTGAATTGTGTATATATAAACTCCAGGTCCGAATTTTGAATATAATGGAAATAAAGAGGACACCAGTCCAGTCACAGCTAACACGAACACATGTACGTATAAACTTTTTTGGTGTAACTTTGAAATTGTTAGTGATCCCGACAACCGCCCAACTAAGTTTGCTACGGAAAATGAAGACAGAAGATATCCTATATCACTATCCGAACCTCCAAGCACATATATGTAGTTCGGTAAATGCATGATGACCCCAGTAAGCGCAAAGTTCCATGTAACAGTACTGCACAGAAAACACATGTAAGACACATTTTTCAGTAGTGAGAGATCAAGGTATGTTTTTGTTATGGATGTTACTTTGTTTGCCCTGTCCGATTTCTTTTGAGCATGAACTTCATGTTCGATACTAGATGGTTTACAAATGACACCAACTACACATATATGAGCTTCCATACACGCTAATATGATAAAAGTTGCCGATAATCCGTAATTGCCAATCAGGTACAAGCCTAATGGTGCAGAAAAGAACATCGCAACGCCAATAGTTAGAAAGGCGAATGATAAAACATGGTCCCTCCATTTCTTGAAGTAAAAACCAACCACACACATTTGGCCTGACGAGGTTAATCCGTGACCTAAACCTGAAAAGCAAGCATTGGTTTTAATAATAGATAATATACTCGTCCTAAATTGGAGGAATCTGTCGGGTTCTCTAAGTTGGTAGAGCGCTGGGCTGTCACCCTTGAGGTCCTGGTCCGATTCCCGAGCAGGGCATGTCATGTCATTTTGTGACATTTGGCAACGGTTGTTGCACCTCCACTTCTTATCCATGTGAGGTTGTTTCCAGCCGCTTGCGAAAGGACAAATAAGTACTGCTTGATTATAAATTTCAGGAAAACTGTTTAGGTCAAATGACCATCTTGTGTAACTAAAATTTTAAAAACCGTCAAGAGAAACTAAAATGAAGGCCAGTAACTATGAACATATAACGCATCTTTTGATATATATTTTTCAGATTTCTGTAAAACTATTACAATGTACCTGCTGAAGGAAAACAATATTGGCCCCATATTTAAGAATCTATGGAACCCTTGAACTGCCATTCGACACTTTTTTGAAATGTATCATTCTTATGTTATTTCGTAAAAGAAACAAAATAATTCGTATTTACGAAATTTACACGTCGTTATAGCGAAATAATAATTCGTTTGAACGAAATAATTTCGTTAAAATACCATTTTGTAATTTCGAAACATAATTACGACAATGCATATTTCGTGAAGTGAATTACATTTCGTGAAAACGAAATAAAATAGTTAACACCATCCAAAAAGTGTCTGATGTCACTTAAGGGGCTCCGTAAGAATCTAATCTAAATAAACATTTACATATTTAGGTGGATATTCATAGCTGCACCAAAACTTCCTACGAACAGTAAGTAATAATAGGAAACGCACAATAGGGTAGACAATTTATTGTATATTGCGTTAAACACAAGATATGCTTATCATTAATTTTCGCAAATCAATGTTTGCATACGATATCATGACTGGTATGCTGATACTTAAAACTTAAGCTATGCATATAAATGTTGTATATGTATACACATGTATTAATTAAATACTTGTTTGTGAGATTACGCGTTGATATGAATTGGACGAGGCTATTCGTTTCAATCTTGCTTCCAGTCAGTCATGAAAGCACGCGATTATCGTGCACAGTTACAGTAAAACCCAAATAAGACCACCCTGGGACCCTCGAAAATCCTTGATTTTGAATAAAGAACAAAACAGTAAAACTGGACTTGAAAATTGTGTTGGTCCTGTCAATGAGGTGGTCTAAAAATGAGGTTTTACTGTATAGTTAAGTACATAATATAACATAACTGAGCAAGTGATGGAATTATTGATTTCCGTATAAAAAGAAAACCCAGGAAATGAAAATACACATGCACCTTTTAATAGTTATTCATGCAAAACATCTTATATAACGTATGCATACTGTTGTCAATATATAAGCAAGTAGTCACTCTCGACTTCAATTATTTACCAACAAGGGCTCCGGAAATTACAATCATCCAGTCAAGACTTGGTGCGAAAGCGCTCAGTACGAATCCTGCAGTGGTTAATACCCCACCCACCACAATAGACAACCGGCAGCTAAACCTGTTGTTAATGACGCCGGCAAAAGGAGCTGAAATACAAGAATTAACAAACGTTTGTATGCTAGCATGATGCTCTGATATATATCTAATATAAGCTTTAATACAGATGTATACATATATTATATACAGAAATTAGATACAGTAATTCAACATATCGATTGTAAAACATAAATAATTGCATACCATTGTCAAAATAATGCATCATCATTTTACTTCTATGCGATTGATGGGCTACATAATTATAACCGAAGCATAGTACATATCGAACATTATAAAGAGTAGATGAATAAATATCAGACTGTAGAAACAAAATGCATGTAATGTTTGGTTTGTTTGAATTTCAAAACAGAAAATGTGATAGAGACCGCGGTAACTATAGTTGTTATTACTAATTGCAGATATTCGTTTGTTCCGACAACTTGATATCTTGTTAATTTGATAATCCAGTTAATGTAATAAAATACCATTACCAGAAAAGCAAAGAACTCCAACACCGACAGCACCAACAAGTGATGTTTTAGTCTCGCCTTCATGATATCTATCTAACAATGCTATGTAGAGAACACCGCTCATGTAAAGTGTAGTAGAGACCAGAGTCACACCAAGATATGCAGCAACCAAAACAACCCAAGCCCATCCTCTGTCTATATCTGGATACATCCGCTTCTGACAAACATTCGGTCGCCTTGACATTGGTTCCGTGGTCTTTAAGTCTTGCGTCATACTTTTACTGACAAATTATTGTCTTCTCCTTGATGGTACTGAATACACCATAATGGAAAGAATATGCACAAGAAGTTACGAGGTACGTTCATTTAATTCTGTCACTAATGCGCTTCCATACAATGCGGTTGAACGTAGCAAATGGAACTTGCAGTTAGTTCACGAGTTATGTATCATGTATAATGACACGAAGTTGTGTACAAATCCGTTCAGTCGTTCTAAAGTTATTGTCATTTCAACTTGGTGCAGTCATACATTTAACTAAAGTTATATTAAGTACTCCGATGACAAATGTAGGATTATTGCAATTAAATATGAATATATCAAATAGAAATTTCACACACAGAAAGTCCAATATGTCTGTAATGTATCTACTATTTTGCACCACAAAATACAGCCGATTGATTGAAAAAAAGCCAATTACATAACACTGCACATATGTGTATACATATAACACGATTCAATCAATCAAAGTTTATTTAAAGTAATATAGGCCACCGGCCCAAAATACACAACAATACAAAAATGTGCAACAAAATGCAATGTCAACAGTTGTGTCCAATAAGATTACAATATATAAAGCTCTCAAGGACAGCTACGATACAGTTTTTTTGTATATGTATGCACACTAATAGTTCATTAAAGGAGCGTTTTATATGTATGCTATCAGATGATAATTATGATGTTTTAATACTGTAATTGATAAAACAAAAACATGTATTTATACATTCGGTCATGTTCAATTAATAAAGTTGCTATTGAAAGTGACTCAACAATTTATCTACATAGAGGGCAGTTCTGAAAATAGTGTTGTCATTGTTTGATGAGAGGATATTGTACAGATCTTGTAAAATGCTATTGGAAGTATGCCAATTGAAAAGGTACTGATTACGAACACTATTAAACCTTTCACATTGAAAGAAAACATGCTTCTCGCATTCAACTACATTGCGATGATGATTTCGAGAACAAAATTGACAAGTTCTTGCCTCAAAAGGAATGTTACTGTGTCTACCAGTCTCTATATTTAACTTGTGACTAGATTCCAAATGCATTACATATCGACAGCGTTATGGAATTAGAGGATAGAGTAGGTATGCCATTAATAACAATGGAAGAGCATATTATTTGCAGTATTACTACCGTGGATTAAATAAATCAATATTCAGTCAAATAAGTGCTAACCTACTTAATTAATGATTTACCATTGTATGAAATAAAACAATGCTATTATTGTCACAATCAGTTCATATCGAGTCCAATTCTTCATATTTTCCTCGTATTCAAACATTTTTTACAGATCAAAACCACTAAATAAACCCAATAGGACAAAACAACTAATAAGTATGTAATCAAAGCGCTTAAAGCGCAGAAAGACTGGGGCAGACGAAGCTTCTTGTGTTCTGTAAAGACTTGCCAACCAGAGATTGTAGAAGCATTGTACAGCCTCACTCGGGGTGGAAAGAGGGACTGATTCATTTACAAGCAATTTTACTTTCAACGCGTCCATGTATGGACTAGTTTAAACTGGACCATCGATAAGACAGGTTTTAGTTTACCGGCTTCACTTTGAAGCGATCTGTGTGTCGGCGAGTACTCTCACTGTCTTAACGTTTCTTGTTTTTAAACGAACATTGTTATAAATCATTTGATTGCCAGTGGTCAAGAGTTGTCGTTCCTGGGAGGATATTGTACGTTAAATTGCATGGGAGGAATTCAAGAAATAAAAGTTGGAGAGTGCCTCATTAAAGGTGTCGTTCTGGGAGGGATAAAAAAAAAGACTTCAATAGTTTGTAATAAATTTTGAAAACAAAAAAGCTTTGATAACTATAATAACATTCCTGTTTTTGGTAATTGAGTTGAAGTATACATATGCATCGTATCGGAAAATATCGTATCTCCATGTAGTTTTATCGATTCATATAGTATCATGTGATGACCGAATCGTGTCATGCCCGACATGTAATACCCGTCGAGTGACAGAAATGTTTAACTTTTCACAATCTAACTTTGTCTGCTTGTCATCCAGTTATAAAATCCGGAATCGTATACAATATGCTGAATAGGGTTATGTCCGAATTCTGGTAGTTTCGGCATACTGTTCAGGTCTGTATAACAGATACTGCATTTGCCCGATCATGAGTTTATCCGAAAAGGATATTCGTTTCCATAAAATCTATATTTGTTAAGCTCCATCAGGTTTTCAACATTTTTCATTCATATACAGCGGCCAATTGACCTTACCAGTTTTCCTGGGAGTAATTATCAACCAGTACTGCAAACTTCTTCACATGTGCAAGACATTCTCATAGTCAGAGTCACTGAATAACATAACCTGTCCAAAACTGGTAATCGAATCTGGATCTGCTGGCTGATAGTCTAACGCTCTACCAACTGAGCTAGCCCGGCTGGTTTCTTATTTTTGTACAATGCAAACTTTAATAATTTCCGAAGTTGATGGGAAAAACTAACAGACTCACATGACAGACGATCTAAATTCGTTCCTCCGATATCGAAGCGTCAGTACATTAACTTTGTTGATGGTCCGACTTATACCATAGGTCAACAATAAAATATTACGTAATTAAGCTAGAATTTAATCTAATCTAAAATTGAAGACTCTGCTCATAGTCATAGACATCGCGACCATTTCCACAGTGTCACAGAACGCCGTATGTATCGGGACTACGAGAGCGAATAATAACCTCTAAGAAATTGTTCCAAGTTTATACGAAATTCGGTGTGGATGCCAGTTAATGTTTCCATTCGATATCTCCATGCATCGCGGTTTAATAGTGAGAATAGTGCTCAGCACACATGTTTACTTGTAGTGCGACCTTTATTGAACTCTAGGTTCAATTGCAACGTCTCGGCAATTTCCGTACAGTTCGGAAATCAGATAATAACCGATGTTATCCGAATGCTCTACCTTATTCCTAACAATACGGAATAACGGACATGATTTATAAGTCTTCGATGAAATCCATTATTTTTAAAACATGCAATAAAGATTAACAGTAACTGCAGCTGTTATTTAACGATTTGCTACAGTATTCAGTGTGCGGTAAAATAATGGTCAGAATCCGATTCCGGAATATTGTTCCAACTCGTCTGCCGAGCGCGTCCAGATACAAGATAATTCCTTTGTTGTCTATAAATAGTACTTTCTGCGAGCGGGAAATTTTTATGAATGAAAGCGGGAATTGTTTGTGAATGACTCGTATCGACGATATACTTAGTAACCTCGGCTGGCAACAAACATGGGGTCAACAACAACAAGAAATGTATCCGAATGAAGCACTTGTTTCCGATAGAAAATAGTCCTCCCTCAATTCATCAATTTCTCATTTTTTTGTATCAAAAAGTAGTTGTTACCTAGGACATTTTAACCAAAAACACTTAAACAATAATTCAACAATAATTTTTGAACCAGATATTTCACTTTAAAATAAAATTCTCACGATGGATTCGGAAACGAAGATCGGATGTCACGTCAATTCGACATGTTGATTGGTCATTGCAAATGATGCGCAGTGATACATTGAGTGGTATCAAACTCGTCTAACTTTGCCATGGCTGTTTCCAAAATTACGGTTACTAAAGACATGGGGCTAACGCCCCAGTCTAAAAGGTGCATATGAAGTAGTCCGTTATATTAGCAGTCCACTCTTAATATAAAACAGTAAAATAATAAGAAAATAAATAAACTTACTTTACAAGGTTAATAAATATACCAATGTGTCATTTTCATTTAAAGTATTCCCAGTAATCGATATGAGCCTACTTTCCATGGCTGTTGTATACACTAAACATATAACTATCCGGTTTTCATTCAATTTAAACTTAAGTTTAAAAAGGTTACACGTGATAGGCATGTGTAAACAAAGGCATAATTACGTCGTCAATTTATTCCATTGTATTGATCCTATTGGAAACACAACTAGAACCACATTAGAAACATTAATCAACCGCCAGTAGATTCCAATATCGATTCTCTATTCTTGTAAAGTAGTTGGACATGTTTCAAGTTCTTTTGAAATTGTATAAAACGAGGATTTGTTCAAGTTGAAGGGCATATCCAACAATAAGGCCACTATTATAAGGTAAATTATGTTACTAATACACATATACATTGATATTATGACAGTTAAGTTGGTGTTCGGTATTTGCAGTCATGAACTGCCGCTCTGAAATGCAAATTCTTGTTTTTATTTTTACGGTAGCTATCGATACAGGAAGGTTATGTTTGAAAATGTGGCCATACGTTTATCACATTTACATAAAGTATTGTTGCTCTGTCTTGTAGTCCTATTTTCATGTTTTTGAGTTCGTTGATGCTCCTGTATTGTTTGATTTTTGTGTCCCTTAGCAACTCGGTAATGTTTTCTGTCCACCTGTTAGCCTGTATGTCCCCTTCGGCGTGTTTTGTGTCCTTCCATGACTGTTTTTCCTCTCTTTTGCATAGATATGTATAGGGAAGGCCTGATTTGTGAATGTGGCGCTACCTGCTCCTTTTGGTGTTGTGTTGTTTGTCGTTATGATTTGTTAAATGTATGTCCCACAGTTATATTTCCTTTATTTTATTCTGTTCCCCTATCTTCATTTAGAATATGAAATATATCCTCAGTTTAACTGACAATTACAAGAGCGATTTGTTTTGTGCTCATAGTTTTGAAAAGTGTTCCTTATATCCTCGCTGCTCTTTCTCGATTTATGCTCCAGATATTTATACCGACGCTTCTGTGGATGCAAAACTGTGTTGTCCTCATTTCACTTGACGATTAGTGTTGGACAGTTACGTGCTATACTCGAATCCAGTTACTGTTCAGCGGAGTTGTGTTTATTTACACTGTTCGTTTTCGTTGTGCAATGGTATATAGAATGTGAGGTCGGGTGCATCCTTAAACCAGATTTTAATCCCTAGTGGTATGTTTGGCACTGACCGGTCCAAGGCGGTACTCCTATATTCTGTTATATCCTATATGTTATATATGTTTCTGTATTATGTTCCTTTTGCGATTTGTAATTGGATATGTGTATGTATACGTTTCGTGTATCACTGTGCGTGTCCCTCTTCCCCATTGGAGGTTTACTTTTAGCCTCTCTCCTCTTTTATCTTTTTTGTTACCCATCCTTTATAAATTTAGCTCATACATTTTCTCCATTCTTATTTTTTACGATATAAGAGATTTTTATAATAAGTGATGTCGCTTGAAAACCTGTGTTTAATTATGCCAGCATGAATAGTGTTTACGTACTCATATGATATTTATCAAAAGAGTTGGTCGGTGCTCATTGTGCCATGCAATGATGATGTTACAATGATGTTTATATCGAATATTAATAATATATCTTTAAATATGATATGCCTCACCGGACAGTGCAGTATTACAAGTATACTTGAGTAAAAGTGATATCATTCGTCATATGTAATTACACATATTGTACAGACGCATTCACACTTCTCTGTATTGATCAAACACATACGAACCCAACTCCAATAACTATATTGAAAATCAACATTAAGCCGTGCCTATAGATAAATCATGCATTTTACGTTTTTATTGAAAGTCATGATCAAGCCTTGCATATAATTAAGTCATGCCTTTCATGTTTTATTGCAAAATCAACACTAAGTATGACATATAGGTAATGTATGTTTTGATGTTTTATTGAATATTAACATCAAGTCTTGCATATAAGATCTACTAATTTAATTCAACTTATATGTAAAGGATATAAGCCGAAAACGATTCAGTATGTAAAATATTGTACTATGTGAGGCGCGTCATTAGATTCATGTATACAAGGGTAATATTAAGACGATTATCTTAATAGTAAATATTAATTCGCGATATAAATTTTATTTCACGATGTCTTTCGTTACATATTTCAAATATACGAATTTCCCCAATAACCATTACATAGGTATACACCCTGTCTTTTTCAAGGACCAATCGTTGCAGGTGCTCTTGACCTTGGTAATTTTGGACCGCACATGTGTCCAGTTGTCCAGTCTTTTTAGTGTCGTTCAGTGCAACACAGAAAAAATGTCTGACAGTTGTTTATAACCCAGTCTCAATTTGTTCTGGAGAAAAGTTTAAGTGAATTAGATATACTTGATTCCGTATTAAATATGGAGGATGAATAGCCGATGTTTGATTTAAGCACGGGCTCATTTTCAGATTTTACCATATACATTTAAATCCTGTTTTGTTCAAATACTTAAACATGAGAATAATAATCCTAAGTTCATGTAGTGTTCCGATTTAATTTTAGTCTACATGGGCCCATTGTATAAACATGTTACTTACTTCGTTACTTACGCTCACAATTTGCAAATGTATATATTGCATTTTCGGAGGACTCGTGAACTACGAATGCTGTTTACGCATATCAAGAGGTCAGTTGATAAACAATTAAAATGCATCTATGTTATCTGTTTCTGCACAAGTGTTGCTTGAATGAAAATTTCATTTTGCAAGTAAGCAAAGTTCATAAGAAGTTTTATTGAACAGGTCCACTCTGCGTAGTCCAATATTACGGTATACAAATACGGTACTCTCTGCTATTTGTTACTTATATAGTGTTAAAAATACAGAACTGTATATAAAAAGGAATCGCGTCTACGAAGTGTTTTAAAGTAAACATATAGATTCAACATTCGATTTTTAATGTAATGGATATAATAAATTCTAACGCTCAGTACAAATCCTTTCAATGGTGTAATTTTTGAAATTGTAAGTAATGGGACAGTCGTCCGACTACGCATGCTTCGGCGAATGAATACACTACTTATTCTATATCACCTTGCAAACTGTGTAGCTTCTCCTCCATGAACAGGTGGATAGATTGCAAGGTGCAAGTAGTCAGTAGTAAGAGCATAAGTTCCTCTCCAAAGTTCTACAGAAAAATGATTAAGAGAAGCATTTTTGTTAGATCATAGTATTGTTTTCGACATTGGTGACACTTGGTTAGCCCTGTCCGCCTTCATCTGTATTTTTTTCTGAAAATAGCTTGTATACACATGGCATTAACATGGCAACGCGTAAATAGTTCGAGAGGCGAATGATATAATAACGTCCACCCTATTCTTGAAGTAAAATCCAACCACATATATAAGGCCTGACGAAGATACACCCCCCCATTTTTTGCTCGTTGTAAGAGAGATTAAGCTTTTACAGGGAGCGTCACATGTATAAGACAAAACATCCACATACAGAACCAAGGGAAATAATAGTCCACAAAACACAAGGGACTTAGGCGGTGCAATGGTAAGCATGCATGGGACGAGGGTTGCAAGAAACTGTGTAGCCGACCATCGAAAACAACTATGGAGAATATATAGGGTTGGCAACGGGGAAATATTTATGGATTGAACATCATGGCTTTCTGTTTTAATGCCAGTGCTGATCTATGGGCATCATATTTTTGTTTGAACAACTTAATGTGTAAATGCATGTCTACTCTGTAATGTATGCATGACTCTCAGCTTTACTGTATGCCTAGAAAACATTTTGCACATATTTGACAAGGAAAAACATCTTTATGAAAGTATTTTTTAATTTCACTGAATGTAACACAATTTGCAAGAAATAAGACGTTTGAATCTTAAATTCCTTCCCGTGTATTTTTCAATATTAGCATAAACTGTTGAATGTAACAATCAGTGAAATTAAACACAAGACAAATGTATTTGAACGGCTCAGGAAACTAATTTAGAGTCGTTTTTTGAAATGAAATGCGACTTGGGTGTTTTGGAGCACAGGAGATTGTCACGAGTTCTCTCCCCTTTATGCTCACTTTATCGTCTATCTGTCAGAAACGATCGAAAGTTCGGACTAAACCATGCGTTTTATTGCAGTCTTTAGGTGTAAAAGCAATTTGACGATTTTCGAATGAGCGCATTTTAATGCATCTGTAAAGAGAATTCTCGTTTGATTAGCATATACATGTTGTAGGCGTTTGAAACATAAATTATTCATGCGGCTTGAAGTTACTGGTTTTTGCAGCTGATATCATTCTGTGAAGTTAAATAGCTGCACAAAACTGGCATTCTCACTCAGTTGTATGTATGTTGAAGTAAATCTGCAAATTAGTATAGCCGCGAAAATGTTTGTGTCAATGTTGCATGGGATAGGCAGTAAATTCATTATAAATTTAAAATTTACATTTATATATGTTGGTTGTCAGTAAATTGGATATCTGTGTCACAATTAAGGTTAATATACGGGAAGTGATAGCTTGTATGACTGTTACGATAGTCTTGTATAGTGTACAGAAAGGTACAATGTGCGTTCTACGTACAGTCAAATGTTCAGACTGGCTGGAATCCACTGGTTATAATTGACTGGTTCGTTAATTCAGTCTGCGGAATTGTACAGATTAATCAACCTCATCTATGTTCACTGTCTGCTTGATATATTGTGGAGCAATAAATAGATTGAGACACACGTAGTCGAGAGGTTGTATTATCGCTATTTTTGTTATTGAAAAAGACTGCAAGTGGGGGCATCTGTGTCATATTGAAACATTTCTAGTTATCATAAACATGGTATGGAAAATGTTATTTATTGTATTTAGTCAAAACCTCGAAAAATGTTGATCGAGGCATGTGTCAGTGTATGCTTATGTGTAGTTATGGGTCTGTTTGTTAGTATTGATGTGTATATGTATTAACCTTGCAACGTTTGTGGTGTAACACGTGCTTGTTTAAAACAGTATTATAGTTGATCTCGTGAACTATATATATATATGCATAGTAGAGCTGCAATGATACAAATATCCCTTTTGGTTTTCGATTATTCTGTTCAGGTATAAAACTATAAGACAAACTATATAATATTTTCAATAGCTTAATGACAAGTAATGACTAGACACAAATGTCTGACTAGAAGGAAAGTCGGCAAAGAGCCAAATGAACCGTTGCGCCCCTAATGCATAGGTAAGGTATATTTTCACAGCTAATTTGCAATTTCATGTTTTGGATATCATACAATCAAGTCTGTTACACATTTTAAACTGTGGTGTAAATTATATTGAATAATTCCAGAAGAATTGTATATTTTAGGTAAATTGAAAACATTTATTGATTAATAAATGGTGTTAGGCGAGATATTAAAGATTTAAAAATGTTGAATAGTAACATAACTAGTCATCAAGAAATAATTACAGGGGCCATAATGAATTATTTTAACTGTAGCACTGGTCGCTTTTTTCAGTAAAATCAGCAGTGAGATCAAATCACTACAATGATGCTGAAGTCGGTGCCATTGAGACATTCTTGTTAATGAAAGAATTGGTGTTCATATTGTGATTCATGAGAACTGCATGATGCTTGCCTGGTTATGAAGTGTATGCATGCTACTACATTGTTTTCATATTGTCCAGTATGCATGGGGCCTAATTCACAAATATTTTAAGGCTGAAACTCAGACTTAGACTTTAAATATCGAAATATTATTTTTGCTGCTATGTTTTTATAACAGTATAGATTTTTATAAATAGTGGCAAACGTGAGTGGTGAGTTACATCAATAAATCAGACAAAATCTATAATGCAAACGAAAGGTTAGTAAATATTACTTTTGCAAAGTTTAAGTCTAAGTCTGAGTTTTAGTCTTCCCGCTATCAAATCTTTACTATCAGACTAATAAGTGTGAGTTTTGTGATTTGAGTTCCGGATGTAAGAACATGTTATTATCCTGGACGCTGGTCTGAATGTTTTGAGTTCGAGCCTTGTGTTGTGTTTGATCAACAGCTACATTATCCTTAACTTTGGCACGAGTCCTAGTTAGTAACCTAGGAGCAATCATTGAGAGTAATCACTACAATCTATAATACGAATTTATACTTAATAAGTTTAAACTACAAGCAAATGTTGTGATCAGTCAGCATTACGTACATATCAAAGAGCGCTGACAAATCATAAATTTTCTCACATGTACATCGTCAACATGCCACATGATGCACCAAAGAGCGAACATGAAGTTTAAGGACTTCATAATGCATATTTCAATGAATGCTTACTTTTATCCGAACCGAACCGAATCTTAGTTGCTTCCCTTGTATTATCACAAAGTGTATGTCCGTGCCGAGTTATCTCCATTTAATATCTACTATTCATACGATATCACATTTTAATGATGTTACAATAAAAACGAGATTAAATTATTCCAGGGAACGCCACATGCGCAAGACAATTCCTCACCAGACAGACCCCAAAGCAATCAACAGTCTACAAACAGTAGGCACTGAGGATGTTCAAGGGTAAACATGTTTAACTAGTTCCAGATGATTGTGTTAACCAAATCAACAGTATCATTATGTTTTATCTACTAAACAGAAGTACACCTGGCTCAATTACAATATGTAATTAATCGAGTAAACATTCTCATTTTCTGTATCCATTGTGTATGCTTGTACTGTAAAACACTGCATTTCGTTTATCAAAATGTACACATAACAGGTGTATAGCTCAATGAAATACCATTTGTATGAATAACAATTCATTGATATAAAATCATACAGAACATTAACAATAAGTAAAATCAGTAATAACATACTGATGATAATGCCTTCAAACCGAACGCAAATAATATAAGTCATCATTATCTTTTGTAATTGTATATTATACACAGGGTTCTCGATAGACTCCTAATTAAGCTTTTGGGATTCCTATCCCCCCTTGGTCTCCTGTCTCTAGCAGAATGTCTTCGAAAGACTGCAGCTTTTCTAAAAAAACATGGTTTTGGACTACTGTTTTCAAGTCCTAGTGAAAACCCTAAATATCATTCATCATGTTATCAAAGTTATTATATCATGGTCAATTTTAAGGTTCATTCATTACATTTTGGTTTTAAGGTTCATCCATTTCGTTTGGCTTTAAGGTTCATCCATTACATTTTGGTTTTAAGGTTCATCCATTACATTTTGGTTTTAAGGTTCATCCATTGCATTTTGGTTTTAAGGTTCATCCATTACATTTTGGTTTTAAGGTTCATCCATTGCATTTTGGTTTTAAGGTTCATCCATTACATTTTGGTTTATAGGGTTCATCCATTACATTTTGGTTTTAAGGTTCATCCATTACATTTTGGTTTTAAGGTTCATCCATTACATTTTGGTTTACAGGGTTCATCCATTACATTTTGGTTTTAAGGTTCATCCATTGCATTTTGGTTTACAGGGTTCATCCATTGCATTTTGGTTTTAAGGTTCATCCATTACATTTTGGTTTTAAGGTTCATCCATTGCATTTTGGTTTACAGGGTTCATCCATTGCATTTTGGTTTTAAGGTTCATCCATTGCATATCGGTTTTAAGGTTCATCCATTGCATATCGGTTTTAAGGTTCATCCATTGCATATCGGTTTTAAGGTTCATCCATTGCATATCGGTTTTAAGGTTCATCCATTGCATTTTGGTTTTAATGTTCATCCATTGCATATCGGTTTTAAGGTTCATCCATTGCATTTTGGTTTTAAGGTTCATCCATTGCATATCGGTTTTAAGGTTCATCCATTACATTTTGGTTTTAAGGTTCATCCATTGCATATCGGTTTTAAGGTTCATCCATTGCATTTTGGTTTTAAGGTTCATCCATTGCATTTTGGTTGATAGGGTATAAACCCGGTGTGTATTCTGCCGAATGATGCGAGTGAAACGTTCCAGACGGGTGAGTAGTGTTGTTAATTTTCTGACCAATTATTCGTAATTTCGATGTTTCTCTAGGATCTCTTATCGTCTGAACGACCGTGAATGTCTAAATTTACTATCAAAGCATTGAAATTGCTGACAGCAAGGGACTCGCTGCAGATCACAGACGTCACTTTGACATAGATTTATTAATCACAATTATTCTTTCATAATTTATCTATCACAATTATTCTTTCAAGAACACTTTGTTAGGTCAGTATATTAAACAATATAGGAGTTAAAAACACAAGATTATATACAAAGAATTGGTACAGACAGTCAGAAAGATGGATGGAGAAGAAGTAAACAGTACCTTAATGTTGATTATATGCCATGTTTAAATGCAATCCATTGAAAACAAACGTATTTTGCAACATAAATTATAATGTTATTACATGTGTTCTAAAAGGAGACTTCAGTTCAAAGGGACAGAATTCTTAAACATTTTGATGGATGCACAGCAAATTTATGTCTTCCACATCTACAAATCATGTATCATGGTACTTGTATTATCAAATTGCAATGCAATCCCTTGAAAACTGAAGAAGTAGTTAGCCACACAAACTACATATGTTGTATATTGGACAGAAAAAACAATCGACCGACCTAAAGACAGGATGACAATCAGACAAAAAGTATGTGAATTTATTCAATTTAGAACAATTTTCGTAAATCGTAGATATGCAATGGAACAATGACGGAAACTTGCATTTCCCATGATTTCAATATACGATAAATGTTCTTTGGATATATTATATGTGTCACCATTTTCTTGTATATGTAACGTGCGGCCCAATATCGGTGTTCTCTGTAGCAATTCAAATTTGGGCTACAGTAATTTAAGTTAGCGATGGGTAAGACTCAAACCTTTTTGAGGGGGAGTTTAAATCACATTAAGTCAAAATGAGACTTATAAGAAATAATGAGGACTGGTGGTAGCGACTTGATTTATCAAAGGAGTATAACGATGAGAAAAACATGAAGGTATTAGTGTTATGATGCTAAGATGATAGATGAATCAATGAAAACAAGTCAACTCACATAGAAATGATAACTTTAAACTAATAAACAAAGGTGTAATACGACTATTTACAACTCATTTTACACTGGACGGCAGCAACCATGCGCTACGAGCATAGTACAAAAATATACATATTTACAAGACTGTGCGGTGATTGATGAGCATCGCTGTCCGGCTAACTCCACGGACAATGAGGAAACAGGACTCAAATCTAAACATACTCAAACAAAATGAGCAATGCACTCACGTGCGGCTCAAACCAGAAGAGTTGGTACGTAAACTCACAAAATGAGCAATGCGCCCACGCGCGGATCAAACCAGGAGAGTCTATACAAAGACTCACAAACAAATAGCAATGCACGAGCGTGCGGCTCAAACTAAAATAGTTTCAAAAGAGTCGCTATGTCAGTCACAGTTTCCCGAAAAAAATACAATCGACAGAGTCAACAAAATGAGCACTAATATTGAGAAGCTAATTATCAATGGAGTTCTACGTTATAACCGAGAGTGCGACAGCGAAAAACTCCAATATATGCTTCGGAGTTAAAAATGAGTTCGGATACTCTGCAAGCCGGAGCAAAATTTATTTGATGTGCTGCAAATATTTGAAACTTAATGTGAGTTACTCAGTTGCTCAAAGTGAGCGATGGTTATTGATATGTACTGTTGTTCCAAGTCATACCGTTGTTCCAAATGAGCGACCGTTGGTAGAATGTATTGCTAAAATAACTCCGCTCCGCGCTACGATTCTCATTTATTTACTCCAATCGCTCACGGTGTGCGCCACGCTTGTCACCAAAGTGAGAGAAAATGAATGGAGTACCACTGATACCTCATGTATCCGACGGCTTACTCTGCCAAAAATATGGCGATTTTGACGGTGACCCGTGCGTTCGCCTGGTATTTATAAGGTTGAGGTCACGTGGTTAGCTAGGAGTACTGGTCTCTGTGTCCTAGTTTGCGTGTATACGTATATATTGGAACCAGAGTGAAAGCAAGATTTTGATTGGCTTGTTGGTCCCAAAATGGCTGATAGAATGAACAGTTGATGTATTTAAGGCATTTCTACATTTATACATCAATTTGTTGACAAGTTTCTGATGGTTAACGATCAATAATTTGTTAATAGAACAAATCAAATCAATAGGGCTTCATATCGAGTGACTACAACTGCTATGCGAACTAAGAAACACAAAACGAAGTCAACGTTCATTTACATGCGATCGGTTCAACAACATTAAACAGAAAATCACCACACATACGTATCTCTGCCTACTGCTATCGTCTGCTGAGTTATCTGGCTAGTGTAGACTATCTTGTACTATCGTAATATTCCTGCATTTCATAAGCACTTCACGCATGATTCACGTCTGATACGTAAATGATCAAGTCATGTGATAAATTCCTGCGACTGCGGTGTATTGATATCACGGACATGAACATTATCATAGTCCGTGTTGATATATATATTTTTTTGTTCCGTAATTGCAATATTTATATAACAATGGGGCTCTTTCTAATGCGTCGGTGATGTCAGTTCAAATCCGTTTCCAGCTGATATCGCACATGCGTACCTCTATTTCTTTGTTAGACAGTGACTACTTTCTTCAGGAGTATGTAGATTTGGCGGTTCAGAATGTAAGAGTTTATCCAATGAGTGTCCGCGGATTTCGCCTACTATAGCAATTGGCTCTAACGAGCCCCTTGCTGTCTTCACTTTACAAGTAAAAAAATCGCATTTAGCTGTTTGATTTTAAGCGTTTTGTGGTACAATTGAATAGTTGTTCTCCACATATAAAAACACATCATCAATTACCTTTCGACCTTCTAGAGTTCGGTAAAAAATAAGTACTTTTATACAATGTTTGACAAATGTCATACATTTGAGATTTAAAATGATTAAATAAAGCTAGTTTCACCAAGTGAAGATAGAACGAATTAGAACATAGCACATTTGGTAACATCGCGTGTCGCGTATTTATCTTAATTTACATTTCAATTCAGTCTTCTGTATACGCCATACTTAGGAGCTTTTTACGTGTGTATCGATAGTGCAACAATATTCATAACCTTCGAAAATAAGAATTTATTAATCAAAAATTAAAATTGTTTTCAATGGTAAATAGACAAATGACTTAAATACCATTAAATGAAATGTGGTCGCTTGGATGAATAAACAATGTAAAATGTCATTTGCTTATAGAACTCTTAAAATACCATGCATTTCAAACAAGAAAGACAACTCAACAATTTTTACATAAATAATTTATTTCAACTACATGTATGAACAAAATCTATATTTTAGCAACAACTCTACTACTCTTAACAATATAGTAATGGTACATTACAATGTGCAACACTATACATAGTATACATCATACAAACTTGTATTGAGTGAACAAAACGATGAATGGCATTCATTAAATAACATATTAAGTTTCTTTAGTGCACTCTTTACGTGTATTACCTGTGCAATATGTCGACAGTGCGTAAAGTTAATACACACTAGTACGATAATGCCTGAAACATTAGATACATTTTCCTTGCATATACAGAGTGTAAACCAACGCTGCGTTTTGTAATACCCCAGTCACAATTAGCTTGCGATAGGTTTGCGAGTAGTTTGCGACGGATTTCAAGGTATTTTCGGCCGGGGCCCCACGGGACTCCTTGCGGCTGCCGGGTCATTTTTGGGAATCGGGCGGGCATCGAGTTACATTTAACTCGGACTTAAAACCTGGTGCGGCGTTTCGCATCGCAAACTGATCGCCAATAAATCGGCAGGGCATCGCACACATCGGGCACACATAACGTCAGTATTGTTTAGATACGTTCAAACTTCTCTGTATTGGACCAAATATATAGGAAATAAATAAGCCATCGAGTATCTCGAATTTTGAACTTAAATATACGTACTCAGAAAAACATGTTTTAAAGACCGTCTATGTATACTTATATTGAACGTACATGATTAAACGACTGTCGTCCTGGGGCAGGGTGAAACACCATCACACCAATAATCACAAACGTATATATCGCATTGACAATCGCATTGACACGAGATTGACTGTCCGGCTATGACCCAGTGAACGTCTATAAGATACGAGGGACGGTCGGAAAGTATCCGGACTTTTCGTGATCCTGTCTTTCCACGTGCATCACATATTCTACGTGACTTCTTCAATGGTTGTCGTAAACTTTCTACATTTGACCTATCATATAACTCGGCATCATCCGGAATATAATCTTGTATAATGATGTATCTTTTTATGTCGAACTGGGTTATTTGAAACCATTTATTATTCAAACTAAAATTTCGGACCCGATGATTTCGAATGAAGGAGGTCAGACTGTACATCATTATTCGAGCATTGTTGACTTTTTGTAACTGTATTTAAAATGTTATCATCTTTCATAACCTAAGTGGCCTGTACAAGTTTGTATTTATCGAGCGACAAGCATATACGCTATGAAGTCGAACTAACAGTGGGAATAAATATACGTCACTTCCTAAAAAGGCGGCGGCAGTTGCCGAACGCGCCACGTAAATAAACGATCCATAAAATAACGAATTTTTGCAAATAATTTTGTTAATTGCTTGGTTTACAAAATCGCATGTTTGAGGCAAAAATACATTAAATTAGAAATTGTATCTAATTTTTGGCCACTGATCTTCAAGCAGTATCACGGCCATATGCATGAGGAGTTTGTATATACATGTACAATGTATCTAAATATTTTCCATGTTTCTATGTTGTAATTGTGTGTTAACTAATTGTAATATATGTGTAATGAAACTTAAAACATCTGACTATTTGCAAGTAAAACTATATAATGATTGAAAGTCTATGTAGTGTCATATCAAGCTATAAATCAAGAGAAAATACACACGTTCTAATTATTTACATATAAACACTGTTAAAGCCACTTCAAAATTAGTGTCCCCTATTATCGTACAAGTCAAATAAAATGTAAACTGTACAATTTCGCAATGTAGAAATGTTAGCGAAATCTGCATAATTAAAGGAAGTCAGTATAGAGTATCAGCCAGCATTTATTTCCTTGTGCAAGGAAGTAAACTTTTACATACACACCATGAACCTATGCTCTGATTACCATATTCATATAGCGCTTATAACAGACTGATAGATAATTATAATTTTTCTCATTGTGTAGATATCTTGCACATACTGATTCCTCGATTTCTACTCAAAATATCCTCTTGTACATTACTTCCCTATGTTAGTTTGTAATGCCTCGGTCACATGAATTTTTCGGCTTCCCTTGGACCACAGGGCGTTAGGTTCCCAAAATCCTACGGGTATAGGACCACCCGAAGATTTTTTCGGGCCCAGGCATGAATGCTACGCATGCTAAACTTTCAGCCACGTATTACATGGCGCCACTACGTGTCCACAGATCTTCGAATATTCGTTCTGGTCCGCACGGCATGCAGAGCAACTACCAACAGGCTCACAATGTTTGACCCATAAGGGGCCCTTTAACTGCCTGTCAGGTTCATGTGACCGCAGCACATGACTTTCAAAGACAATGACATACCATGTGTTAAGAGTGGAGATATGGGGGCAATTGAAGCACTTGACTTTCCCATACACTGTCATACCATGTGTTAAGAGTGGAGATATGGGGGCAATTGAAGCACTTGACTTTCCCATACACTGTCATACCATGTGTTAAGAGTGGAGATATGGGGGCAATTGAAGCACTTGACTTTCCCATACACTGTCATACCATGTGTTAAGAGTGGAGATATGGGAGCAAATGAAGCACTTGACTTTCCCATACACTGTCATACCATGTGTTAAGAGTGGAGATATGGGGGCAATTGAAGCATTTGACTTTCCCAGTCATTGACATACCATGTGTTAAGAGGGGTTATATTGGGGCAATTGACGCAATTGACTTTCCCAGACAATGATATACCATGTCTTAAGAATGGTAATTTGGGGGCAATTAAATACTTGACTTTCCCAGACAATAACATACCATGTCTTAAAAGGGGTAATTTGGGGGCAATTGAAGCACTTGGCTTTCCCAGACATGACATACCATGTGTTAAGAGGGATTATATTGGGGCAAATGACGCAATTTACTTTCCCAGACAATGACATACAATGTCTTTAGAGGGGTGATTTGGTGGCAATGAAACCTCGGACCACCAAAAAATGTAAATGATTTCAATGCCAAGTGACATAACTAGGTGGCTAGATACTCACTGGAATTTATCATTTTAGATCAAACAGAAAGTACTTAAATGATGAGATTTTACGATTCACATAAGACCAAGTAGTCGAAAATGAAAGAATTAAATTTTTTAAAAGGCATGATTTTTAGCTCTACTTGCCTAAGGTATGATAGCTTATGTCATGGGGAATTGTCCATCGTGTGTTCGTGGGGAAATGGAAAATTTTAAAAGTCTTCTTGTCCAGAACCATAAGGCCCAGAGCTTTCATATTGACATAGTATGTAAGATTGTCTAGTGGTCCCCTACCAAGATTGTTCAAATGATGTCTCTTGGGTCAATATTGGCCCCACCCCAGGGGTCACATGTTTAACCTAGACTTAGATAGGGAATATCACTGAAACTCTTCTTGTCCAGAAGAGTCAGAGTTTTGATATTTGGTTTGTAGCATTGTCTAGTGGTCCGAGGTTTTATATTGAATTACTTGGGTAAATCTTTAAAAATCTTCTCTTCCAAAACCGCATGGCCCAGGGCTTTTAATATTTGTTATGTAGCATTGTTTAGTGGTCTCCTACCAAGATTGATCAAATTATGTCACTGGGGTCAAAACTTGCCCTGTCACATGTTTTCTACAGAGTTATATAGGGAATAACTTTGAAAATTGTCTTGTCCAGAAAATTGCTTCTGAAAGGACCATGTGCACAATTTAGCCAGTAGGGCGTCAGATCCTCATGGGTATCATGTCTATAAACGTGGAAAAAGGTTTTTGATACATATTAGGAATGTGAAGATGAAATAAAAAATGGCATACTATTCATCAAAAGTACATGCATTATAAGGGTGATTCCCACGAGAAAATTGCATAGTTTATAATATATTATGGTGTAACAAAAATATATATATGTTGACATACTTTATACATGTACAATGTATATGCATTGTTAAAAATGACATGTAGTGATTTAAGTCTAGTGTTTATGTATTAAACCCATTTAGCATTCGTGTGTTGTGATTGTTACTGGCCTATACAATTTCTTAAATCTATTTCTCATTATGTGATTCAGCGTTGTGTACGTATGGTTTGTATTTCATTGTTTAAACGGTTTATTTTAAAATAGCAAATGTTAAGTGAGTGATCTCGATTTGTATACTCCATGTGTTATACCTAATAAACTACTGTTGTTTAATTCCTGCTATTTTCTCTTCCTGATATATTTTGATTGGTTCATTCTCATTCAATGGCAATTCAACGATTCAATAAAGCCTAAGTATAGGATCATAAGTATTTCATCCTGTTGAACGAATTTTGATTATTAGATACAAATTTAATTGGTTGCAGGGACGTAGCCTGAGCTAGTAGAATGTGTACGCAAACACACTGGAAGTATTTGGGGCATAAATGTTGTTAAGTATCAAATATATTGAGCACGTTTAATAAAAAGGCTCGCTTTATATGATTTTATTCAACTCGTTCAATGAATTCAATACTTATACAACACATATTTGATATCGTTGTAAACAATTGGTCATAGTTTAGATTTTATTATATTGACCAGGTTTAGAATAGACGAATCGTCACTTCCGACAAAATTGAATCAATCTCTCCGCCAAATTAAGCGCCAGCTCTTATTTTCCATTTTAATATTCGTATTTGATTTTCTTTGTGTGTGTTTGTACGTTTTGTATTTCAATATAGTTTTTATCCTGTTCAACCAATAAACTATGAAAGAGCTCGTGTTGTTGTTTTGGTAACTCTTCTGGATGTGAAATGATTAATCCATTAGGCAATCATTAAAACATTGCGTGTTTGCAGTTACGCGACCCGGGATGTTAACAGTTGGTAGGTCAGTAGTTTTTTTAGTTTAATACTGTAACGGCTTAAAGAGCAAAACAATAGTTTTCATCGATGAACCTGAAAAAAATAAATTGAGTTGCAGCATTTTTCATGAGTCGGTGGCGTTAATGCAAACACACAATTGTCTAAGGCTGGCCTTACTACATCATTTTTATAAACATGGTGTCCTCAATATACTTGAACATTGAGAGTAAAGAAATCGCTAACGTGGGTAAGCTGACACACTCTTCAAACTTAAACCACGTTGAATATAATTATGTTGGATATACATTAAAAGAGAGCAAATGCTGCCAAGTCTTTATGCCTTAGGATCATCACTGAGCTAAGAATAGCAATTAGAAAGAAGGGGCTCAACTTCTTCTGAATCCCATTCACAGTTTAAACCGTGGGATGATGAAACACGACAATATTTATCTTTTTCTCCTGAACCAATGGTCATAATGTAGTCGAGTTGCTCAGAGGCTTCAATGCATTCAATAGCAATCAGAAACAAGTTAGATACTTGGTCATCTTATTTTCAAAAGCTAGATCTCTTAGTCGAACCATAGACCATTGTTACCATTCTTGTAATCTCATTTTCAACTGAAATTGTCAGAAATATGATATGGTAAAGTCTGAAATTTCGTCATTTTGGGTAAAAAGTAGGATACTAGGTAAAACATGGAAAACCCAACTTCACACTCAATGTGTCCATGTTTTCATCGTAATCTACATGATACCTTGTTATTATGTTTGCCATTATGAAATATATGTTAAGTTCGAAACTAGGTAATACTCTTCGCAAAAACTCAGTCACTTAGTCGTAGAAAAAATCGAGTCCATACAAGTTTATCATGTACTTGGGTCTGCATTGGAGGGCCATCATGACCCTCATGTTCTATTGTGAAGGGGGGGGGGGGGGCATTTGATCTCAGCGACAATAATTGATTTTTACATGAAAATATAAATTTGAAACTCTTCGGTTAATCCCCAAGTTATTCAAGTCTTTGGGGTATTCCCCAAGTGCTTCCCATTGATACGCCCATGAATCTGCGCAATGGCTAATGGGAAGGATCAAGTTTACAGCCTTTGAACTGTCAGTAATAATATTGGGGGTTTAACGATTTAACGTCTAACTAAGTTCACACTTAATCGCTACTTGGTTACTTATTTCATATACACAAAAAGTATTTAGGTAGAAACTAATCCTGAAAAGATATTAACCATTACGCGAACAACAAAATACACATGGTAAATATCTAGATCTAGTACCTAGAAAACAAGCCACCTTAAACTGACCTTGCTATCCGTCACTAAAATATTTATATCAGAATGCATTGCATCGTTGCGATTATTACGATTAGTTTTATTTTAAATATGTGGTCTGATTTTGCAGGAAGAAATAATCATCTTTAAATACAGAAAAGAAGGAGCGCAAAACCATACTGTATTACATTTATTATTTTAAAATATATCCACGTTGTGACTTAAAGCACATCAGAATAGATAGGATCATTGCATTTCCACGATAACAATTGACTCTTCATTAACACTTGATATGTCGGATCAGTGGTTTGCGAAGTAGAGCACTGCTTTTTGGGGTATTCCCCTTAAAATGCATATTTAAGTTGCAGTCTTTTCTATGCTCATTCATTGTCTTTCTCGGATTCTTGAAGTTCGTATGTAATATACAGTAGTTGGTATAAAGTGTACTAATTATTAGCGGTGTGCTAATTGCAGTGCTAATAGAACGTCACTAGGCTGATGTAATTGGTGTGTTTTGGATTATCACCTGGTTCTCTCGCGTTTGACAAGGTTAAAATATCTGACGAAAATAAATAATAAACTTGTTCTAAGAACTTAACCGCGAAGTACAAACATCAAAAACAACTAAGATGTCAATGCTGATTATTAGAGCCTTTCTAATAGTAACACTTATTAATATGCATGATTGTGGAAAAGAGAATGAATGTGGTCGGAACTGTATTGTTAATAACCGGAATATCTTAATGTGTACTGATGTACCGAGCTGCATTCCAAAGGGAATTACAAAAGTTGATGTGAACGGTACATCCTATAATCCGGCGATAATCACCACATCAAACTTTACAGGAAACAATTGGGATAAAGTGACATATCTTAGAATCGCGGACTATACCATCATTTCGCCTATAAAAACATGGATAATACAAGAAGCTAGTTTTGTTGCGTTAGAATCCGTTAGAGAGTTTCATATAAACATCGAGAGTTTGTCAATACATCCGAACGCGCTGGTTGGTTTGTCAAAGGTGGAAGTTATTGACTTCACCGGATGTCTCAGTCTGAATATTAGTGAATTACATTCTCTTCTTAATGGTACAAACAAGTTGGCTGGTCTGAATAAAATTGTTCTGTCGGATTGGAATAAATGGGAAGCCCCTTATGACTTTGATGACAAGTTGATTGACGTTCTGCTTCCTAGAAATATAACGAGCATAGATGTTAGCAATTCGCATATAAACGTGTTTGATATGACTGTACTGAAACGACTGGTGCACTTGAAATCACTCAATGTATCCCATACAACGACGGCGACCATGTTCATTGGCTTTTTAAAATATGATGACATCAAACATATAGATATAGTGGATATGTCATTTTTTGGATTACCTAATGAAGTTGCATTATTGCAGAATAGACATGATGTGAGAAATAATTTTTTTACCCCACTGGCATTAAGTTCACCATATAGTCATCTAATTTTGGCATTCTTGAACATTAATGCTACCGGAATATTTCGAAAGCCAACTTCATTCTGGATAGAAAATTGTCAGCTTTTCATAAAAAGGAAAGGTAACTCTCGTATTAAAGCAATAGAATTGAAAGAAAATAATTTAAATCGATTAGATATCAGAATATATGCTGGTAATTTGACATTGGACCTAGAATACTTGGGTTTATCTAAAAATGATCTAGAATTTCTACATAGTTCGATTTTGTCGTTTATGCCTAATCTCACGAGATTGGATTTATCCAGAAATCGGATGTACATAATGCAAGAAGAGGATCCTCAACAATTTGGTCAACTTCTCTCCGGAGTGCCCGCCATAACATACATCAACTTGTCAAAAAATAATCTAACACATATTCCACGTGACTTCTTCAAGGGTAGTCGTAAACTTTCTACAATTGACCTATCATACAACAGACTGACTCAATTCACGGTCAATGTAACTGGTCTCACCACTCTAAGAATTTTTGACATGCGCAGTAATAACATCAAAACTCTAGATGCCAGATCGCTACTCAATTTGAATTCATTCCCATCCAGTGAAAGTGGAGATGCAGGAACCCCTAAAGTGATTTTAACCTCAAACCCCATCAGTTGCTCTGTATGTGATGCAAAACCGTTCCTTCAATGGCTTCTATCGACTCGGCTTGTTGACGTAAAATCACAAGGACTGAATTGTATCGACGGAAAGGGTAATCGGATTGCAATTGATGAACCAGCGATTTCCGCTGTACATTACATCTGCATCAGAAGTACGATAATTATTTCTGTGACAGTTTCAACAACAATTGCTTTAATTTCAGCCATACCCGTATTCGTGTGGTTATACAAACGGGCGAACAGGCTTAGAGATGGAGTCATTGGTAAAATTAGAGCGGGAAAAGGGCGATGTGAATTTCCAGTATTTTTATCATATAGCAGTAGAGACGTAGATTTTGTGCAGGACAATATTTTGCCTCATTTAAATGAAAATCTTCGACTAATTACCGGAATTTACCATGACCGGAACCTCGTATGTACAGGAGACGCAAACCTACGTCCTGGGTTCTACGTCCATGATGAAATAGATATCTGTTTAGACAGATCTAGTGTCGTCCTTATTCTGGTTACTGAGAATTATTGTGAGAGCGATTATTGTGTTAGTGAGCTTGAGAAAGCCTATATGAAGAAGAAACCAGTAATTTTAATGTTCAAAGAACACGTCAGAGAAGATCTAATGTCACGGACAATGAGAGATATTTACAAACGTAATGTGCGCATATTATGGACGGAACAGAATGGAGAGTACATTCTACAAACTACATGGGAAAATGTTTGTACTTCAATAATCGATCTCATTCAGTGATTTAAAACATGTAACATAACTTTTGTATGAAAATGAACATTTGAAACAATCAAATATATACATAAGGTAGCAAAGAGACATTGTTTGAGCAACACCAGCAAAAGCGTAGACTGTTTTGCAGCGGCGTTTGCTTTCTTTGTCTTATCAATTCGGTCTTGTTTTCCGCTCCCGCTTGTGTACCCCTGATCCGTTTAATGTTATTGTGTCCCCTTTCTGTTTGTCCCTCATATCGTTTAGACTAAAAATGTATATATCTGTCTAGGGAATGTCTGATTCGGACATTTATACTTCCCAGCTTCATATTTCTATTCATTTTAACATGTATGACAAAAGAATATAGCTGTGTAAGGATGAATGACTCAATTTATTTCAACGTTCTTATATATACAGTCGGACCTTGTTTATTCGACTATCTTCTATTCGAACTCTCGGTATCATCCGGAATATAATCAGGTCCCGATGTATCTTTGTATGCATGTCGAACAGAAATGGGTTATTTGAAACAATATATAATCTAAAATAAAATTTCGGACCCGATGAATTCGAATGAACGAGGTCAGACTGTACATCATTATTCGAGCATTGTTTACTTTTTGTAACTGTATTTGAAATGTTATCATCTTTCATAGACTAAGTGGTTTGTACAAGATTGTATCACGGTTATATGTATGAAGATTTTGTATATACAATATATCTAATTAATTTCCATGTTTCTATTTTGTGTAAGTATTGGGCCCGCTTTATCAATATTCGTACGAACGAGCGTTCGTAAAATACGAAATGTTCATAAAACTTTTTTACGAAACGCGTTCGTAAGTATGACAGTGATCTTACGAATAAGAATGTTCGTGCTTACAGTAAATCAGTACACGGGCGTATCTTGCGGGTGTCAGAACACATCGGACCACGGACATTACGGAGACCAGAGACTTCGAACCATACTCAGTAACCCTTAGACCATGTTGTGGGACACTTCGGACCATATTTAGGGACATAACGGGCCAACTATTGGGACTGTTTTCGACCAAGCATTTAAGAAAAGACTTTCAATAATCTTTACCTTTAAATAATGCAGAAACTGATCGTAGTATCATCATTATTCGTGAGTTAATTATGGTAAATTCGAGGTTATATGGATACATAGATTAGAATATCAACCAACATTTAACACAGCATGTAATTTGCAAAACTTCCAATTTGCAAAAATATATTTACGTTAAGATGACCCAGATACATCTTTAACACCGTATATTTTTGCACATCACGCGCACAAATATATTGGTCTCTTATAACTTTAAAAAAATATTTTTTTTTCAAGATTGAATTATTTATAAAAAAAGATTTCCTTATGACTCGGCAAAGTCGAAAGAAAGAATGCATACAGGCATTATATTGTGTTGCGTTAGTGCCAACATATTCTAGCGGACTTATTCAAAATACTGAAAAGAACCCCTTGTCAGTTTTAGTTTGAATTGAAATTCTTTATACGACAGATACGATAAATTCAAAGCTGTATAGCATGTAAAAATGCAATTATATTCACAAGTAGATTGAAACGAAATAAAATTTATTTAATTTGTAATATAAGTCGACTTGATAACAAATGTTTACCCAACATGGGCTGGTCATAAGAGGTTCACATAAGCAGGGCGCTCTACCAACTGTACTAACCAGTCGGCTTTATCACCCCCACACCGCTGCTCTCCTCACTCTTAACGCACTACACTGTTGCTAACTTCATATAAATGCAGGTGGATGTGCACCCAGTGTGGGGCCGTTTCGTCACACTTCACTACAAAGCTTAAAAAATAGATCTAGTATATTGAGTGGTATTTTATGCTCAGAAGGATGAAAACTTGCTTAAATAGTCTATCACATGTTTTTAATTTTCTTGAGTTTTAACTTGAAGATATAATTTATTAAGGATTTAATACTTTATTTTGCAGTCAAATGTCATCGAGGATGTCATTCAGCTGGTGATGTTAAAGATGCAGACTATTATTTAGAAAATGTGAAGTACTGCTTAAAGTCACAACAACTGTAATGCTTATGATTTGTAAGAGTTCATAATAGGAATAATAAAACAAACCATTAAATTGCCAAATGATAATAATTAATCTGCATTGATATATATTCACCAATTTCATGTGTAAACAGTTTAAAATTAGGCTTAGAATTAATCAAATAATAATATTCTATTTTTAAAAGTTATATGACATAGTTGATACTGTACTTTAAATGTAAACCATACATTTAATTCAATGTACAATTCCACATACACTCTATTCTTATTCCATCTTCAAATTACGTTTTGATTGTCAGAAGTTTTACTTTGTGGCTGATTATAACTTTGATTGACTACTGTATCAGCTAGTATGTATGTAATCATCTTATACTCTATAAGATAACACTATTATACTTATTAATGTATTTCATTATTTTTTTCAGAAATGCCAGACAATTTCATGTGATATGAAGTAGATGAATCCATAAAAAAATTCATATCTGTTGTTGATTAATGTGAAATATTATTATCATTTTTGTTACGAACTTTACGACTGCCTATAGCCATTCGTAGCATTTCCGTTAAAACTTACGAATTCGTAGCGACTGCATGCGTACGAAAATATTGACACAAGGCTGTTGCGATCGTAAGAACGTCGTAAGAAAATCTTACGAAAATTTCGTGCGTAAGAACATTGATAAAACGGGCCATTTTACATAAGCGGAAACTAAATTATTTCGAAAATAATTCGGTTAGTTGATTTTCAATGACAACAATGTATACACATTTTGACGTTTCTTTTATACATGATAGGTGTTTCAGCTAACATGGACTCCGAACAGCGATCTGTTATATCTAGCAGAGGTTGAAAAGCTTTGCCATATTTTCAAAAGGCTGCAGAAAAGGATATGGCATGACTGCGTGTCATGTTCTACATTTTACAGCTGGGTTTCTCAGTCTCGTGAAGGAAGAACTAGCGTGAGTGACAGGCCTATGTCTGGGAGGCCCACTGAGGCAGTAACCCCATCAATGGATGCGAATGTTGAGGCTTTCGTCATGCAAGATCGTCGGGTAACATTTCAGTAGGTTTAACATTGGAAAGGCATCAGCACACAACACTGTACAATAACACCTCGGTATGAGCAAGGTCAGTGCCGAGTCAGTTGACAGAAGACAAAATGCATCCAGGGTGACTACAACAAAATAACGTGCGAGTCGCTTTAAACATGAAGGAGATAAGTTCTTCAACTGCAATAGCACTGGTGATGAATTGTTGGTTCATCACGCTGAAGCTGAGACAAAAGCTCAATCGAGGCGCGCTGGTCCCCTCTCCCACACACAATAAATTGTCTCCTTCGGCTGGCAATGTCATGTTAGTTGCTTTCTGGGATACACCTGGAATAATACTCACTCAATTTATGCCAAAAGGTCAAACTGTCACTGCTTGATACTATTCAGAAGTAATTCTGAGAAAACTCCATGAAAACCAAGGAGAGTTGCGTCCGAAAAATGTCCTTCTTCATGACAACGACCCCTCCCATACAGCCTATGCCACGGACTCGGATATGTTCTTTATGTAGAACGACCATCAGCAAAATGACACCGATACATTTCGTTGCCTAAGCCGTCCATTAAAAACAAATACTTTCCTGTAACAAACCGCAGGTCCTTACACATGTACAGTTAAGCATATTGTATCCTTTAATAACATAATATTAACTGATATACATTTGTCCTATATAATCAATCTTCATAAGTCGTACCTGTACCACTGTAGAATGACTAAAACACCTGTTACATACTTTCTAATTACTCGATGCGATATTGCTTTATACGATATTGATAATAGCACTAAAATACATTATTTGATCAACATCAAGGTGATAATAATGGCAGTTTGAAAAATAACGAAATAAAAACAGATGGTATTAAACTTGTCAAAATTTGCATAGATGGAGACATCACACAGACATGTAGATTATCCATTGAACACAAAACTACTTCATCTTCTGTAGTATAGCATTAACAGCTCATATTCATGTCGCATGCATGTATTTAAGAGTTAGAATGGATCAATGATATTCCCGGTTCAGGAAGACTATTAACAGGTTCGTTCAGTGACTGTTCCTGAAACTTTGTTTCTGAATCATCTGATTTTGAAGCACCATTAAGCAACGGTTTCTGAACCTCCATATCGAGATCATTTGAATTATCGAGTGTTGTATTAACATCAATATTATTCTCATCAGCTATAACTACTGTTTCCATGTATGTTTCACATCTTGATTCCTTCTTCATACTGCACAGAGTACCAACACCAAACAGACTCCCCAAAAGCAGAACGCCACCTGGCAATATAATATTTATCATATATGTCTACATGTGTACTTAAAACAGATATATCACAACAGTCAAGTTCCTTTGAAAAATCCTAAAGATATCAATATTAGGCATTGTGTAGTTATTATTTCGAGTGGAATTGAATTCCCTAAATTACGTTTATAGCTATTGCTTTCTTGGTTTTTAAAATCATGAAAACATATACATACATGTAAACGATAACAAAAGGTCAAACATAAATGATCGGTAAAGATAGGAAGGATGAAGTTGATATCGGGAACGCTATATTCACAAGGCAATGCCTGCCCACATAAATCCCAAGGAAACATCAGCACGGGCAACATTAGCCGTTGAGGAAGTATAAGGGCACACATCTATGGGTATGGGGCAAATTGTTCGGTCGACTTTCCAAAACTATTATGGAGAGTGAAGGAAATGACAAAAAGGGAAAGGAATCCATGACAAGACAAGCTAAGAAAAAAAGTTGGGAACGGAGAGAAATGGGGATGAACAAGGACATTTTATCAGGCCAAAGAATCCCTATAGGGGTAGGGGGAAACTTACTAATCTAAACATAAAGGGAAATGATAACCGCACAACGATTTACAGCCATGGAACTGTGAGTAAAATACGGGGGTTTAAATTGATTATATCTAGCTAACCTCACGCTTAACCGCTATAAGAACTAAGGTCCTAAATGTCCATTATACAGTCACATAAACGGATACATTTCCGGTCACTAATTCTTAAAAGCTATTAAACATTGCGCACAATACGAAATATTGAAGAGACAAAGTAAACAGAGAGCTTTATACTGAAATCAAATGTTTATATATAAATGAGCGAGATAACAAAATCTAGCGTGAAATTAATTCGAAAAAAGAACAAAGTAAGTCAATACAATATACACAGAGAGCAGTAACTAATAAACGTATAAACCAAGGAAGGAAACAGTTGAGTAATGAAACAGGCTGACAGACATATATTTGACGAAGATGTTACAACACGTGATATAGAAAAGAGAAATGACGTGATAGTAAAGGATCACCTACCTGCGACAAGGAAACTGTATTCATAGGACTTGGAAACACTATACAGATATCCTGAAACAAAAACATATTAAGATATTAATCAGTTACAAAAAGTCGCGATTATAGGTGAATATTTTGCTACATGATATTCGTTACATATACATCGTGCCTCGTTTATGCAACAACCTTCTATCCGAATACATGGTGTCATCCGAAATTAATATCCGGTTCCGATGTATATTCTTAGGCACGTCGAATTGAAATGGGCTATTCAAAACCATGCATTATCCGACATAAATTTCGGATCAGATGAATTCGAATGAACGAGGTTCAACTGTATTTACCATATGATTAACTTTACATCATATATCCCAGTAAATCAGTGACAGGTTCAGACACTAGAATATTCTTCAACAAACTTCAAGCGGCTACAACAGAAGTTTTCATCATTAAGCACTGACATCAGTATCATTTGCCTTTGATCATTGGTTATTTATTAGTAATATTTCACGGTACTGGAAGCACTGTGGGTGATCGTTTAGTTGTATATGCAAACGATAAATTCTCCTTGATATTTTCTCTTACTAATAGCGCGCGGAATAATTGCTTGGTTTACGTTAGTTGTACCGCCATCACAATGAGCACAATAACCGTAGAGTACTTTTATCACCATATGTAGTAACATCTTAACTGTGTTACAAATATTTGAACTCAATTACTGGTGTCTTTTTGGTAAGTGAATGACCACTGTAGCAACAACATTTTGAAAGTGTTGTTCTGTTCTCTTCCTACCCATAGATCTTAGATGCATCTAATCTGCTCTGACAAACCGTTTTTATTTGAATTAAGCTAATATGTACAACTATTTAAATATCAAATACATTTTGAGTTATTGAATGTATTCTTCATTTAAAAATTCCATTTAAAGCTCACCTATTAGAACCGGACCCGTAGAAACTCCAATACCACAGAACATGTAAGCCAATCCGTAAGCTTCCGATAACTTGGACACACCTACAAAACCTAATGATAGAGGCGTCATCATCGCATTTGGCCATCCAGTGAAGATTCCTAATTGGATAGTGAACATGTAAACTCCACCGGGGATTTTTGAATACAATGGAAATAATGAAGACAACAGTCCAGAGGTAGCTAACACGAGTACATGAACGTACATCGATTTATGGTGAAACTTTGAAATTGTTAGTGATCCTGATAACCGTCCAACTAAGTTTGCTACGGAAAAGGAAGACAACAAGTATCCTATATCGCTATCTGTGCCTCCAATCACAGATACATAGTTTGGTAAGTGCATGATGGCTACAGTAAGAGCAAAGTTCCATGTGGCAGTGCTGCATAGAAAACCCATGTAGGGTACATTTTTCAGTAATGTCAGGTCGATGTATGTTTTCGACGTTGATGACTCTTTGCTAGCTCTGTCCGCTTTCTTTTGAGCATGAACTTCCTTTTCGATAACAGATGGTTTGCAAATGACACCGAATACACACATTTGAGCTTGTATACAAGCTAGTATGATAAAAGCTGCCGTCAATCCGTAATTGCCAATCAGGTACAAGCCTAATGGTGCAGACAAAAACATAGCAACACCAACAGTTAGAAAGGCGAATGATAAAACAACGTCCCTCCATTTCTCGAAGTAAAACCCAACCACACATATAAGGCCTGACGAGGATATCCCGTAACCAAAACCTGGAAGGCAAACATTTGTTTCAATAATTAATATTAAACCGGACAATGACCACTACTTGTTAAATATCCACCATACCAAATATAGTGATATTCATGAAAAGTAAATATTTAAGCATTTCTTTTATCCTCCACATAAATCTGTAAATATATAACTCTTCAGCAGGCAATAGAAATTTACTTTCAAGTATAATCCATAAAGTACACATAGCAGACTCAAAACTTAAAATACATTCAGCTTTTCCCAAGTTATATATGATGATATAGAATGAATATGATGGCATACCATCCCATATTGGACTTGTTGGAACCGGATTTGCCAAAAATTCAGTAGGGTGAAGGAAATCAACTTCTTAATGTAAATTATAAAGATTCACTAAAACGAAGCAATTATTTCTAAAATAAATATCATGCGATTACGTAGAGAAAGAATTGATGACACTCGACAAGGGTAGGTTCGAGGTAATAAACACGAGAATGTCCTGCAAAACTGTGTAATGCAGATTATAATTACATTGTTTTCGCACCGTGGAGCAACTAACTGATCAAGCTAGTTCATTGAAAGCAACCAATAAAGTGAAAGTACCTTTCCTATGTAACTCAAGTAAAACATCTTTCATAAAGTTTTCATACTGTTGTCAATATTAAGGAACCGTTCAGGTTCTACTCCATTTAATTACCAACAAGCACCCCAGATGTTACAATCATCCAATCAAGACTTGGTACGAAAGCACTCAGTGCGAATCCCGCAGTAGTTAATGCCCCACCAGTCACAATTGACAACCGACAGCTAAACCTGTTGTTGATGACACCAGCAAGAGGGGCTGAAATATATAAATAAACATCATTTGTATTCATACGTGTAACTCCGATGAGCATTAAACTGTTTTTAAGATTGAAAATTGTTCTTGAAAAAAACACATAGACTGTTTGTAGGATTTGATCAAAGATGGTTAACAAATCTGAGATATACCGAGAGTCACTAAGAATTACATATTTTTTATTAATGGCTTATTTGCAATTTTGTCTCGTTAGTCGGTTCATCTGCATTTCTTTCAGTGCCTCTCGGGCATATACAAGCATTTGCACAAAGATGTGTAGCACGTTAATAGTGTTTCAAACATATACCTGCGATACAATAAACACATGTTTAACTTGTTAACAATCAATGATACTAGATTTTTAGACAGGACTCTTTTACGAAATCAAAAGTACGAAACATGGACAAACTTATTCGGATAGGATAATGTCTAGATAAGTTAGGTATCATGTATATTGCGCTTATCCATCGGGCACCATTGCTATCTGGTCCACGACTTATTTGAATGCCCTCGTGTAATTTTTCACAGTAAGGGGTTTATGTTACAATAAAAGTGTAGAAGTAGAAGAATCTGAGATTTGAATGTGTTGTATTTTGTTGAATACCAAAACAGCGAACCGTTTATTGGGGACATTGTGAATATATGCAGATATTCGTTTGTTTCAACTACATAATGTCTAGTTAATTTTGAAAAAAAGTTTATGAAATAAATTATAATTACCTGAAAAGCAAAGTAGTCCAGTACTGACGGCACCGACAAGTGATGTTTTAGTCTCGCCCTCACGGTATCTATCTAACAATGCAATGTAGAGAACACCACTCATGTACAGTGTAGTGCAATACACAGTCATACCAAGGTATGACGCTGTCATTACAACCCACGCCCATCCTCTGTCTATATCTGGATGCATCCGTTCCTGATATGCTTTCTGTCGCTTTGACATTGGTGCCATGTGGGTCAAGGACTCGCGTTGTGCTTTCACCGGTTTCTAATTGTCCTCTCCGTGCTAGTACAGAAGACTACACATTGAAAATAATAAAATACATGAGCATTAAGTAATATAAAACACAATGTCATGTGATTATGTGTGTATATTTTTCGGTGTTATAATACTAAAATATAGCCAGTTAGTTCACTGCGATAAAATAAATAACGAAGATTCTATATCCACTGAAGATGTGATACACACTCATGCTCCTGTTTGCCTTTGATTAGAAACATAATGCTTTAACAGAAATAGTTTGATGACAAATTCGTCAACTGGTTCATTACGAAGTATCCTTGCCTAAATAAGTGCAATGAACTGTGTTACGCTATTTATACGCTGTTTATAAACAATAAAATGCCAAGTATTTTGATGTTTTTAGGGCATTCTTTAAATGTAAATACGCATATTTTGTAATGAAATGGTAATTATTACCGATGATTGTGTCTGGTTAACTCGATGTTTGAGTAGTTATTTAAACTAATTTACAAAACCTGCTATTATGATATCGAGCAGACAAGGGATATATACGATATGATTTTACCAGTAACTGAACTGCATGAGACCACAATAGAAGTTCGGGTACATTTGCATCACCATTCTTATGCAGTCATCCTTATTTAATACATCGAAAATAATGAACATTGAAGTCGGACAAGAAATTCCACATAGAAAGTACGCATTCACCTCAAAAAGGAGCATAAAAATGTGTGCATGTTTAAATTAGTAAACGTTAGGAACTTATTTTTACATGTCAGTTTAGATAACAGTTAACAAAATAACAAGCATAATTTTACTTTAAAGTGATAAATTATAATTATGATCAAGTTAAATGTAGTTAATTGGACAAATTGAATATGTTTGATATTTTGGTTCATTTTCATTTATAATACATCGTTTTCTTTTTTTGACAATCAAAATAAATAACAGGATTTGTTGACCATCTTTTCTTTCTAAATTGTTTTTACGACTATTTTTATTGAGGCGTTTTATCGTCTCATTGCTATTGTGTTCAACCGGATGGTCTACTAGAAGTACCGCCATATTCATCGTCGAAAGAAAATAGTACATGTAAAGTCCTCTGATTTTATTATAGATTTGATGACTACAATGGCTGATTTGTCAGGGATATATCAATTGTGGAATGGCGAGAGTCTTGCTATAAATTAACGTTTTTTTCTGGATTATTTGTGTCATTGTTCGCGAACAGTCGCGTATTAATTTCTTATACGATATTATGGAAAACGCACAGTCTTGCCTTGGAATTTCAATCCTTTGATCTATTCGTGAAGCAACAAGTCATTTTCGTGGAACGCCCCAGTCCAAAAATAAGTATTGACATACCTTGAGATATTTGAATAGTTCCGTTTTTATGGTTTACTGGTGTGTAATTACATAACTGACGCAATTCTGACGCAGACGATTAAATGAGTACATTCAAACAGCTCCTAATTCGTAACAATCCGATACGACAGTAGATACCCGGACACAATCGTTCAACTCATGTGTTGACGAATGTTTTTGCCGGATTAAATCCTAATAAAACCAACCATTCGTGTAAAGATAGGAAACGTAACCTCTCATGAGCAGTTCACTCTTTAGCATCAACCTCTCTTTAATAACAATATCACACATGTAAATTTCACAACCTATTTAACTTTCAAGAGCAACCATCTGCAAACAACATTCCGCTTGCTATCTCCCACAGGGTGTTATTCTGGAGAGGTTGCGCTGGACTATCAAATCAAACCACTGTGAACATGAAGCATGTACGATGTAAAACAACATATATTCGGCGCAGCCATACTAACATAGATTTGCTGTTTGGTTGAAAGCGTTGTGGAAACCAATCAAAATCTTTAGTTAACTTATATTTTCTTTTTTCGTTCCGCCCAATATGTACTGCTGTAAGTAACTGTTATATTACCATTTAAATAACATTTCTGTTAACAATTTTGCTTTCAGTACTTCACTCGTTTATGATTATTATCAAAATAGTTTTCTTCATAGCTGAGAGAGCAAATATAAAATGCATTTCTCCACTTTTGCTTTCAGTACAAAATATGTATCATATTAATATAAATGTTTTCATCTCAAATTTCAAGCTTGATGTACAACAAGATATCCAGAACTTTTTAAAACTGTCAATATGACATTTTAGACATGTATTGCTTCAGTTAGATAAAACACAAAATGACATTTGATAGTGTGTTGTCTTGGTTTGTTTTGTCTATATATATATTTATTTCGGAAGTTGAGTACATGGTACATGGATATTTAAGACATGTCATTCTATAGGTGATGTGTATACTATCCATGCCATACACACCAACACATAGGATAGCACAAAAAAGAGCAGACTCTTATTTCCATTGCGGTATTCATTTGTGTTGCACAACAAATCTTAACTTTCAGATTGCAACAGGTTTGTTTGTTTCAGATAGCATCGACTAACTTTTAAGATATTTCTTGTTGCAGATAATAATGATTGATTGAAGTAGATACGTCCTTCATCTCTGATCTATCTCGGAAGTTGTCAGTTGCTTGAGGCTGATTAGTTAACTTGTGATTAGTGACCCAGGAACACTGATCAGGTCAACTGACCGCCGTATAAATCTGGGCCAATATTATAGAAACATCTTCAGTAAAATCTTATCCTAATCCTTAAAATTCATTTTCCTAAACTACTTTATTTAATATACAGGCTGTTATATGGTCAAATCAAGAGTGATAAATGAATATTATGAATATGTTGTTGTCATAACCATTAAAAAGCCTAACAGTTTTAATGTGGTTTTGGAATTACATCCCTTTGAAATTTTGAAATTGACTGAAAATATTTAAGATTCACTTAAGATGCGTCTGCAATACGGGCCCTGGTGTACTATTGGCAACCATAGTTAATCGTAAAACTCAACATTTTGTTACCGACTTATTTTAGCTCAAGTTCTATTTAAATAGTTCATGGATTTTTTCCGCCGTATCACATTAATATTCGTGCAGCACAAACTATTACACGAAAAAGAAATGTAAAGCCTGCACATCATAATATACTACATGTAGTTGATTAATTAAGAGGTAAAGAAACTTACGCGTCGTGTTATCCTAGTCCTAATGTCATCAGTAAAAGAGCATGTATAACTTCTGTTACGGATGAACACCCCTTACACAAAACCAATACGTTATTTCATATAAATATCATTGCTAACTTCAATTTAAACTTGTATTTTGAATAGTTTATACACAAAGCGTTGACTAACAATGGTATATATCGGTGATCGGTTCCTCTATATTGATCTGTTGAAAACGGAACTCGCATTAGAAAGTCACTCAACCGTTGGTCAACGTATCGATTTGTTTATTACCCTATACTGAAGCAGTTTAATTTTACAATTTCCTCTGTATATGAACGAAAATATTAAGGACGCGTGTGTGAATATTGCGTAAAATATGGATATAAACTTGTTTACAAACTTTAAGATGCTCACTCTAACATTATGTTGCTGTTTTCGTGAATGTGTGTTTTTCGTGTAGAACTTAGATCATAAATGAGAATATTTCTTTCTACTTTGTCATATCTCTCTTTCTATGCTTAGCTCTTCGTTCATGTTCTGTCTAACATTATACTTTTTTTTCTGAATTTGTGTGTTTAATTTTATACTTGGAATATTATTTTCATAGATTGTATGTGTCGTATTTTGCATATGTATCACGGTTTATTTCTTTATACTAAATGAAGATGTTATGTTCTCCAGTTATCGGAGGTAATTAAAGTATACATAGTTTCATTTTACAATTTCCTCATGAAGGATAATTTAAAGGACGCGTGAATATTGCGTAAAATATTGATGTAAACTTTTTTACGCTGATCTTTTATACGGTTTCAATACACTAGATAAACTATCATCATAGTCACGGTTCAAACTTTTACTCAACACTCTGAATATATATGATTTGGTAATTTAAACATTAAGGAAAAAATAACACACGCCTTGATTGATTTGCATAATATTACGAATACTCACAGTTCGCTCACTCAGTACACAATATTCACGCCCAGTCCTGCGTTCAGTTACGGCTATCATTGGAAAACATTTGCGATGTATCCCTTGCTCACCGTACCACTTTGGCTGCACACGGGAACCAAATTACAAAACGTTTCGAAACGATAGGGCTGATAGCTGTAACTGAACGCAGGACAGCTTTTTATAGAGCTGTTAGATTGACCTTGAACTTGTGCTTGACCTTTCAGGACCGACCTATATTATTCAATTCGAATATGTCAATTAGGGTATACAGTTTGTTTAGAAAACGCTACAAAAGACCAATTCAATACATGTATCTCGAAGCTAAACATTTTTATATCGATCTTGTACCACAATATTCAATAGCTGAAGCAAAATAAATAAATTTTATAGTAACCTGAACACTGGTGATATTTGTGTAACATTCATTTTGTAAGTGGTTGCGTATCATGAATTAATATCTGAAGATGGTGAAATGTACTCAAGTACATACTACAGACGCTATATCAATTAAACATTATGAATGCAGCGCATTAATTACTACACATATTATACACACATGCTTACAATATGTTTACTCAGTTATATCAAATATGTTTAAAGCAGATAAATTAAACGATACATTGCTATAGCTGTATAAAGTTGTAAGGTATTGTGATAACAACATGTTTAAACTTTATTTATTATGTAAAACTTACAAAGCTATCAACTAGTGTTGGCATATATATCACACTAGTAATACGAATTTGTAGTATTCAGAGATGAGTTATGATATTAGACAATTACTTACCACTCTATCGATGTATTTATAAGCCTGATATTCGTACAACTTTCTAAATTGTGAACAACACATACACAAAAGTCCATACATGAAACGATTGTCATGACTAACAAAACCTTACTTCGGATAAATCATATTTATAACACACAACTCTTTTATTTCTTATTTTGATGCAAGTATTAATTACCCCCCTTGAATTATCCACGTGCACCAAAAAGCTTATGTTATGAGGGAAGCTTGCAGAGCAATTTTAAGAGAATGTATGACAGTTACAACATTGATAGTTGAGGGGCGTGATAGTGTATACAAACTAAATGAACTATACGCCTTTTTTCATCATCAATATTGTCGTGAGAGCGTTTTGTATCGTAAATTTAATATTACATAATGGCGTAGTTATAAAAAATGTAATAAAACTATAACTTTGACACGCAAGTTAATAATATGGCGATGTTAGAATATCACTTTCCAAAGTTTATACCAAAAATATCATAAATTAAATTAATTATTTTTATAATGGACTGTCAGCGTTGTCGGGTCCAGTAATTTTATCGTGTTTATGATTAATTAATCTTGACACGGTAAATGTGTTAAGTTTAAGTTTCATACGATAATGATCAACAGGAATTTTATCAACGAGATAATTATATTAATTTGAATCGATGTTTACCACACAAACACGAGTTCTGCTAAATACATGTATAACTTGTTTTCAAAGAAAATGATAATTTGCATTTTATTTTAGTTCTGCTTAGTACATTGCCATGATTTTGATGAAGGACTTTGCCCAAAACATTAATTAAAGAGCAGAATATTTTTTATATTGTGAATTATCCCTTTTTAGATATATGTTATTTGAAAAATGTTATATACAGCCTTTGTTTATAAATATATATGACATGACATTAACAATAACTGCCCCTCCCACGAACAACATGAAACAGGAATAGAAATAGAGTCACCGGCTTCTGGGATAACACATATTCATAGTGTATATTTAGAGATATATCTGTCAGAGAATAAAAATTAAGCGCCCGAAACTGATTCCAACCATTTCCGGGTAATTGTATTCATCCACCGTGCTGCTTGCGCTACATATGGGAATATGCCTTTAATGCAAAAGGTGCACTATTACGTGGCGGTGCATGTTATGAACGCTAAGAAAGATATGGAAAGGATAGATGTGTAGAAGAGTGGGACAACTTAATATGTAGAAAATAGAAGTGACATTCAGATACTGCGTTAGAAGTTATGCGTAGCGCAGTAAGATTCTTTTACGTCATACAACTTCCGTTCTAAAATGAGATGCGCGCTTAGCGTGACCATGATAATCAGTGCGCTTCTAGCATTCAAACCGATCGGACGTATGTTCGACAAATCACGTGACCGTGATTCATACGACGGTATCTGTTATATATACAGTGCCGATTTTAAATACGGCGTGGCTGTATTAAATTGATAAATTTATGTAATATTATATTCATAAGCAGCGTGGCTGTATTAAAAATCAATAAAAAATCTGCTCTTACGAGTTTAGAGCCAAAGTATTCGGTTAAATTATTGCACAGAACTTGTTCCGTGCTGTTTGTGATACTAATTTTACAATCGAGTACAGAGCGCTGATTTCGGGTTCTACACGTGTAGTATCCATCATGGCGGAGGCAATGACGAAATCGCCGATGAAGAGTGCTTTTCCTCCTCAAACTATTTCTAGTGATAAAAGAAGCGAGGCTTCGACGTCCAGTAAGGAAAATGAAGGCAAAGCTACACCAAAAACGACCAGCGCAAGTAGTTCTAAATCTAAATCTACGAGTCAAACTCCGACTCGTTCGAGTTCTAGTTCTACTTCTAGTTCACAAAATATTAACAAGGAGGTTGTTCTTGTGTTGAAGGAACTGAACCAAAACCTTAACATTCAAAATGAACGTATTGGTAAAGAAGATGAACGAATATCAGTTTTAGCTAATAAACTTGACTTGTATTACGATGAAGAATGTTGTGATGCGACATATGATGAGTCAACCGGTGAGAACTCTCAGTTTGACCAAGATGTGTTGTGTCAGAATGATGATTTTGACTGTACTTCAGAACCTGCACCTAAAAGGCAAAAGACTAGTGATCAGTCTATATTCAAATCCTTGGGGGAGAAATTCCTTCAGTCTGAATCTGTTGACAGTGAAATTAATGAAGATTTGGCTAGTTTTGTCAACAACGCTTTCCGTTCTGGCATTAATGATGAGAAACAAGCGGAACTGGTGAAGGAAATACATCGTCCCAGTAATTGCGAAACTTTAGTGAAGACTAGAGTGAACCAAGGTATTTGGCGTTTACTTAAATCTCACACTCAGACTGATGACTCTAAATTGCAGTCGGTTCAGAACTTTATTGTGAAAGCTGCATCCAATGTCACAAAACTACTTGATAAACGTGGTGATGTATATGACTCTCAGGATATTGAATGGGGTATTAATGCCCTAGCATTACTTGGACAAGCCAATAAAATGGTGAACTGTCGTCGTAAAGAAATGCACAAGTCTGACCTTGACCCAAAATATCATTATTTGGCGTCTTCTTCACTCCCATTCACTGAGTTATTATATGGTGAAGACTGTGATGTTAACAAAAATGTCAGGGAGATAAATGATATGAACAGAATTGGACGCAGTATTGGTAGAGGCTATGGACAAAGAGGTTCAACCAGTTTCACTTTCAGAGGGCGCCGTCCTTTCCGAAGGGGAAGAGGTCGTGGTAGATGGCCAAGATATGACACAGTTGGTCAGTCAAAAAACCAGAAGGTGGCGCAGAAGAAATATTAGAGGTTAGTGAATTTCAGGCTGCTGGTAGATTGAAATATTATGTCGAAAATTGGAGAAAAATAACTTCTGACAAAGTAATTCTTGACATTGTACAGAACTGTCACATAGAATTCATTGAGGGTTCAAACCCTGTTAATCATTATTCTTATAGAAATTGGTTCTCTAAAAGAGAAGAAGACATAATTGACGAAGAAATAGAAAAAATATTAAAACTCAAAGTTATTATCAAAGTTGATCACCATCCTAATGAGTTTATTTCTCCAATTTTCGTCATTCCCAAACAAAATGGTGAATACAGAATGATTCTTAATTTGAAAGAATTAAATACATCTATTGTTTATCATCATTTCAAGATGGAAACCTTTGAGTCTGCTCTTAAGTTAGTAAAACAGAATACATGGTTTGCTTCTGTTGATTTACGCCATGCATATTACTCTATACCTATGGCTGAAAAAGATCAGAAAAAATTGAGATTTCAAAGGTTGGGAATAATCTATCAATTTGTGTGTTTACCAAATGGTATTTCTTGTGCGCCATTAATGTTCACAAAATTACTGAAACCAGTTTATGCATCACTTCGCATGCTTGGACATACTAACTCTGGATATATAGATGACTCATTACTGATGTCAGACACAAATTTGGAATGTAAAGCAAATGTAAAAGATACTTTAAATTTAATGACAAATGTTGGATTTATTATCCACAAAGGAAAGTCGGTAGTTATACCTACAAAGCAAATTACATTTCTCGGAAACAACATTGATTCCGAACAAATGATTGTAACATTGCCGGAGTCAAAAATTCATACTATAGTCCAAGCATGCAAAGACTTGCATAAAAAGAAGTTTGTAAGAATCCGTGAGGTTGCTAAGGTTTTAGGCCTCATGGTATCATCTTTCTCAGCTGTAGAATATGGACCTTTATTTTATAGAGACATTGAGAGAGAAAAGATTCAGGCATTAAAAATGCATTGTGGTAATTTTGACCAAATCATGGCCATTTCTGACAGTATGAAAACCCAACTTAAATGGTGAATAGATAATCTTTCATTTCAAGTCCGGCACATAACTCATGCAAATCCGGACATAATACTGTAGTATCATTTGAATTCGCGCAGGTCTAATTTTCGCGTATTTCGCGCTAGAGACGAAGCGCGAATTTAAGTCCGCGCGATTATTAAACTTCCGAAACTAACATGGCTATCCGAATTTTTGACTGTCCGAAAATGTGTGTATATGCACTTACGTTTTTTCTTTTCATAATTTGTCGCTGTTTTTTTCTGATAATCTGTGTGGAATAATAAGGAACATTGAATATTTTGACACAGTTTGATAACTAGTACGTAAGAGTGGTTTAAATGGAACATTAATTCATAAATAGATTTTTCTTTGTTTGTTGTTGTTGTAATTCTTTCACGCTATTGTTTACGATGTTTATACAGTAAAAACTCAATAATGAGACCACAAATGGGTCCGCCATAAAGTGGTCTTAATATCGAGTTGGTCTGATTATTGAGTCAAGATCAATAATTTTTGTATAACTTTATTGAGATAAACATATTGGACAAACAGAATAGTCATCCACATATCCTTCAGCCAGTTTCGCTTTCCTCTTGCATATTGAATGAACCTGAACACTGAAGCATAAACTATTATAGATACACGTTTATTACGAAAAATGAATAAATACTAGAAGTGTGTAATGATAATTATAATAGGTAATGCCACAGGCTAGACAGTTCTATTTAAGAAATGAATTGCTCTTTCCTTCAATAATGTAATTTTAATATGTTAATTTAAAACTTTCATTGCCAACAACTATTAATTATATTTTAAGATAGTATCCTAACAGTTTTGTAAAGCAGAGGTCAAACTTTCTCTGACTGTCATTGATTCAATTAATTTTCACAGAAAGGTCAGTACGCTTTCTGCTACTGTCCGATTTTGTAGCAATCTTTAATCAACTAAATAGATCTAGAAATCTCATTCAAATATAATTAACTATTCTGACCCCAGGGTATCACAAAATGCCAAATTGTAAAATACCTACCTGATGATGTGTTTATACCGCCCGGAGGGATTAAAGTGTTATCAATGTTCGTAAGTTTTTTACACATCCGTCTGTTTCGGAACGGTACGTGGTCGTATTTTCGAGTTGAAAATGTTCTTTTATTATTGATGGGGACCTGAAAAAGCGGTCGCATTACCCAATATCGAGTTGCCCGCAATATCAAGCTTCGCGACCATTGAATTATATAGAGAAAAATTCGGGTCCGGAAAAAAGTGGTCTTAATAAAGAGTTGGTCTTACAATCGAGTTGGTCGTATCATGAGTTTTTACTGTATAAAGAATACACGACTGCATAAAATCGTTGTCATCCGGATTGCACGCACTGCAACTTTTTTCTTCATACTTTAATTCTTGAACAATTCGTACAGTCGTGTCAATTAACGCCAATTAATAGTTGGACGTGTCATATTGTTTGTGGTATTGTTATGGGGTATGTTTTAATTCGTTCCCGACTGGTTCGCTGAAATAACCAGGGAATCAAGCGCTTGGTGACACTGATAAAAATATGACGCGAACCTCGCTAGTCATGTTGTTTATTCAAGTTTCACACGTATCTATTGTATTCAGATATGACAATTGGCAATAAAATTGTTAATTGGCGACTCTATTACAGAGATAACCCCCAACTTACGAGTTAATACGCAGAATATTGCTATTTACAGCTTATGATACGGATGTACGAAATAATAACACGCGCTGCGATACCGTCATTTTTGTCTGATTTGTTTTCTTCAAAAATTTAAAATGCGCGAATTTAGGCCCGCGCGAAACTGCCTTTTTTGATGTTTGCGCGAAATTTCACCCCCGCGAATTTAAGTGATACTACAGTAATTGTCTTCTGACGCAAGCATGCTAGGTTGGGGTGCTGTCTGCTCTAATGTAAGAATTGGTGGTCGATGGACTGAGAAAGAGTCCAAGAACCATATCAATTATCTTGAATTGCTGGCTGCATGTTTTGCTTTGAAATCATTTTGCAAAGATTCTGAAAATGTTCATGTTCAGATTAATTCTGACAACACTTGTACTGTTGCATATATCAAACATATGGGTGGTTGTAAATCATTACAATGTGACCAGCTGGCTCGTCCAATATGGCAGTGGTGCATTAAAAAGAACATTTGGTTGTCTGCTACCCATATACCCGGAATAGTTAATGAAGCTGATTCTGAGTCTCGTTTTTTCAAAGACAATGTTGAGTGGAAACTTGATCAATCAATATTCAAAAAGATTTCAGATAAATTTGGCAAGCCAGATATGGATTTTTTTGCTTCAAGAATGAATAAACAATTAACCAGATTTGCTTCCTGGAAACCTGACCCAGAAGCTTATATTATAGATGCTTTCTCCTTTTGTTGGGGTAATATGTATCTTTATGCTTTTCCACCTTTCAGTTTGATGGGTCGACTTGTACAGAAAGTTCAGCAGGACAAGGTGGCTCCACTTTGGGTGACACAAAACTGGTTTACAGCAGTACTAGAAATGTTAATAGACATTCCATTGATATTCAAAGTTCAGAAGAATTCACTGACAATTCCACAATCACAGAAAGTTCATCCTCTAACAGGCAAGTTACACCTGATGGTATGTCGCATATCAGGCGATCATTTAAAAGCAGAAACTTTTCGGAACAGTCTACCGATATCATCATGTCTTCTTGGAGACAATCAACTAAGAAGCAATATTCCACCTACATTAACAAGTGGATTTCGTTCTGTAGTAAAAAACAGGTGGATGCATTTCAGACCACTATAAATAATGTGATTGAATTCCTCACTGAACTTTTTCAAGTAGGTTATAGTTATGAAACTATTAATTCTGCTCGTAGTGCTCTTTCTTCACTATGCGTTTTAAATGACAATGTCACTGTTGGATCTCATCCATTGATTGTAAGATTTATGTCAGGTGTGTTTAATTTGCGCCCTACAAAACCAAGACATATTGTTACACGGGATGTCAGTACAGTCATATCTTACTTGAAACAGTTGTCACCTAATGAAGAAATTTCATTGAAGAAATTGTCTTATAAAGTAGTTATGCTTATGGCATTGACTCGTGCAAGTCGTTCCCAGTCATTAAGTTTATTGACGTTGGAAAATATTAAAAAGGACAATGATATGTTTGTGTTGTATTATAGTGGGCTATTAAAACAAAGTAAGCGAGGTAGGCTTAACCCTGTTGTTACATTTAAGAAATATACTCCAGATAGGAGAATATGTGTGTACAGTGCTTTAGAAGAATATATCAAAAGAACTGACAAGCTAAGAGGCATGGAAAAGAAACTTTTCATCAGTTTTATAAAACCTTACAAGGGAGTTACTTCTTCAACTATAAGTCGATGGCTGAAATGTGTGATGTTCTGTGCTGGAATAGACACAACAAAATTCAAATCTCACAGTATACGTAGTGCATCTGTATCCAAAGCTAAAAGATGTGATGTTCCAATAACAGAAATAATGAAAGTTGCTGGTTGGTCTAGTGATAGAACATTTGCTGAATACTATGACAAGCCTATACAAGTAGATAGCTTTGATGAAAGTGTGTTACAGTGAATTTATTCAAGGCATCATGTAAGTGTTTAAAAGTTTGCACTTTATAGCTGATGAGAAAATTTAACTATTTATTGTTGGTTATTTTATCAAGGGCAAAAAAGATTTGTCCATGCTTTGAAGTCTCATTTGAGAACGGAAGTTGTATGACGTAAAAGAATCTCCAAAACAATCGAGACTTACCTGAAAGTTGATGTTTGTTTGTGATTCTTCTAGTCATATAACAACTGTAGGGATCAAATGCCCACCCAAGACATTTGTCCCTCCCGAATTACAAAGTTGATGGCAGCATTAATTTCCTTGGATTTATATAGGTAATGGATTGTTATCAAAATTGATATTTATAATGTATTTGATCCCTTTTGGGGACAAAGCTTTTTTGTGAAGCGTTAAATACTGATTATCATGGTCACGCTAAGCGCGCATCTCATTTGATCCCTACAGTTGTTATATGACTAGAAGAATCACAAACAAACATCAAATTTCAGGTAAGTCTCGTTTGTTTTGGAGATTATATAATACGGTAATATACGCTCTGAAGAAGATGAGATACGATCATTTAATAAAGCTTGTTTTTCGTAGAGAATTAGAAATTACATTTTTATTGAAAATGAGTTGAATCAGTTCAGAGTTTCTCATTGCATCCGTATTCAGACCAAGTTTACTGTAAACATAATTACCGTGTATATAGATTGTTTAGAGTTTAAAACTGCTAAGGGAAGTCACAAAGCTTGTCAAAATATTTTTGTATCATGTATATATACGGATAGCTTGTTTATTCCTCAGGATTATTAGAATTACTTGACCATCTTCATAGATAGTAAGGTAGCTAGACAGGTACCTGCATTTATTTGGTATAACATTTTATAAAACTCATACATCAATGTACTGATGTCATGAGTTGTCTTGTCGCTCAGAATAGTGGCATCTTGATTGTACATGTTGAACATGCCTCTTTTGTTTAGCTCAGTTGAGCAAAGTGCACATGATGAGCAATTGTGAATGCTTCGTGTTCTTCACAGTGCTTCCGACCGTCACGCTTGTCTTTATGTATGAATTCTGGGTCAAATTATAAAATCATTTTATCTTTTGTGTAGTGCTGCAACGTTTCACCGAAGTTTGATTACTTTTGCTCATTGTTCGGTACGATACTGTCTTACGAATGCTCGGTTCAGTACGTCAGACGATATTTTTTATTCCAGAAGCAATATTTAAGCCAAGTTTATACTCATGATCTTTTAGTTACATATCTATTGTGACTGTTTACTTTTATTTCGGGACATGGGGTTCTATTTCTAGTTATTGCTGTACTTTATTTGATATTAAAATGCATTGTTATAATTCTACTTACCTGGTCAAAATTATGTTCATGTCTTTTCATTACAAGTCATTCGACAGTTTTATTTAAAAAATTGTATGTACATATTAATGGTAGTCATCGAAACCGACCCGAACCGAAATACACCTATAGCGTTACAGCCCTAGTTCAAATGACAATTGCCCTCCTGTAATTCATTTAAAGTTCTACTTCAAAGATATGAAAAGAGGATACTTTACTTATTTAAATAATAGCTTACGTTGATTCTTTTCAAAGTGATGTAGCTCGATCGATCGTCAGAGATCCGTTTTGGTGTATTCTTCGTTCTGGTAAATATGCTTACAATAGCATCAAATACATACATTGAATATCTTATTGCAATTTTAGCCAAATTTTGTTTCGATTTTTCCTATAGGAATGTACGCCCTTCACATTGTTGGTGGTTCCAATAACTTTGAAGGTGATCTGAAAGGTGTGAGAAGTTTAAGCCAAACGCACCAAAGAGTGGACAACTCTTCCTCGCTTACATATTCGAGGATTATACGCTGCAGTTACCGTTCTTAACGAGTGTTCGTATACGTGCTATTTGTGGCTTGAATGAATCAGACTGTTTGCTGAATCAGCTGAAAAGTTAGATTTAGGTAAGTTAAACCTGCATCATTTAGCAAAAGGCGCTTAATGTGATATTTGTGATCACCATAGTCCGTAGTCGACCGTCCGTCGTCAACAAGAAGCTTGGTAACACTCTTTGATTTTACATTCGATCGTTACGAAACGAGGTAAGAATGTTTTATTTTAGAAATTTTCTGTCAGTTTCTTTACTGGGATATCTGGGGTCAAGCGTAAAAGAAAACAGATATCTGAAGCAAGCATATTATTTGCAATCTAAAGATTTAGATTTATTGTTCAACATAAAAAATGGCCGAGATGTTACGATTGCTGGTGACTCGAGTATGCTAAACTATAGTCACACCGATACCTGAAAGGGGAGATGACTTCGTAGTGAGATTAGTCATAGAAAGTATAGTCTGTTTCAATATAGTTCATCATTAGTTATTGTATCAGTCACTCACACACTCATGTTTATAAACGTGTTACATGCCGATTTATCTGATTAAAACAATACAAATATTCGCGACTGGTACATAAAAAAAATCTTCGTAATTCAAACGCCGGGCAATTTCCCGAAGGGTTGACTTACAACACTACCCTTACCAAAATGAAAAGTTTGCGGCAAACTAACCGCAACCTTGCGGCAAATATGCGGCAAACATATTAGTTCACTGAAACACAGTGGCAATTGTTCGCCGGACATCACCACTACTGGCGACTCAGCAGCAAACTTTTGGTGACTTTGCGGTAACTTCGCCAGAATATACATTTGTTTGCAAACAGTTTGCCAGAAACTTCTCTATCAGGACTATGTTTGCAGAAATTCGCCAGAAACTTTCTAGTAACAAATTGTTCGCCAAAGATTCACCAGAAACTTGAAAATCATTAATGATCGCAGAAAGTTCGCAGAAAGTTCGCCACAAACTTATGTTGTCAGTATGACATGAAACACAAACTTTTTAAACTTATATGAGGGCTGCCCCTCTATACCTTACTTATTTCTGAAAAAACTAGTGAACCAAGTTTTACAAATCTCTCTGACATTTAATACGCTTTTTGTGCAAATATACACGAAATAACTAGACAAAATAACATAAAATTTCCACAAAATATTTTTTTTACTACCAGTTCCAATGCTGTATATCGTTGTAGGGTTATTGTTCTTTTCGTGTTTAAATGTATGTTAATTTTCTCTTCCAATCCCTGTGCAAGGCATTATTGTCTCTTGTGTCATAAATGTTTGTAAACATTTTGTGTGTCGTTTTGACAGTTGATAAAAGAAATGTAGATTAGAATGTTTGTTTATATAAAATTTAGCAGTGACAAAGCCAGTTGTTTTTACTATGAACATTCTCAAAATTGGCGTTAAAGCATATTAAGATTTCCCTCATTGGCTAAGTTTACGATGCAAAAAGGCCTCCTCTGTTTGTTCAATAATTAGTTCAATTCACATTTTTTTTAAGTCTACAAATCAAACTTGGACTTGTCAGAAATCGTAGACTAAGAGGGTTATAAATCAATAAGTGCCATCATGCAGAACATACGACAATATATCATATGTCATTGCTAAGATATCGCTGAAATTGTTCATGTATGCTACCATTTAGCATTGTTATCAATAATTAAATGTAAACAAGTCCACCGCTGTTTAAATCCAGTGGGTGGGTGAATGGCTCCCATCGTACTTTTTCAGTCAGTTTAAATTGTCTACAGGGTTAAAAGTAGGATTTTTGCCTACCTTGTGATTAACTTTTTGCAGTTTTTCATCTTGATTACCTATAATTATCAAGCTTAACTCTGAGCGCTCATTGTACATCGGATTCATCCACATGTTACTGTATTGTCAAAGTGAAAGTACGTTGATGAGTTCACATGCAGAATAGATACTAAGGCATTTGGCTATAGCCCCTGGCCTAAAATCAACAATTTACTGTAAAATGGATGAAACTGCCATTTAGATACATGTACTTAATAGTTTGATTTATGGAAAAACCGCCAAATGCCGAAAGCAAAAGAATCATCATACTTGGCACAGGAACGACACACGTTCGAACATTTCAATAACCTTTAGAACACTGATTTGTTTTAAGTTAAGTGTTTAAGATACAGCATAAAAAGAGAACAAGTTGTTACAGGGAACGCCACATACACAAGCCAAGTTGAGTCATATTTGGACATTGTTCCATTGCAAAGTCGATGTTTGATTTACTTGTTCAGTTGACTGAATTTTTGGCTAAGAGTACAAGTATATCGTGTTTGAAAGGTATTAAATGTTTAATCGTTATGTACTATTATCAGCAACTCAATATGTGTCCCACAAATGTCCGTCCTTATCACTCTGTAAAGTACAAATCGTGACATAAATAACTGATGAATTCCTCGAACACAATAGGGTAATAAAATCAAATTATAAGCGACAATCATTCGTTTACAAAGTTAATTAATAAAATCGAACATTATCGTGTGGTTGTAATTACATGACATCTCGCAATAATGAAACTATATGGGACGCTGGCATTGTCTTTTGTAGTCATTGAAATATTTTATTACATTATGTACCAAATTATTTTCATGCTGTTCAAACATATTTATGTTATGGTTCTTTTACTTATATTAAGACATTTGTTATATTATGTGGATACATTTATTTCATGCGGATATCTTATGTCATTATGTGCTCATATCGTTATATAATGTGCATACTTTACTGTATTGTGTGTACATATTATTGTTTTATGTGCATAGTTTATTGTATTGTATCCGTTACATATTACATCATGTCATTTATGCTTTCTATCGTGTACTTTTGTACTGTTGTGCAAAGAAGGATTATAGCGATATGTTGTAGATTTATCATTACATCTTGCGTTTGTAATGTTGGACCTTGACCTTTGGCCGGATTTTGAAACGGCTATTTTCTTCAATATACAAGCGTCGGGTATTTTAGGCCGACCAAACATGGAGCTACTAACCCTACTTACATTTATAAATAATAAAATGTCAGAATGAGAGCAGTAGACTAGACCGAGTGGTTGACCATGCAAGTTAGTGAAAGGAATATCAAATTTTTGATGTTGTCGCTACTAACTGTTACTGATAATATCGAAGGGAATGTATCTTTAAACATTGTCAAGAAATACATGGAAGCTTATGTTTCTGCTGTGAAATGCGTTCGTCACATGTAGATGACCAGCATCATTTCAGTAAGTGAACGTTTTAATTCCTCGTCTGTCAACTTAGCACAGTCGCTAAAGTATATTTTGTTTTTTTCTGAAAAACAATTCTGATAAGCATCCCCAAAGTTATAATAAAATGTCACAATATTTGTTCAAAGGCACAACATATAACGATATACTGAGATAACATAAATTTGATATTTATTTTCATGACTTCAAAAGACGGTGGCGGCGTTCCATAAAAGTGAGAAAATCGAATAATATGATTAATATAACATAGAACTCTTTATACGTAATCGTTACCACTGCCCCATTACCCCTTGTGGTTGTATCGTCAGTATCGCGAATGATGTTGCGTGCACTATGGCGTTATTTTATCTAATATTTATGAAAAGTGTTTGCTCGGAAAACATTAATGTTGTGATCGAAACTTCCCTCAGATTGTCCAATCATAGATCACACTTGCTCATCTAACATCGCGTGACTTGTCAACCAAAGTTAATACAAACTGGTGATATTTACAATGACAAGTTTCTAAAATATGTCTACGAAATTGCTTTCTTTCTTATTAATGTCACTCTGAACCGTTGGTTAGCTCAACAAACAAGATAGGCGTAAATTAGATGAAAGGTTTTGAAATGACTGAGAAAGAAAGATGACATAGAAACAATGTCTTGATTACATGAGTGTTTACATAAAAGTGAACACTATGGAACAGGGTGGGTAACTCCCTCTATACTTATTCTGTTTCATTTAAGGGTAAACATATACATTGTATTATGGTCAATCTTTTGGAACCCGACGTAAATGTTACATTTAAATATAATAAAATTATCAAGTCAATGCAAGTCATATTAAATCGCACCCATTGTGAGAAAAATGAATAAAATGGTGAAATAATTAGTTGCAAGTCTGCTGCATTGCATGCTCATGTTATTTTCTCCCCAGTTTCGACATTGTTGCCAGCTGTCTTGACTTGTCCTGTGATATTTTCCATCCTTTAACCCCCCCGTTTGTCCTCTTTGATTCTCCTAGTAATCCCTTATGGTCGATCAGGCCATTCCTTGCGCCCCTGTTCCCAAACGTATGTACCATTGAGTCTCCTCAATTGCCTTATGGATTGTTGTTTTCCCGGATGTCTGAGTGGGCAGGCACTGTCTTATGTATGTAGCGTTCCCTTTAGCAACTTATTTTCTCTACTTTTTTATAATATCCGACGCTTGAAGTGCCTTCTTGCTTCCGGTGATGTGGAATGGACACCTGATTTTATTTCTAGATTTGTATGTAAAGGTATATACGTGTCAAAAAAGAGAAAATCAGTTGCTACAGGGAACGCCAGATACATAAGGTATATAGCCCTTAAAATAAATATGTATTAAACCATAAACCCCACCTCTTCCGTTGAAACTAACCCCATCACACCGTCCTTATCCCAGTTTTAGAGTATTGGCCTCTCCACATATTTACAAACTAAATATACAAACATACAACGAAGCCTATCATATTCTATTACTTTAATTTGAGAAGTATTGTTTGCTGTATGATATGTATAACATTGTATTGATATACTTTGCTGTTTTCACATTTTGCTACTATGTTGTGTATTGATATGTTTCATGCTGACGGGCCTCCGGTCTACAGATATATTGCAAAATAAAACGTACATAAGACGCAGTTTATTGTAAATTATTACCCCCCCCCCTCGAAGAAAAGAGAGCATATTGGTTTGCACATGTCGTTCGGTATATCCGTCACCTTTTCGTTTCCGATCAATGACTCAATAACCCCTTGACCTATCATCCTCAAACATGGTCCACACATTAATCTTGGGTAGCAGAGGAACACTATTGATTTTGGGGTCACGGGGTCAAGGTCACAGGGGAGCATTATGTTTTACAAACATCTCTTGTAATCAGTGATTCATATGCTGAATATATTCTGGTTAGATATCACAATTATCTTGTTTCTGTCGGGTACGTAGTCCTTTTTGTGATCCATGCTTTGTACACCACAAGCAGTCTGAATGTTTAGTTTTTATAGTTGATTATTCTATACATAAATATTGGGTCACATCGCTGCATCTCAGTTTGTCAGGAATACTTATTAGGTTAGAAATTCATTTGCCCGAATGGTAGGTGTCATTATCTGTAATACATTTGGGCGTAAATATTATATAAAATGAATTCCCAAGACGAGTCTCTGTGTCAGAAGATATCAAAGAATAGAAAGACAAATTTCGCTTACGTCATTTGCTCATTAATTACGTTGTCAGACCCTGCGGCTATTTATTAATACAGAGAGAAATTTGCGATGTAAATATCACCGGAAATGGTATTTTTTTTTTCTATGTATTACTTGCACAAAACCAAAAAGTAAATGAATACGTCGACTGTCACGACATTATAAGACAGACTGATAAACATTAAGACACCCCTGTTTAGAAAACAACATGTTTTGTAACGTTTCTATCCCTATTTGTGCTTAAACTGAGACATTGTCACTCTATTAGCCTCGTTTCGGGACAACAGCTAACACACCGCGTCCACCGTCTAGTAGACTACGGCAAAGTACGGCATTTAGTAAAGATATTTATTGGAACACCGACTGAACGGGGTAGTAAGAAAACCCGTTTACTTTTATTGAAATGTTGCGTTTTATAAAACTTTTATAGTGATATTGTTACGCCCTCGACAAGTGCGCGATACCGTGTCGCAGTTTGAGTGTGGATATACTGGTGGGTAGAGCTACCGATTTCAAAAACAGTTGGACTTTCGCTAATAAGCTATACTATAAAGTACTCATTTAACACTGACGTAACGAAAAACTTAAACCAAGACTTCTAGATTCGTTTTTCTGTTAATAAAATATCTGGATCTATAAGTACATGCAAGATCTAAGCATTAAAGAAGCTTTGGTAGTCGGCTAATTATAATGAAATATGTTTAAAGATCGTTTTTACTGTGTAGTTACTACTTAAAGTATCAAACATATGATATCACGAAAATGTATAGAAGTTGGTGTTTACTAAAGTTATTTAAAATAAGTTTGAAAATGGACCGTTAAAGAAAAAAAATTGACGCTGAGCAAACAAGTGTTTGAAGTTCCCGAATGACAAAACATGGAGCTTATATACCCCAGGATATCCACAGCCCACAGTGATGCACCCCTAGTCCACAGCTGCGGCCCTTAATTCACAGTGTGGGTCGTGGCAAGATACAACCTTCCCGGCATTTTTCAAGAAAAACGTCTCAAACTGTACGCAGAAAATCGTATAACAGCGGTGCAATAGACTGGCGGTTGCTAAGTAACCGGCACAGTGAAATCCAAGATGGCGGACAAATACATTTTTAAATGATGCAGGAACTTAATATTTCTAAACACTAACCGCCGTTATGTTTATAAGTGAAATTCTTTAATAATCATTTATTTGCGACTTCTCTTCATTTATTTAAAGTTATGTTAAACGTGGGGGTGCCTATATCTGCAACCATTGATCTCTGATAATTTTGCTTGATGTGTGCATGAGTTTTACCTAGTAATAGACAACTAAATCTACTTACACGAGCTCTAAGGAATCTTCTCAGAATCTTGGATGTAGTTCTAGCAGTCGATGGATACGGTCTGGTGTCCTCGGTGCTCAGGTCACAGTCACAATCTCGGCCAATCAGCAACGAGAACGGATATGTCTAAAAGCCGGGCCTAAAGCCGGACCCGGAACGGATTCCGACCACACTGCTAAGTTAAGTATTTTAGGCAGAGATATCAACCAATTTGTCTATCAGGTCTCTCATTCATCTAATAAAATGTATCGTGCGAAAAATGTCAAAAGCATTAGAATACGGATGAGTAATGTGGAAAATGAAAGATTTAAAAACATTGGTTTATCACGGTCACATTTTTGAATACCTTTATCATTCGTCATTAATATGAGATGGTTTCGCATAACCGCTTACGTCATGCGTGTATGACATCACGCGTGTGACGTACGAATCGTGAGCTGCAGACACTCAGACAATTACATTGTCTAATCGAACCCTAAATTTGAATGGCTATTTATTTTCACAACCTAATAAGTTTATCAACGAATATTTTAATCACACCTTGTTCATGTAATACACGTGATGTGATATTGATAGATCAATGATGATACCTTGTATGGGAAAATGCCTTTTTTCCTATTCCTCTATTTCATTTCAATATAGAAGGGTGTCTGAAGATTCAATTTATCACCTTTGTATTAGTGCAGTCTTGAATGGAATGTGATTGCAAAAGACAGTTGTGAGAGCAAATTGTTTATTGCTATGCATTGTAGACGATTCATCTACGTAATACTTATCAAACATCGGATCATATCAGGAACTACAACATATCCACACGAGTTAATGTATTTTCGTCAAAAAATTTTCTCTTGTAGATAATGTTGTTGCCCATGACTCAAATCTACGTTAAATGCAATTTCTTTTCCCCCCTAGCCCCTCCCTGTATATGCCTTCTAGTCCGTTTTTGTGTCCTGTGTTTGTCTCCCCCCCTCCCCCACTCATTTACATATAACACTTAGATGATTCACTAGGGCCTACTAAGCTTCTGAATACTATTTGATTTTAGTAGATTCAATGGTTTCACTCGTTGTGTCTAAGAAGAATGTTGGAACACTTTATCACCTACTGCTATCTTTGACAGTGCAGCGATATTAGAATTCCTGGTTTTAGATTCTGGTGTGGTTAAAGGATGGTTCTCCGCCAGGTAAAGTCAGGAAGTTAAACACATCAAGGATAAAGTCTCGTTCACTTGGGATTCCCCACTTCAACGACATTTACGTTGCCACTGTCTCCAACATCAGACGCCTGGAATCAGATGACATTTCCTATCAGCCTTTCGGTGGCCATGACTTCAGTGGTTCAGCTAATGGCGTCTCTTTATTGGGGGGGGGGGGGGGGGCTCCCAGTGACTCTCTTCCAAATGATACACTTGGGGAAACTGGTGATGTCTTCTTAAGACGGATGCCAAGAAGATGGATACTAGTTTGACACTGGGCACACGTCTGAAGAATTGGCCTTGGACATTTAGGGTACTATAAGAAAAGTAGACCGTGTACACAATGGATCCCACGAAGAAAAGTCACATTGGCCGAGTTGACAGCATCAGAAACATCCACCACTTCGTGAAATGCTGGTATGTTAGGCGAGTATAGACAGTCAGAGGAGTCATCTTAGCAATGGATGGAAGATGATTCATGTTGATCCCACCCTTATGTCAACGGCAACCGATCCAATTCTGGTGGATTGGACATATGTACCACGAATCGGAAAAAAATGTTCTAAAATGATACCTGATTCACGAAATATCCTGCTGGCCTTAATAGTCACGAACCATACACCATACTGAATCTGTTTTAAAGCATGTTCTTTGTTTTGTTACATGTGTTTGCTCCTAAGCCATTGTTGTTGCAGCAGAATCTTTCCTCCAGTCCTGGAGAAGAGCGTAAGCGTAATCCAGATGAGACACAATATTAACTGTTTCATACAGCGCTATAGTTCCATCAACAAGTTGAAAAAATGTAAACTTTTTCACTGTACAATTACGCAGAAACACAAGCCGTAACCCTTGTACGCTTGATCTGTCTATTTTTGCTGTTATTATATTCAATATACTGACATAGACTATATACTTGATATGCTTTTGTGATAGGTAAATCTATGTCCAAGTGATGTCTGTGATCTGAAGTAAGCCCCTTGCTGTTGGCACTTTCAGTGCTTTGATTCAAGAATGTTTCCTTAAGGAATTTTGCAGCTGAACCGTTTGTTGGTTTGTCAAACATGCAACGCCCAGTATGCCCTTGACTCCATAGCCAAAAAGAAACAATCCTTATCGATGCGAATACCAAAACCCTGATGGCGTATTACCTTCGTATGGTCTTTGACAACATGACATCTAACATTCACATGACTTCTGAACAACTTAATTGGTTCACACCATGGACAAATCATTTGCATAATCCGGTGAGACCTACTCATGCAATGGTTCCTTAGGTCCGTAGCCTTGGTGAATTAATTTTCACAATACCAACAAGACAGCATTTTCTGAAAATAGACCGTACATGACTGGTAAGATTATATGTCAGATCCCATTGGAATTATCAACTGTACATGTATCAGAATGGAATGCTTTAGAGTGTCAATCTCGCTATTGTGCATAAAATGTAATTCAAAGTTCCACGAAGAAAGTAAACTGAATGTTGAGATAATCATTGAATATCCAATATGTTCATTGTTATGCAGCACTAAATGGTGAGTTATTCATGAATTTATGATACTAGCATTGTACACTGATGTACAATTTGTTATGTAAAGCGATATATGATGAGGAATTAAAATTGTCACTAGTTTTCATGACCTAGATTTCATGTGATTTGTCATCCTGTAGCAATATAATGAGGCTGGTAATATTCACTTGCTGTGTAGCATACACTTCGTGATGCCGCTGTGTTCATACCGTATTCTATCTAAATGATGTAATTGTAAGGGGTGTACCCCTGACGAAACATAAAACAAGAATAACTTTTTAAAACATATCTAAACATTAATACTTGAACAGTGCCAGTAGTTGACCTAGGAACACTTGTTAGGTCAACTAATCGCTGTATATATAACTTCAGAAAAACTGCGTTTACTCCAACACAACACATCGCATATTATAATAATAATAATACTTATAATAGCTTTATTTTCAGAAGGTGAACACAAAAGACAGTAAGCTTAACATTGATACATATGTGAACATAATTATAAGAAATACAAAGCACGTCTTATTCCCATGTGCCTTGCCATAAATCATAAAAAGGTTAAACTGGTGAGTTACAATTATTTCTTACAGTATTAATACATTGATTATATATGAAACACATACAATGAAAACCATACATATAGAACTAATAAAAACAATTAAGACAACATGCGTTACATATCTAAACTTGAAAAAACAACATTAAAAGCAATATACAATATGACAGACATTAAAATTTCACAAAAGGTGAAGGAACAATCCAATTTTATATCTACAGTCATCCAATGTGAACCATTCATATACTAATGACATGACCTTGTTGTTGGTCGAACGGTCATCCTCTAGAGATAATTAGGAGGACCGTAGGAACAGTCAAAACATGGAACATGATAGAACACAACTGATGGTATCAATAGCTTAGGGCCTTGATACAAATACTCTTAAAATCACTCTTATAGTATACTTGCAACATGATCTCCGAAGTTGGTCTGACTTGCCTAAATATACTGTATATAATAGAGTAACTTACACCACGTACTGTATGTCGACAACATGAGTTCTGGACGAGACAATGTCATTAATTTCATTTCTTATTATTATTTCGGAATGACCCTCGAGTATATTGTATCTCATTTACGTGAGGAATCGTTCTTACTTATCTGATATTAACGGAAAGTTGTTCTGATGAGAATATGTTCTGGTTGGTATTCTTCTTAACAAATTGATAACCGTACAACAGCAATTGAATTTTGTCTTTATGTTTGTCGATTTGATATTTAATGTTCTCTCTGATCTCATCAATGTTTACTATCGTGTGGTATCACGATACAGGTACGAACCATTCTGTTATGCATTGTATGTTTTGTAGAGTCCTTCCCGCATTGGTTATGTTTAATTTCCAATTCGTCACTGTTGCATGTTTTACTCCTATGCAACCACGAAACATCAATGCTCAAAGTATCGCAAATGTTGTAACACGTTCCCTTTCTAAAGTATCGGCATAGTACCATAAGCCTTAAGCACTAGGTTTGTAATAATATTGAACATTTTAATTAAACTTATAAATATCAAACTTCGAGTGTTTTGATTAGTGATATTTCAAACTATATGTCACCATATTAAGAAACAGATTGATTAACATTTGCAACGAAATAATTCAAAATAATTGTTGACACTCGAGTAATCATATTGCATTATAACAACAGAGCAAAGAAAAGGCAAACTACTGTTCCCTTCACGATAACTTTTCATTTCACATAATATCAATGCTTCACTTAGCTTGAGGCACGCGATATTGCTGCAATTTCCAAATATTTATAGTCATTTTAGTGGATTTGATAGCTTAGTGCCGTCACAATGTTAAAAGACAAACTGACAAACATAAAGAACGATTTTGTCAGTTGACATGAGAATCAATGGACGTGGGCTACTGACTTTGTTGAAATTTCGTTTCCGATTGGGAATAATAAATGTTTGCATTTAATTTTTTCAGAAGCAGAATATAATGTCACAGTAAAAAAGATCGATGTGTGAGGTCGGCAAAAGGACCAACTAAATGCTTCGCTCGTAATTGTTTATCAATTGAGAATCATTTTCGAATGTCGCATGGATAAAATTGATGCTCTCCGGATCATTATTTAGAGTGGGAGCTTGTCATCATCCGATGAAATATAAATCGGATTACAACCGCGTCTAGATGAATACACGACGTCCATATCACTGGGGGAATCACGTTGTTTGATAAATGTTGCAAATGGTGATGTGATCATTTTTAACTGAAACACTGTCTAGTCACTTTTGATTAATATGCCAGTGATTGCAACATTTAAAACATAACATACAGATAATCCTCACCAGTATTTTGATACAGACACTTTGGTAGGGAAAATGCAAGCTATAAGGTAACTTTGTTTGCCATAAAACCTCCCGTACGCTGAAGTTTACATTTGATCTGTGTGGGGAGGCATTGTGTTGATAATATGGCGTCCACGGTAACAACTTACTCCTTCCCGTAATAAAAACATAAACATGATTTATTAATCTATGGAATTTGCGTACCAGAAATATCAGGAACATAAAATACCAAACTTTTTTTTTATACACCAGCAAACGTGAAAAAAGTAGCACATGCTAAAACAACAAACATTGCCTTCTCAAACAAACTCTTATCGATATGATATCGCAATATAATCGAAGGTGAGGGGCAACTTAACGAACGTCTTGAATAATTTATGATATTCATAATTTTATTGTTCGAAGTGTCTTTAATGATAATGTATCATATAAGTATTATTAAAAGAAAACAAATTAAGATAGTTCTGTTATTCGTATATTGCCAAAGTGGTCTCTTGCCATGCCTAGTATTTGGAATTGTGTATTTGTAGATGTATGTTGTTGTGCTACTTGTGCTTTTTCGACGAGGCATTTCGTATGTTTTGTTTACTGCTCGACTACTTTAATTATTTTTTAAACAATATTGAACAAAATAATCGATATAATATCAAGTAATTGTTCTACTGTGTGTACTTAAAACTCCATCGTTCGTTTTACAGATTCAACATATTCAATACCGACTCTTAGATCTTCGTGAATTGCTGAGTGAATATTAAAGCCTTAATTTTATTACATATAATTTAACACTTGTAATTATAATTTTCCTTGATGAAAACCACTCATTGCTACAGACAACGTCGGATTCAAGATTAAAGACGTCATTCCATAGAAAATCTAGCTACTATATTTAATTTAAGATAATAATTTATTCATTACTTTTCGAAGAAAGCATGATAGAATTAAGAGACACTGCAGCCGGCAGCTATTTTGCATGATTTAATTAAAACAGAGCGTGTTATTAAGTATTGACCACAAGTATCGGTTGGAATCTTCGCAGGAAAGTGTTTTGTTTGTTTCTCCATTATTAAGGATAGAATGTAAACACTGGGACGATAAATTCTCCATTGATGGTACATTAGCAGTAAAAACAAATTATGAAGTTCTACAGTGGCAGTTGTGCGTTAGTTTCTACTAATTAGAAAATGTTTTTAACCAGGTTTTTGAAAAAAACCAGGTTATTAGAATGGTGTGTGTCGTTGGGCGGAAGGGCGGAAGGCTGGGCGGCTGGGCGGGCGTCAGAGCTGGGGGGGGGGGGGTTCCGGCTAATAACTTGAGTTACATTGATCATATTGACATCAAACTAAGTGTATAGTAAGAACATGTGGGGAGCTCGCTTGGGATTGCTTTTGGGCCCTTTCTGACAAAGGTCAAGGTCACCGTTACTAAAAATAGAAACTTGGTTTCCGGCGAATAACTTAAGTTTCGTTGATCTTATTGACATCAAACTTGATGTATAGTAAGAACATGTGGAGAGCTGTTTGGGATTACTTTTTGACCCGTTCTAATGAAGGTCAAGGTCACCATTACTAAAAATAGCAATTTAGTTTCCGGCGAATAACTTGAGTTTCATTGATCATATTGAAACCAATCTTGGTGTACAGTAAGAACATGTGGAGAGCTCGCTTGGGATTACTTTTGGGTTCGGTCCGTCAAAGGTCAAGGTCACCGTTACTAAAAATAGAAATTTGGTTTCCGGCGAATAACTTTTGTTTCATTGATCATATTGTAACCAAACTTGGTGTACAGTAAGAACATGTGGAGAGCTCGCTTGGCATTTCTTTTGGGTTCGGTCCGTCAAAGGTCAAGGTCACCGTTACTAAAAATAGAAATTTGGTTTCCGGCGAATAACTTTTGTTTCATTGATCATATTGTAACCAAACTTGGTTTATAGTAAGAACATATGGAGAGCTTGCTTGGGATTGCTTTTGGAATCGTTTCGTCAAAGGTCACCTTTACTAAAAATTGCAATTTGCTCTCCGTCTAATAACTTTAGATTTGTTGGTCATATTGACATCAAACTTGGTATATAGTAAGAACATGTGAAGATCTCGCTTGGGATTGCCTTTGGGTTCGTTCCGTTAAAGGTCAAGGTCACTTGAAATTTAAAAATCAGTTTCCACTTAATATCTTCGCTATGCGTGGTCTTATTGACATCAAAGTTGTTGTATAGTTGTTGCATATATATATAAGATATCTAAGTGTGAGTGTTTGTATGCATGTATCACCTCTGGCACCTTTGCAGCATTGATGATCATCATGTATTCATTATACAAATAGAGCCTTGGTTACAAATAATTAGGTTTAAAACCTGGTTTGTGGGCATTGCCCATTTCTTGTTTTTGTTATATTAGTTATCAGCTTTATAATAATTAGTTCAAAGACTAAGTTCTGGATATTCCCTAGAAATACGTGTTAAGTTGGGTACCTGTATCATAGTTTTTGACACTTGCGATGAGATCTCCTATGCTAACAAGTTATGTTTTCAAATATTAAGTTCTGGAAATTCCCTAGAAATACGTATTCATTATAGCCTGGTTCCTGTATCATAGTTTTAGGTCTGCTGTGATGGAATTCACACGATCGAAAAAAAATACTCATTGTTCGCTTTGCGACATAAATATCAACAAAATCCATTTTCTCCGTCAAACAATAGTGATTTAGTTATACTTGATGGATGGAAGTGGTGAGTTATAGCGAATGTCCAAAGTAGTTAACAGGAAGATGCTTTTCAAGATTAAATGAGAAAAAATGGAAAAAAAGTCACGCTGCAAAATGTTATATAACGAGGCAAATAAAAACAAGCAACGCAAGACAGATAGAGGTGATTAGCACCGTTGAAGGCCCTTGCAGTGCAGCAATAACCACTGCCATTCACAACAGTCACGTGATAATGGTTGGTTGGACAAAATGGCGGATCCGAAGAAGAAACTCACGTGATGATGGTTGGTTATTTTTTAAATATTGTTTGTTTTATCTTTTCATATCACCAAACACTTATATGTTTGAAATTAAGATATATAGATATAAAATTGTCAACTAAAAGTAAATACATGAAAAATACATTTTGTCAAAAATCTTGACGAGAAGTTTGTGATGGCAGAGATCTCCGATAACTATAAGGGGAGATCACTGCTTTGGAGATTGCATTGAGGCATCGAGCCATAAACAAGATTATAAGGATTTAGAAAGTATACAATGCTCTTCTGTTCCCTTTGCTCATAAACTCGATGCACATTTTTGTTGATATCATTATGTCATGGTATAGTCACAATAAGGGAGAAGTCGTAGCGGCCAGGGAGCACATTATTCTCACCCTGAGACAATTTGCTGGATAATCAAGGGAATCGAAATTCAATTTGCTGGTTTGTCTGCAACTAACAAGCTAGTGCAATATAGGTACACTCGGACCAACACAGCAAGAGAAACAAACGAAGGAATCAAATGCTATGAGCAAGCAAATGTTTGTTCGTTAGAAACGGATTGTCTGTCGAGGGCCCTACGCTCTTCCGTAATGATTTGCCTTCATGTCAAGACAGCATTTTTTTTGTTAATAAATGCGTACTAGACAGTTTGCGCGAAAAAACGTTCGAAGCTTGAAACTTATATAAAACCACGCTTAACATCTTTGGATCGTACTTAATTATTTCCCCATTAAATAAATTAAACATAATAATGAAATTTCTGTTTAAATTGCATTGCTTTGACCTTTAATTTTTGTTCGGATATATCCAGCATATATTTAATATGTATCTATCGTGCTAAGTTTTTTATGCAATCAATTGCCGTTAGTCTAAAAACGTAGTATGAAACGAAATTATTTTGTCGATTAGTCTCCTATATATAGTTGTATGTAATCAAGCCTTTCTAGACAATGTTGCCAACTGATACGCTAATACGAATGTCTGCAAATTACATAAAACATTAAAATAGTTTGATATTTATGTATCCTACGTATTGCTATAATATGTCCACATAAGCCACTTTAAATGCCACTATTAAATGTTCTGCGTACCAAATGAAAATGATGCGCACGTTTCAGAAAAATGTACCTTTATCCGCGCTGCTTCTCGCACAGGTTACCTGCTTTATTGCATCTGTTATATCAATGTATTTTGGACTTTGTACAAAAGATGCGATTTTTTAAAATTATCATTACTTATGTGCTAACGAAAGAAAACGCATTTGGCAATAGACACCATCGAAGCAAAGTACCGAATCAAACAGAAGAAATGGTTATAAAGAAACCGTATTCAATTTAAGATAGTAATTAATTCATTATTCTTGAAAGAATGCGAAATCGAATTAATTATAAATAATTAACGCAGTAGCTTGCAGCTATCTTCGATAATTAAATGAATGTCGCATTATATATAACTCACGTCGTGTTATCCTGGGAAAATAAATTTTGTGCGATATTTTACAGTTTGCGACATTCGACAAAACGCAATAAAAATAATTATACTATGCTTAACTTGTGGATTACGTTAATGCCTTTAGATTTATTTATTTAATCAATGCATTTACAGTCAATGACTAACGTTTTCGAAAAAGAGAGAGAATAATTTGCTACAGGGAGCGCCACTACCATAAGACAATGCCTCTCCACACAGACTTCCGGGAAACACCAGTTCATAACAAAACATTTGAGGTGGCGCTAAGGCAAATACGCAAGTGGACAAGGGCGCAATGAATGGCCTGACCGACCATAGAATATAACTCAGGAGAATCAAAGAGGACAAACAGGGGGGGGGGGGTTAATGGATGTAATACATCACAGGACATGACAAGACAGCTGACAATAATAGGCCGAAACGAGTGGGTAGAAAATAACATGAACGCTATATAAAGTGGAAGAACCGCACAGAGGGGATAGAGAAACCCAACATGCATCTAAACACAAATAGAAATAATAACCGTAAAGCGATTTACAGCCTTGGAACCATCAGTTAAATACTGGGAATTTAATCAATTTAACAGAGCACTTAAGGTGGTGAAATCGCCATGTGTTTTGACAAGTTTATCAATATACACATTTATGGATTAACTCTATACACTGTATAGTAAATACGATGTACATGTAGAATGACTTTTGATGATGTTTTACACCCGGTATATTCACACAGAATTATGTTAGGTATTTTTTAACATCAAAAGTATTTTTGGAAAGGAGAGAAAGTATACTAGTTTATTTCAAATTTTATCAATAAAAAAAACTAGATTCTCCGTACTCATGCCTTGTTTCTGTTGTTGTTATTTTGGAATAAAAACTTAAGTTTATATTCTTTTGAAAATTTCTCGATATCATGAAGTAGATTTGATTACTATCTGTATATACATGTGTTTCTTTTGCAAAGTTAACGCATGTGCAATTGATTTACCGGACCAACATAATACTATTTGACACTACCAAAAGTTCAAATAACTTCATTATTTTACAAAAGTATAGCAGTATTAGTTGAAGGACTGTATAACGATAAAACTGTACATTTCACCTTGCTATATTATTCATGTGGTTTCAAATTTTGCTAAAAAGCAAATATGACTATTTTCTAGGGTATATAGCGCCCTAATGACTAAATGGTTATTGATTTTCAACATATTTATAAATTGACTAAGTAGGCCGTAATCAATCATAGAAAGCAATTAAAGACACCTACTCAAACACAAAGAAACAAGCAGCCTTATACTAATCTTGCTCTCACTTACTAAATTATTAACATCAGAATGCGAAATAGTATTAAAATCAATAACCTTATGTAGTCAAACGGAAAAAAATGTAGTTAATAATTAGACATAATTTTAGATACTGTTGATAGGGAAAGGAAGTTTAAAATAAAGACCAATAGAAAATAAATTATATATTGAGAAAATAAAAAAAACTATCGTACATGTACCAATTGTGGATTACTTTCTGTTATAAAACAGGACTATAGAGAGAAAAGTTTCCTTGTCAATGCCAAATAAAGTCCAATACTTAAAAGAGAGAATAAGACCAAGAAACAATTAACTTTATATAAATGCATGACGACAAACAATACGACTCCTTGAGACACAATGATGCGTAATCAAATGAAAGCTTAAGTTAAATTAGACGCAACTTTTAGACAGCCATACTTTGTATGTAAACGGAACGCGTATTTATTAAAATCTGCACGTTGTAAATGCTGGCCTGGAACGGAACAAATTCGTATGTCCTTAATTATGGTTTAAATGTAGACGTACGTATCCATGATTGTGCTTCACATTCTTACATACTGTAGCTGGACTTTTAACCACTGACGAATTATTGTCGCAGTTTTATGTACTTTATACATCAAAATAAAACAAAATGGTATGTTATTCAATGTTATGCCACTCAGACAAAGTAAACAGTAATTCTGTTAGTGTTCTATAGTTGTAATAGGAAAAACGGATTCAACAACAAGTATAGTGAAAATAGGATTAATGTTCGAAGAAATCACGTTTTCTATACATGAATTAGAAATTCCTTGATACATATTGCGTAACCCCTTTACGTCTTCATCGATTAAAATATTTAACATTTTTGATATAGCTTAAAGTAGACAAGTCCAGTTATTATTTAACATACCTCGTATCTTATCCTTAAAGTAGGCACTATATAAATGTGTACATATCATATTAATATACTCGTTCATTTTTTTAAAATATAAATACATACATGTTCATAAGTACTGACTCAATGGAAATGTCTAAAAAGTTCATTGAAAATGCCACAATGATTCTTCACTTGTGTTTAGAAGTACATTTATTTAGTAATACGCGCTTTATTACATTTTATTGAACATGCAACAAACTATCTGTACCTAGCATGCTATTATTGTTCAGTATATTCAGAAGTTCATATACATGTTTGGTTGTCGTTTTGTATTGATATGTACGTGAAATAGTTGAAAGTCTTAACCAATTTAAAACTACAACCTATTAATTTATAAATTTCAATTTGCACCGGTCATCTTCTTTAAAGATATTTCTTGTTTAGGTTACTATAAATGACAAGATAAAAGATAATCAGACAAACATATTTTACGGGGGAAAATCATGCATACAATTATGAATACATTTTCTTATTTAACGGTTGTTTTAATGATTTCTTTAATAAAGTATTCAATAATTTGTCCTTAACTTAAATTCACTTACACGGCAAATTGTAATGCAGACAACTCTTGACTAGATTGTTCTACACGTATCTGGCGCGATCAGGGAAGACTACTCAATACACGATGCATCAGCATGCAAATCAACCCGGGATGGTCCGCAATTTAAACATTACTCGAACAGGATCAGTCATTATTTTATTTCTAGTCCGTGCGTATAAGTCAGAAGACGGACTTTAAAATGCAAATACGTATTTCTCACATATCAAGACAAAACTATACATTATAGTTACTTTAACATTAACTTTCCTTATAAAAATATCGAGAAACCAAATAATGACCGAAGTCTTGCAGAACGTGTCGCCATTATGCTAGTAGTACATTTGTACAGATAGTTACATTCCTCGAGGAATTATGTAACAGACAGGAGACCACACAAGTGAAGATCAAACAGTTGCTAGGATTCCTAATTGCTCTTATAGCATTATTATTATATTATTATGGGATAAAGAGCACACGTGGTTAACAAAAGTACACCCGATAGTAAAAGGAGTTAAAAGGTAAGGCTTAAAGTACGTACACAAACTGTTTCAGTGCACCTCTCCAAAACCACTCCAATGTGAAAACATGGGCCATGTAAATATCAGCTGCTATTTAGAAAGTTGTTGCTCTAGGGAGGTTGACATTTTGTAGATTTTAATATCAATATCTATAAATTGATAATGTTGTGGAACAGCGCTTGTTGCCAGAGTCTTCCTAATTAAAAGAAATGATATACTAATTACTTTGTTATCGTTTTATCCGAACCGATATGAACAATTTCTTTCCTATAGTTAAATGTCAATATGTATGCATCATCAAAGAAAGTTCTAACAATGAGTTACTCTGTATGTATCGAATGTTTGTAAAATCAATAAATTAAAAATAAAACAACAGGTGTTTTACAAGCGTTCGTACGTAACATGATAAAACAATATAACAACATCGAATGGAGCTTATTAGAATAATTTGCTTTAAGATTGACCAGATAAATTCTGAAGACGGGATGAAGATATTCCTGCAAATGCCATTCTGATCACATTTCACAAGTTATGCTAATGGTTTTGACTAGATATTAAGACATTTAGCAACTAGCAGTAACAGGCGTGTGTGAGGGGGGCATATTTTTCAAATAAATGTTAAACCTTGCAAGTACATTTTACATTTCAGAAAGAGTGACACAGAGAATGCTGTCTCCCGACACAGAGGTTACGTAATGTAATAAACATGAACTGGCTGCCAACGACTGAAAATGTCGGCTTTTGGCACAAGACATCTCAGAACAAAAGTAAACATCAAGTGTAACAACGATCTCATAGTGTTTGAATTGTTATTATAACTACTAAGTGAAGAAACGAGATAAAATGAGATAGAAAAAAATACTGAGTAGTTTGCTGTTTTCAAATTACTTGCCGCAAAGTACTCATGTCCAACATTTAATACACACGGGTGCTTTATATTGCACATCCATGTATTAACAGTACAGCTATGTCTATGTTACTGGAATGCACCCTATCAAATCGTGGTTGGTGCGTTACATCTCCCTGATCATGCACTTTTGTTTATTTCACCTTCCGAAGGAAATACAACGACACGGATTTTAGTCGGGTCCATTTCTCTGATGGAAAACACATACGAATCTCGTAATCTCAGCCCATTTGTGCCACTTAAGTCGACATAACCAATTAACCATTAAACATTTAGAGTCCGACTGAATGTGAATTGCTTGATATGCCAAAATACATAAATCATTTCTTGTTTTGCGTAAGATGTTAATGTTTAAGATATACTTTAAGATATGCTATCGAGCTTTGGGAATAACTCTCTTAATTATAATGCAGGCGTTTGTTGCTGTAAATATATCACGTGATTTGGACTGTTTGTTCACTTTCTGGTGGTGAGTCACAAAAACGAAATTTCAAGGTTGCGTCTTCCAATCGATCGCTACAGAAACGCATCAACTGAAAGGGATTGTCTTTATTATTTATCACAAATACAGAGACATACATGTATGCTTTTTTAGGTACAGTTTTGTTTATCCCCTTTTTAAGTCACCACAACTTGATTTTTTGTTAAAAGATAATGTATTGAAAATAGAGAAAATGCATGTAAAATCCAATAGGAACGATTTCACCCTGTGTTTCTGTTAAGACCTTAAACAATTGGACACAAACGTTCTTAGTAAGACAACTGTAAAATAACAGCTTATACAAGGAAGCGGCGAAATGAAAATAGCACGCCTAGTGTTGTCGCAATAATGACACCCACGTTGTTCTTATCTGTATTAAAGGGAGGTAATAACGATGTTGATTATGAGTCGAGTCATCTTTTTATTCCGTAATTAAATTGTGGTTCGAATTCGACGGATTTTGTATCACCTGCACAAGTGTTTTCTCACCGACACACAAAATACTGTCTTCATCAAATAGGCCGATAGGTAAGCGAAGTTAATCGTCAAATTACCATTTTGTGACCAAACATCGAAAGGTTCAGATTAGAAAACGATATGATTATTGCCTTAAATGTGTGTTTGGCTAATCAAATCCACCGACTTAACTTTTTGATCTATGTATGAGTCATATTTACAACTAATATCTTTCAACCTATAGCCACTTTTATTAGAATAAATTTGCATTAAGTACTGAAAGATAAATACTTCCTTAACTACAATGCCGTAAGGTCTAGGCATGGATAAACTAAACAGACAGGAATTCTCAATTAAATTCAAGTGCAGAAGTAAGCCGAAACAGACAGAATGAAATCTAGATGAATTGTCTTGATACACACATTTATTACAGTCGGTATCATTCAGAGCAAACGTATTGTCTGATAGAAACGGATGCCTGTGACTTTTAGTAACATTCACGCAGACTTGGTTAAGAGAATGTAATACGTTTTATGCCATGATCATTTCTTCAGTATCAAATAGAAATATATTTAAACTAAAATTAAATGCGGTTCAGATCAGACAGTTTATTGTCTAAATATGCAAACATGGTTTTCTTGACAAAACTTGCTAGACATAGGGTTGAGAGAAGAAGTTATTATTCACCTATTATATATAAATAAATCTTGTTTGTGGCGTTCCCTGTTACTACTTATTCTCTCTCTTTTATATAATGCGCTGCAAAAAACAGTTGGTACAACGTGTTAATCTAAATGAAATGCAGTAAAATACCCGAATCTCTTACTAGACTCTAGTTTGAAATGCACATCATTTTCTTCTAAGACAATGTCTTATTTATAATAATATTTACCTACAAAAAATTCCCGTGCCCAAAATATGTTCATATTATTATCTTTTAAGGTAATGTCTTATTGAGAATATACATGTATATTGATTCAAACTCAATTCTCTTTCTTTTCCACCCCGCAAACAACCCACTCAAATGCCACTATCCAAATTAGTTATATCATTATATTCTAACATAAGGCATAATCTTTAATAATAGTATTTGTTTCCGACCCGCAAAGTACCCACAAAAAGCTCCCACAGCATTAAACGTACAGACGGCTTACTGAACCTGTTTACGTTACACCAAAATGTGTCGATGTTAACGCTCAACTACGAAATATCTATGGTGACATTCACACTTGATTTTTCTCCCCTAGGAAATATGGAATTCGATAATTTGAAATCGTGAATTATGAAATGTAATGTAAAAAGATTCGTCTGAAACTGGATGGTATTGTCATTATAAACTTTGTGGTGGTTAATATTTCTATTTATGTTTTAGATATACGTGTGCATTTTAATCGTTTAGTCTAAGATTCATATTCCCTCTACCCTTCGGCCAATTATTACTGACTTTCTTGACTCGTTCCCTGATAAGTTCCATCCATTTAACTGTGTTCCCATTGTTGTCCCCCTAAATTCTCCTTTTGTTTTGTTTTTATGGTCGGCCACGCAATCTTATTCCATCGATGTTCACCCTTGCAGCTCCTCAGTGCCTAATGTTGTATAGACTTCTGTTTTCCCGAGGGTGTATGTGGGGAGTCATTGTCATGCCGTTCCCTGAAACAATTGTATCTGTCCTTGTATGTAGCATAACATAACGTCGTTGAACCAAGCATAGTGGTTGATTCAAAAATGCTATCATTTACCACATATATACACCAAATTTGTTATTGCAATAAAAAAGAACAAAGATTATATTCAGTCGAGCATTAAAACTCGGCATTTGTGGCATCTTCGTAAGTAACTTTGGAGGTAAACCCACACTGATGAGATTTAACCTTATGTTTAGCGACAGCCATTGGTTAAACTAAACTAACTGGGTGGAAACGGATCTCTCATTCTTGGCAGAAACAATTTCAGTCGTGTTTTAGTCCGGAGAGCGAGGTGTTGTACACTTTGTCATGGTACTTGCTGTTTTCCCAATCTCTGTAGGGGCGGGCATTCCATCTAAATAAGGACCAATACAATTTGTACCAGTGAAGGGTCTAACATAAACTTATACAATATCATCGTTTCTTTACATCAGCTGTCAATGTGCCATTATCGATGATGTGCTGGTATTGTTTTTCCTGCACTTTGACACCCTTCACAGTAAGATGCCTCTCATTAGTTGTCATGTTTGTCATCCCATATGCAAACAGTATTTGGCACATCATGATCGGTACAACAAGGGTCACCGACGGTTTTGGCTGGCATCAGAATGCAAGAAAGATAGGATAAGCACATCGTCGATAAATTACACTCATGTCATAATCGTGTTGTGTCAGCATAGTCGCTTCCCAGTCTGGTCAAGTTTAGGGCGCAGCCGTACTAACATGGTTTTGCTATTTGCATGATCAGTGTTGTGTAAATAATAAAATCTTACGTTAACCACCAAGTCAATTTCTCTTGAACCGAACAACGTTTGTAACCTTTACGCGGATCAGTTAACCTTTCGATAAAGGGTACGCTACCTTACCGAAATCCACTGAATTTTGGTGAAATTACCGAAATCTGGATCTGGAGTGACCATCATTCGTAACATCTCGCCATTTGTTTTATAGTGATAAAAAAAACTTAACCTTCAAATTGCGCCGACCATCTTTTTGAGATATTTCTTGTTTGTTTATAAGTTAAATATATGTGGAAATATAACAATTAATGAAGATGTTACAAGTAGCATGTCATCAATCTGGTTTCAGCCCCTGTATGTAATGACAGCTTAAAGGCTATGAGGTCTTACGCGTGAAATGATTATCTTCTTGTTTGATAGTTTTAAAGTCATGATCTGTTTCCATATGCTCCTACTGTTGTTTTTTAGTCAAGTCATTACTTACTCCATACTCTAGGGATTAGTGCGGTGTGGCCCTGTTTTGTGCATGTGGTCTCGTTTGTGCAAATCTTTCTCCCTCGTAATATGCATCGATGAAATAACCGCTGAACGAGTGTGATGTTTGGTAGTAGCAGTGCCAATGCTCATATGAATTGTAAATGAATATATCAAACAAATTCGACAATATAATTTCCCGAGAAGAAAAAGTTTATACACCTTGTATCTAGTTTAAGGTAATAAAGCATTTAAGATCTTTGAAGAAAGGAAAATATATTTAATTAGCATTGTAGCCTGTAGTTACTTGGAATGATTTAATTAATGCCGCATTATAAAGCCATGATTATATTCGTCAGTCAGCGTGTTTCTCATAAGATTGTATGCTTACACAACTCAAAGATAGACACTCTGAAAATTATCTTTACATTTTGTGTCAAGCTGGATAATACACATTACCCTACATCACACCAATCCATGCCAAAGTAAGTATATGTGAGGCTCAGGATATTTATGTGCGAATACAAGGTGCACAGCCACCCCAAAACGTGCACATTCCTTCGTTGATTTGTGCCTGTAATATTGTCTTAAATTCTGCGCCGTACCATGTTTTAACATATCTTATAACAAAACGGTTCTGAAATTGCTTCAATTTATACTTTAATGGCACAAATACTATATTTACTCAATGTGTCAAAATGACCATTTAGTAGCATTTACTCTGTAAATTCGCAAATAGCCGAGGAAAAATAACATGTACGCTTCAGTGACTGATTTGAGGCTCTAGAAGCCAGCGGTAAAACGAATCTGATGTTACTGCAAGAACATTGATTCTTGCTTGCAGTATACCCGTCATTGCCTGGTGAGCAACGAATACTATAATCAAAGCACTGAAAGTGCTGACAGCAAGGGGCTCACTGCAGATCACAGACGTCACTTTGACATAGATTTATCTATCACAATTAGTCTTTCAAGAACACTTTGTTATATCAGTATATTATTTAATATAGGAGTTAAACACATAAGATTGTATACAAAGAATTGGTATAGACAGTCAGAAGGATGGATGGAGAAGAAGTAAAAGGAGACTTCAGTTCAAAGGGACAGAATTCTTAAACATTTTGATGGATGCACAGCACATTTATGTCTTACACATCTACAAATCATGTATCATGGTACTTGTGTTATCAAATTGCATTGCAATGCCTTGAAAACTGAAGAAATTGTTAGCCACACAAACTACATATGTTGTATATTGGACAAAAAACCAATCGACCGACCTACAGACAGGATGACAATAAAACAAAAAGTATGTGAATTTATTCAATTTAGGACTGTTTCCGTAAATTGTAGATATTCAACGGAAAGATGACGGAAAGTTGCATTTCCCATGATTTCAATATACATATAATTGTTCTTTGGATATATTATATGTGTCACCTTGTCTTGTATATGTATCTCTGCCTACAGTGCACTATCTTGTACTATCGTAATATTCCTGCATTTCACGCGTGATACACGCCTGATACGTAAATGATCAAGTCATGTTATAAATTCATGCGACTGCGGTGTATTGATATCACGGACATATAAACATTATCATAATCCGTGTTGATATATACATTTTTGTAATTCTGTAATTATAATATTTAAATAATAATTAGACTCTTTCTAATGTGTCGGTGATGTCAGTTCAAATCCGTTTCCAGCTGATATCGCAAATGCTTACCGCTATTTCTTTGTTGATAAGGACTACTTTGTATGTAGCCTTTGGCGGTTCAGAATGTAAGAATGACTCATCCGATGAGTGTCCGCGGATTTCGCCTACTATAGCAATTGGCTCTGACGAGCCCCTTGCTAAATATGTTAAAATTTTACTAAACATGCAGTGTGATGTTGAATCTTACACACCAAGTAATATTCAAATCTGCCATATGATAAATGCCTTGATAAATGATCAGAAATATTTCAATATAATTAGCGTAACATGAAGTTATTATACAGTACATATTCAAATAAGGTAACACTAGACAGGCCATGCATCATACATTCTTGGAAGAATAGATTTGGCTCTGTCTACAAAACGCCTTGCGCTCTGCTTTTGATATTAATATACAGCTTCTCAAATTTCTAATTCCAGACAATTGTGTGTTGTGTTCTTGCATATTTATGTCCATTAGATTGAACGATATGCTGCAGTTCTTCACGTTGGGAAGTTAGTATTGGTGGACAGCTCAAGAATCATGGCTTGGTCAATGTCAGCTGCCAATAGCCCATAATAGCCTAATCCGAGACTTCTCTGACCCTATAGCCTTTATTTATTTATTTTTTTGCGGCGTAGGGTCAGAGGAACTCCTATAGTAAAAACCCGGGGATTACTGAAAACCACACAGTCGTGTAGTCGTATACTTTCAACGGTGTATGTGGCGTTTGGTCTCATTTTAACGAGAAGTTAGCCGAACAAATCGGTAAATTGATATTTAATTTACCAATCTGCATCGATCACGTGACAGCCAGGTGCTTTGACCCAAATACATATTTACATGAAGAAAATTATTTTTTTAGCTTACTCTGAAAAGGATTGACCGTTACAACGTATTAAAGGTTTTCAAATCAAAAGTTACGGTTCAGATAGGTTAATTAATATATTGATAATAATGAATGTTTGCATAGATATATTGATTTAAAGTTCCTCTCCCGCGCGGGAGAGGAAATCCCCGGGTTTTTACTATAGGAGTTCCTCTGACCCTAACCAGCAACATGAAATATCAAAAATCGTAAAAGGGGCTGGTTTAGGGACAGAGAAGGCTCGGATTAATAATAGCCGTGTTTCTTTGTAACTATTTTGATCAATTTGACGACGATACAAATACATTTCGTATGTGATGTTCTCTTCACGCTATGTCAGGTGATTTCAATGACATGCAAAGTGGTGAATTATCACTGCGATTTAAATGTTATATTTTTTGTTATCTACTCCAGTTTCATGTACACAACTTCTAGGAAAAACGTCTTTTAAGTAGCATAGTATTCTCATAAGGTATAATGTATGTTAACAGATGATATAGGTAATTATCCAAACCAAAATAATTGGTGTTCATTATTACGAGATCTTTTATGCAGTTTAGGCTTCAATGATGTTTTGGTTTTTCAAACTGTAGGATACACGAAATTGTTTTTGAACTGTGTTAAACAGTCTGAGAGCACATAATACCAATTTATTCAAAAAAGGAATGGTAGGTTACAATAATCAAGTAGGGCAAATAGGACAAAACCAAATCCCACACCATGTTGGATACTTCGTAGCAGCAACGTTTATTGTGGGAAGCGAAACAACAGAGCCTATATCGTCAGTGGTTGAAATTAAGAAACAATGGAATCAGATAAATTTATTTGTTTTCCTTAATTTGTTTTTGGTAGAAAATTCACAAATAATTAATTGTAATTATTGCGTTGCAAAGTGATTTTTTCTGTTTTGGATTAATGTCATATATCAACGTTATTACATGTATGGTCATGTTTTTGTTCAATTATCTTACTCATTTTTTATGGATTATCTACTAGTACTTACCCTGTGCCCCTGCAAGTCTGAAAAGGACCATGCGTATCCCGAGTATGAACTAATGACTTGAGACATGATAATTATAGTCTAATCTCCAGGAAGGTCTGTTAGCCTTATTGGGTTTGAAAAATGTCCAGATAAAGAATTATGTACTGCACAGACTGTGCTAAATATGTTGACTAGCTGAAAATATTTAGCATGTTATTATCATGATTTTCTGTTATGTTTTCATTGATAACACATTTAATGTGAATTTCGAATTTAACATAAAGATACTTTTTTTTTACATATTTAATAGTAATTAATGCGTTGCAAAGTGGATTTTGCCATACCATTCATTCATATTGAAGAATCGGGATCCCCTAGAAGGAGTCCGAGAAAGACGTGGAGAGATCCACAAAGACAATTGAGGTCAACATCGGAATGTTTCAATCTGCCATTAATTACTCCGATTGAGGAGATCATGGAGCACAATCGTAAGTGTGATCTCTGAACATCTACGCGAAATTGTTGATAAACTGCACATATTTATGCCATCATAAAAAATGATGCGATTCAAGAAGTCTTGGTCTCGCAGTAAAATATTGTGAAAAGGAAGAAGTTTACTAATTAGATCAGTGTTTTGGAGGCACAGTGGTGCAGTGCAAGTAGTCAGTCGCCTGGAAGCTTTTACGAACTGTCATTTTGTTTTCAGTGAGAGAGCGGCCTCTTTTGACAGGTATCGGCCTTTCAGAGAGTCACAGCCAACAGGCTCTTGCTAATGACAGATGCACCTTATATCAAGAAAGCGACAACCAAAGCAAGTACTCCAGCATCATTTTGGGACATTGGGGAATGGTCAGCCCGAGGTACATGTCTGTCCCGCATCATGGAGCTGACTATAGTGAATGGCAGGGACATGTACTCTATCTATCTTAATTATGAAGAGTTCACCTAACCACTGTTTGTGTAGATCGTCTACCAGTGCAGTGTCGTCGCTTGAAAATGTCCGTGTTGCTAAAAGTACGACGTGTCAGTTCAGTTTTCGGGATTGTAAGGGGACAGAAAGCCTGTCTGTCGGTTGCTGCCCCTCAGCCGAACCCACAGCCGGAAAATTTGTACAATAAGGTTTTTATAAACAATGAATGGAGGGATGCAGTAAGTGGGAAAACTTTCCCAACCATTAATCCATGTACCGGGGAAGTGATCTGTCATGTTGCTGAGGGTGATAAGGCTGATGTGGACATTGCAGTGAAAGCAGCTCAGAATGCATTCAAGCTTGGGTCACCATGGAGACGTATGGATGCCGGAGAACGTGGATATCTTATGAATAGAGTGGCAGATCTCATTGAACGTGACAGACAATACCTTGCAGAACTTGAAACATTGGACAATGGAAAGCCATTCTCTGCATCATTTAATGTTGACCTTGAGTTGACCTTACGCTGCTATAGATACTATGCTGGGTGGGCAGACAAAAACCAGGGCAAAACAATACCAATATGGGGAGACTTCTTCAGTTACACGAGACATGAACCTGTTGGTATCTGCGGACAGATCATTCCTTGGAACTTTCCCTTACTGATGCAGGCATGGAAGCTTGCTCCTGCTCTGTCGCTAGACAATGTTGTGGTGATGATTATTCAAAGAGGCTGGTTTACCAGAAGGAGCATTAAATGTGATCCCTGGTTATGGGCCCACTGCTGGGGCTGCCATTTCACAGCATCAAGACATTCATAAAGTGGCATTCACAGGATCAACTGAGGTAGGACAGATTGTGGCTGCTGATGCTGCCAAATCCAACCTGAAGAGAGTCACATTGGAACTTGGTGGAAAAAGTCCAAATATTATATTCGGTGATGCCGATTTGGACATGGCTGTAGAACAAGCACATTTCGGACTGTTTTTCAACATGGGACAGTGTTGTACTGCTGGTTCCAGGGTGTATATTGAAGAGAGTATTTATGACAAATTTGTGGAGAAGAGCCGAGACCGCGCATTGAATAGAACTGTCGGTAATCCTTATGACCCGAAAGTAGAACAGGGTCCCCAGATTGATGAAGAACAAATGAACAAAATTTTGGCTATGATTGACACTGGAAAAAGGGAAGGAGCTAATCTAATCGCTGGTGGGGCCCGTGAAGGGGACAAGGGATATTTTGTCCAGCCTACTGTGTTTAAAGATGTGGATGATAACATGACTATTGCAAAGGAAGAGATTTTCGGACCAGTAATGCAGTTCAAGTCTGTGGATGAAGTGATTGAACGAGCAAACAATAGCCAGTATGGTCTGGCTGCTGGTGTTGTTACAAACGATATAAGCAGAGCTCTACAGGTGGCAAACAGTTTAAGGGCAGGAACAGTCTGGATCAACTGTTATGATGTATTTGATAGCTGCGCACCATTTGGAGGTTACAACATGTCGGACAATGGAGCCCAACGTGAACATCTGGAGGTGTAGATATCCCCTACCCACAGGAATAAAAGGTCCATAATATTATATTATTAGGAGTGTGTATTAACATTTTGAAATTAATAACTGGCCAGTTCGAGATTGGAGGATTCTTAGGACGATTGAACTAGAGAAGTGAATATTTTATAGAAATTTATGCTGTGACATTTTAGATGTACACGGGAAGTGCTTTATTTGGACAATATTGTATTGTGCTGTCAGTGGAGTCTTTATGATTATTTGTACACATTTTAATTTAAATATATACGGTATAGTCAGTTGGTTGAATTCAATATGTAAGTACAAGTTTATGATCACACATGTATAATTAAATAATCATTGATACATATATTTAGGGGTGTTTATATTTCACTGTTTATATTGTGATGATTGAAGTTTGTAATAGTACTTAAAATCACGTGTTCAATCAATCACGTGTTCAGATTAGTAGAATTATTATTCACCCAACTGACCACACACCTTGTAGTTCAGTTAATATATTGATGGTTGAAGGATTATTTTGTCATTATGTAACACAATTGCAACTATTTGATATTATATTTTAGTAATTGATACTGTATTTCATTTCGTATTTTTGTTGTAACTGGTTTAGTAACCTTTTGTATAAACAAAGATATACATAAAGTTCAGAATATTGATATAAATGACTCGTTTTATTGGAAATTGATTATTTGAGTTAATGTTTATTATAATAGTATCCAATCAGTCGGTAGAATTGTATGTGCCAGTATAGGAATTATATGTGTGTGATAGTATGTTGTGTTTTGTGTATATGCATAATGATTTGAATCGTACTTAGATGTACTAGGTTATGATTTGGTGATTTAAACAGAACCTAGATAGTGTAGGATTTTGTACTTTGTCATGTATTTCTGTTGGCTGTAATAAGTGAACATGCGTGTTTGATGATAAATGATCTTTTGATTAGAAATTAAGAAATAACTATGTGTTCTTATGTAATGCATTGTGGTAATTTTTGGTTATGTTAACTATATATGTTATTATGTGATTCATTGTGGTTATGTGATTCATTGTAGTAATTTGTGGTTACATGAAATAATTATATGTGGTCTGATGTGATTCATTGTGGTAATTTGTGGTTACATGAAATGATTATATGTGGTCTGATGTGATTCATTGTAGTAATTTGTGGTTACATGAAATGATTATATGTGGTCTGATGTGATTCATTGTGGTAATTTGTGGTTACATGAAATGATTATATGTGGTCTGATGTGATTCATTGTAGTAATTTGTGGTTACATGAAATGATTATATGTGGTCTGATGTGATTCATTGTGGTAATTTGTGGTTATATAAAATAACTATGTGTTCTTATGTAATGCATTGTGGTAATTTTTGGTTATGTTAACTATATATGTTATTATGTGATTCATTGTGATTATGTGATTCATTGTAGTAATTTGTGGTTACATGAAATGATTATATGTGGTCTGATGTGATTCATTGTGGTAATTTGTGGTTACATGAAATGATTATATGTGGTCTGATGTGATTCATTGTAGTAATTTGTGGTTACATGAAATGATTATATGTGGTATGATGTGATTCATTGTAGTAATTTGTGGTTACATGAAATGATTATATGTGGTATGATGTGATTCATTGTGGTAATTTGTGGTTATATAAAATAACTATATGTGTTCTTATGTAATGCATTGTGGTAATTTTGGTTATGTTAACTACTATTTGTTATTATGTGATTCATTGTGATTATGTGATTCATTGTAGTAATTTGTGGTTACATGAAATGATTATATGTGGTCTGATGTGATTCATTGTGGTAATTTGTGGTTACATGAAATGATTATATGTGGTCTGATGTGATTCATTGTAGTAATTTGTGGTTACATGAAATGATTATATGTGGTCTGATGTGATTCATTGTGGTAATTTGTGGTTATATAAAATAACTATGTGTTCTTATGTAATGCATTGTGGTAATTTTTGGTTATGTTAACTATATATGTTATTATGTGATTCATTGTGATTATGTGATTCATTGTAGTAATTTGTGGTTACATGAAATGATTATATGTGGTCTGATGTGATTCATTGTAGTAATTTGTGGTTACATGAAATGATTATATGTGGTCTGATGTGATTCATTGTAGTAATTTGTGGTTACATGAAATGATTATATGTGGTCTGATGTGATTCATTGTGGTAATTTGTGGTTACATGAAATGATTATATGTGGTCTGATGTGATTCATTGTAGTAATTTGTGGTTACATGAAATGATTATATGTGGTCTGATGTGATTCATTGTGGTAATTTGTGGTTATATAAAATAACTATGTGTTCTTATGTAATGCATTGTGGTAATTTTTGGTTATGTTAACTATATATGTTATTATGTGATTCATTGTGATTATGTGATTCATTGTAGTAATTTGTGGTTACATGAAATGATTATATGTGGTCTGATGTGATTCATTGTAGTAATTTGTGGTTACATGAAATGATTATATGTGGTCTGATGTGATTCATTGTGGTAATTTGTGGTTACATGAAATGATTATATGTGGTCTGATGTGATTCATTGTGGTAATTTGTGGTTACATGAAATGATTATATGTGGTCTGATGTGATTCATTGTGGTAATTTGTGGTTATATAAAATAACTATGTGTTCTTATGTAATGCATTGTGGTAATTTTTGGTTATGTTAACTATATATGTTATTATGTGATTCATTGTGATTATGTGATTCATTGTAGTAATTTGTGGTTACATGAAATGATTATATGTGGTCTGATGTGATTCATTGTAGTAATTTGTGGTTACATGAAATGATTATATGTGGTCTGATGTGATTCATTGTGGTAATTTGTGGTTACATGAAATGATTATATGTGGTCTGATGTGATTCATTGTAGTAATTTGTGGTTACATGAAATGATTATATGTGGTCTGATGTGATTCATTGTGGTAATTTGAGGTTATATAAAATAACTATATGTGTTCTTATGTAATGCATTGTGGTAATTTTGGTTATGTTAACTACTATTTGTGTTCTAATGTGATTCATTGTGGTTATGTGAAATGACTATATGAGTTCTTATGTAAAGCATTGTAGTAATTTTTGTTTATGTGTAATAACTGTATGTGGTCTTATGTGATTCATTTTGGTAATTTGTGATTATGTGAAATAGTTATGTGTTCTTATGTGAAGCATAGTGGTGAATTGTGATTAAGTGAAATAATTATATATGTTCATAGGTGAAGCATTGTGGTTAAGTGAATTAGCTTTGTGTGCAATTAGGTGAAGCATCGTGGTTTAGTGAAGTAGCTTTGTGTGCAATTAGGTGAAGCATTGTGGTTATATGTGGTTTGAAAACCATTGTTTGTGAGGGTGCAGGTGAGATAGTTTTCACATAAGTGTGATAGTTTGATTCAGCGCAAAGTGTACGTTAATAGAATGGCGGAAGAAGATTGGCCGTATAGTTTTCGGGAATCAACGATGGCATCACATCAAGAACATCAGGATCAAGAGTCGAGTAGTCAGAGGAGACATGGAATAGAATTAGCTGAAAATAGTAGGAGGGAGAGACATATGCAACTGATTAAGGAACAAAGAGAGCAGTTACTTTCGCATAGGCGGAATAAGCCGTACCAACAGAATGCACATAGTGTTTTGAATACTACAACTGATTTAGAGGAAAGAGATGGTGCTGGTTCTAATGAAATGACAAATCTTGAATTATCAAGGGAGATAAATGACTTAGATGAAAAACTGAAACAGATGTCAACTGATAGAGAGTTAAATAGAACAATGAACTTAGAGGATAGTATTAGAAAGTTAGAGAAAGAAATATTGCATCATGAAAGCACACCGAATGATAGATTTGGTCTTAGAATTAAGCATAGTGACGAGGAAGTTAAACTTAAAACGTTCGAACGAGATTTAGAATGTAAACTAGAGAGAATGGATATGTGGAACCAAACACTAGAAAAGAGAGATATTGCTATATCTAGGCGAGAGCAAGAAATTAATGCACAAGAAAAAAGACTTCTAGAGCTGCAACGAAACATGTCAAAGAAGTTCCAAGAAATTGAACAAAGTTTTAAACTCAGAGAACGACAATTATTAGAACGTCAAAGAGCACTGGATGTCGAGAATAGGAACAGTTCCGTACATAATTATGAACAGACGAACGTATATGATCAAGAATCTAATAGACATAAAAGTGAAGTAAACCAGAGATGTGACTTGAACATTAACTTGAATCTTACACCATTTTCGGGAAAAGACCCTGTTCCGAGGAACGAAGCTTCCTTCGAAGAGTTTAAGCTGGAATTCGAAAGTGTAAGAGGTATATATTCTGATCATGTATTAAAGCGAGCTTTGAGAAAAACATTAAAGGATCAAGCAAGAAAAACTATGTTACATGTAGGAACAGATGCATCGATTGATGACATTATAAAGAGTCTTGAAGAAAACTTCGGTAATGTGGCAAGTGAGGACAGTATCCTATCCAGATTTCTTCTTGCTGAACAGAAGGTAGATGAATCTGTTGTAGAATGGGGACTTAGACTCGAAGAGATGCTAATACAGGCATATCCAATGTGGAAGTTGAAGGAGCCTGAGAGAAACATTAAACTTAAAAATAGATTTTGGAGAGGACTGTGGAATGAGGAATTAAAGAAGGCTACAAGAACGCATTTCGATAGTGGCGTGACATATGAAGAGTTAAGAAATAAAGTTAGAGCAGAAGAATATGAAATAAGGATTCAAAAGGAAAGATCAGGAAATAAGACGAAACAAGGAAGAGTGAACCTGGTCAACGTATCCGCAGACGAGAAGAAGACAGAAGACGCACTAGCTGAAATTATGATGAGGCTTGAAAGCTTAGATAAGAAATTTGAAGATCTACAAAACAAGAACCAAGAAGCAGAAACCAATCAGAGACAGAGTCAACAACCAACAAGAGGAAGAGGTCGAGGATTTTACAGGACGGGAAATAGAGGATATATGCGTCCAGACAGAAGGACAGAGGATATTCAGAGTTCCCCTTTCAATAACACACAGCCTCCTTTAAACCAATAGATGTCACCATTGAGGGTCAAATGGCTGACCAGTGTAATACTGACCCAACTATCAAGTATAATTTTTTTGAAAGGTTAATTGGTTGTGCAAACGAAGCAGATGTTCATGTTAACGGATTGAAAACAAACGCTCTTATTGACAGTGGCTCCATGATAACAACTATCAATGAGGCTTTTCTGAATAAACTAGATCCAAAACCGACATTGCATGAACTTAAAGAACTTTCAGTAGTAGGAGCGGACGGCAGTCAAATTCCTTATCAGGGATACATTGAGGCAGTTATAACAATACCCTACATAAAACAAGAAGACATCATAGTACCGGTACTTGTTGTTAACAATACGGATTACAATCTTGCTGTACCAGTTATTATAGGTACCAATGTACTAAGACTGTTACGTGTGGGTGATGCAGATAAGCTACCTGATGTTTGGAGGTCAGCATATATGAACATTACAGCTAACTCAGTAGGCACAGTGAAAAGTACAAACAAGAGAGATATTGAACTACAACCATTTGAAACCATTACACTGTCTGGCCTTGCCAGATTGACAAGTGAATGTGCTAATGCGGTAACTGAACAGTCAACGTCTGCAACAAGTCGGATAGGTGTTTGCCCTAGAGTGGTAAGAACAGATGGTCGGAAAAGTACAGTGAGAATACAAGTTAGAATATTCAATATGTCGGCAAAAAGCATTTCTATTCAACCAAAAACCATATTATGTGATTTACAGGAAGCGAAAGTGCTGAGAACTTTGGGATCGGAAAACATAGACGACAAAAATTTGACATCAACCGACACAAACGATGGTCAATCCAAAGGTGAATTTCTTGACAACATTAAAGTAAATCTCAATCATTTAACAGCCGAAGACAGATCAAAGATGGAAAACTTGTTTTGGAAATGGAGAGGCGTATTTTCTCAAGGACCTCTAGACATCGGCAACACTGACGTTGTCAAACACAAAATCCACCTAACGACCTCTGAACCATTCAAAGAGCCGTATAGAAGGGTTCCACCGGGATTAATTGACGAAGTAAGAGAACATATAAAAGAGATGCCAGCAATGGGAGCCATACGTCCGTCATACAGTCCATTCTCCTCAAATGTAGTTATTGTGCGGAAAAAGGATGGTTCAATTAGGTTCTGCATTGACTATAGAAAGCTAAATATGAGAACGCACAAAGACGCCTACCCACTTCCGCGTATAGATGACACAATGCATCTCCTTGCAGGAGCCCAATATTTTTCAAAGCTAGACTTAAAATCTGGATACTGGCAGGTGGAAATGGACGAAAAAGATAGAGAGAAAACGGCCTTTCAAGTGGGTAATCTTGGGTTCTTTGAATGTAACCGTATGCCATTTGGACTATGCAACGCACCGGCAACCTTTCAGAGACTTATGGAACGCTGTATGGGTACCATGAACTTGAAAGAATGTTTGATTTACTTAGACGATATTATTGTTTTCTCTACCTCTTTTGAACAACACATTCAACGTCTAGATGCAGTTTTTGAACAGCTTACCACATACAACCTGAAATTGAAAGCCTCTAAATGTGAATTATTACTATATCATGTTACTTACCTTGGTCATGTTGTATCTAGAGAAGGAATCAAAACGGATCCTGCAAAGACTGAAACCATCCGAAATTGGCCAGTACCATCTAAAATTAAGGAAGTGAGAAGTTTCCTTGGGTTCGCCGGGTATTACAGAAAATTTATCCAAAATTTCTCGCGGATCGTTAAGCCACTTAACAACATGTTAACTGGTATTTCGAAGAATCAGCGCAAGAAGAAGACAACATTCAAGTGGGAATCCCAGCACCAGGTGGCGTTTGACACAATTATCCAAAAGCTCTGTGAGGCTCCAGTATTGGCGTATGCAGACTACCATATCCCGTTCAAGCTCAAAACAGATGCAGCTTTGTCTGGTTTAGGTGCAGTACTATATCAGACCATAGATGGGATTGAACGAGTTGTAGCATATGCCAGTAGAAGCCTAAAGCCATCAGAACGTAATTACCATTCAAGCAAGTTGGAATTCTTGGCGTTGAAGTGGGCTGTTGTCGACAAATTCCACGACTATCTGTATGGTGTACCATTTGAGATAATAACAGACAACAATCCACTGACATATATACAAACGACAGCCAAACTTGATGCTTGTGGACAGAGATGGGTAGCCAATCTAGCCAACTATGATTTTACAATCCATTACAGCCCGGGGAAAACACACATTGAACCGGATATACTGTCTAGAAAGCCAAACAGGAAGCCAGAAGAGACAGATCAAGACGAAAGTTCAGACACTGATATTGTCTTAGACTCAAGGAAAGTAGTAGAGACGGATATAGTACAGGCTGTCCTACATTCCCAGATCATCGAACCAGGTAAAGGAGACGAAACGATCAACACTGAACCAGTATTGAACCAAGATATGTGTCCATCGTTATTGCGAGACAGAGACTGGATAAATGGCCAAGATGCAGATTTGACTATATCAAGATTGAGATACTTTGTAACCCTCGGCGTTGTTTCTACCCCCGAAATACGTCAGAGTGAAACACCTGAAGTACAGAAATATTTACGAAAGTTTAATAAACTTTTGCTGCAAGACGGAATCTTGTATCATGAAACCAGTGTCAGGGGAAACCAGGTCAAACAACTTGTGTTACCAGAGGTGGCTAGGAGGACCATATTTAGAGCACTACACGAAGACCTTGGCCATCAAGGACGTGATCGAACCCTCAGCCTATTCAAAGAACGTTTCTTTTGGATAGGCATGGACAGAGACATTGCTAAATGGGTGAGTCAGTGTGACCGATGTATTAGGAGGAAGACATCACCAACAACTGCAACGGAACTAGTCAATATTCCGTCATCATCTCCAATGGAATTGGTCTTAATTAAACAATTGAGTTTAAAATGTTCACTCGTTAAGGATACTTTATAGGGTCAATAAAATCACGTATAAGTGAATCAGAAATAAATTGATTGAGCTCTAAATAAATTCATGAATATTTCTAGGGCGAATCTAAATCTAAAAAAGATTTCATTTGACGTAAAAGACGAAGTAGAATGCTCAATTTAATTAAATTTCCGCGACGGAATGGGTTAAAGCCTCATTTTCAGACAATTTCGTTAAACCAGAATAAATTCCTTGTCAAATATATTCAACAGCCTCTCTTATATGACTCTTTCAATCGCTGTTTCGTAGAAAGCTTTTGTAGTGGAGATTTGAAGTAGGAAATGGGCCACCTGCGGTTAAACCATAGGATGAGACATTCCCGTAAGAAGGTTTCAACTTTCAAAGGAATGTTACCATAAGCGTTTCTATTTCGAAAGTTTGCTAAAGTAGTACTTTGTTGTTTTAGTATGAATAATCTGAGGTTCCAATCACTTTCGGAATCTCGAATCAATTACTTTAGGCATTGTCACTAGCACAATTTCACAGACGAAACTAATAACATTTCTTTGCACACTTTGGATCTAAATGACGTTTACGAACATGGCCAACGTGGCTAGACATTATCAATTACTTTCTGATTAAAGACATCTAACTAATATTTTTAAAATACTAATCAAAACTTCTAACGCACCACTATAATCGTCAATTATTAGATTTATTTTCCGTCGCAAATCAATGAAAACATTATATAAGGTTTTAATTGAGATGTCAATGTAAAACGTGAATACATTTCCAGAATATACTAAGAGTCAGTGCAAAAATGACGAAAACGCTAATAAACCCAGTCACAATTAGCTTGTGATGGGTTTGCGAGTAGTTTGCGACGGATTTCTAGACATTTTCGGCCGGGGCCCCTAGGGACTCCTTGCGGCTGCCGGGTCATTGTTTGGGAATAGGGCGAGCATCGAGTTACTTTTAACTCGGACATAAAAAATGGTGCGGCGATTAGTATCGCAAACTGAAAGCTAATAAATCAGTCGATGCCTGGCCGATGTCCGGCAGGGCATCGCACACATCGGGCGGGCGCCGGGCCAAATTTAGGACAACCCAGACAATCCATACATCGGTCAGACGCCGCCCAGATGCCGATCAGAGGGTATAAATGGCGGCTCATCGCATCATCCATCAAATCTTTGCATTCATCATATAATCCACTCGCACTCTACAGATGCCGCCCGGCCGTCGTACGACATGTACGAATTGGCCGGCACCCGGCTGGGTACCGCAGGGACATATACAGGACATTGAACGAGGGCCTTTCGGACACCAGTCGATAAACAGGCCAAGAATTATACCCCATTTTCTGGAAGGTCGGCCGGTTTCCGTCATGGCAGCGTGCGGGGCACTTTTAAATGTGACTGTGCCCGCCCTATCGCGCGATTTTTCGCCGACCTCTACACTCCGACCGATGTATAGAAAAAGCACACGCCGCCCAGCTACTGCGTTAATTGTGACTTAGGTATAAGTAATCGTAAAATGGTAAGACCGAGTGTTGAAAAGCGGGGCATAGCAAGTACTTTTGAGAATGTACAGGACGAGCTCAAAAGGTGGGTCAGGCAACGTCTAGTGCAGCATCATACTCTGCAGCAACTAGAGGCAGCCTTGATTGAGGAATGGCAAAACATTCCCATGCGAGTTATTCGCAAGAACATTAACTCTATCCGACGAAGATGTACAGCGGTAATACCTAAGTCACAATTAAAGCGGTGTGCGATTTCTAGGCATTGGTCGGCGTGTAGAGGTCGGCGAAAATTTGCGTGATAGGGCGGTCACATTTAAAAGTGCCCTGCACGCTGCCATAACGGGAACCGGGGGGTCGCCAGCCGGCGATCGGCCGACCTTCCAGAAATTATTGGCCCGATTATCGGCCGGTGTCCGAAAGGCACACGTCCGATGTCCTGTCTATGTCCCTGCGGTATCCGACCGGGTGCCGGCCAATTCTGTGTGCCTGTCGAGTGGCAAGCGATGAACGGCGGCGATCCGGCGACCGTTTGTCAATTTTGGGGGTGAAGTATATATAAAAGCGCTCCTCTGACCTTCTTCATTTACTTCGACCTTTCTCTAGGAGTTCTCTACGAGACGAAACAACAATACACATATGCCGTTGATACCTCCACAGTGGATAATATGATGGATGATGCGATGAGCCCGGCCGGCGTCTGACGATATATGGATTGTCTGGGTTGTCCAAAATTTGGCCCAGCGCCCGCCTGATGTGTGCGATGCCCTGCCGATTTATTTGCGATCAGTTTGCAATGCGGAAGGCCGCACCAGGTTTTAAGTCCAAGTTAAAAGTAACTCGAAACCCGCCCGATTCCTAAACATGACCCTGCAGTCGCAAGGATTCACGTGGGGCCCCGGCCGAAAATGCCTAGAAATCAGTCGCAAACTACTCGCAAACCCATTACAAGCTAATTGTGACTGGGGTATTATCAATGCAAGGGATGAACATACCAGATATTGAATACCAAACCTTTTTCTTACATTTTCGTTTTTGACCCCTACCTCACATTACAAGCAGTTTATTTAAAGTTAAGATTTGGTTATGAATTTGAACTCAGTATATGAATACTTAAAGCACACATATCATTCAATTTTACTAGTAATGGTAATTACTGAAATGGAAAAAATAGCACTACCAAAGAAGTGCGTTAGCAGTTTTGATTAGTATATATATACTGGGACACAGGATACTTGAGTGCTATAATTTTCTTTTGTAACGGAATTACGCGAGACATGATTTACATTACGCTAAAGCTCATTATCACATGGCATACAACCATTAAATATTCTACTTTTGTCTTGCTATAAAATAGTTTAATGATCGTCGGGAGAGATATCAATGAAGATGACATAACCAAATGCATAAATTCATCCTCCTCAGATGCATATGGAGAAGTTATCTCTTGCTCGGGGATGTTCCGTTGTTCACATGAGTTACTGCTGGTCATGTCATCTGACGTCTGCATGTTACAACTAGCTGATACCGCAAATGTTTACCGCTATTAAAGTTAGACAAGGACTACTTTCTTCAGAAGTATGCAGACTTTGGCGGTTCAGAATTACAGACTTGGGATGAGTCATCCGATAAGTGTCCGCGGATTTCGCCTACTATAGCAAGTCGCTCTGACGAGCCCGTTGCTAAAAAACTCCTTCTGAAAAGGATGATTATGCGAATTAAAGCCGTTTTCTAACAATACTCGGTTATATACTTTGAGCGGTTAAACTAACCGATGTTCCTGCGTTACATTCTGTTCTTCCTTGAGCAACTGAACATTCCTTTGCATTAACCAGAGGAGGATGGATCACACCATAACTTTCCAAATAAAATGATCACTTTTATTTGTTGATTTAATGTGGAAAAGATATTATCTTTAAAAATTATGGGCGCATTTAAAGACATTTCACTCAGATGCAGCTTTTTCGCATATTTGCAATTAAGGCAATTTCTAAAATTCTTAATCATGATACAACACGGCCTCTTTAGAGCGGCCCACTCTTGAGCAAAAACATATTTTAAACATCACCATAAATTGTCCGTAGCAAATATACTTTAAATCTAGCCTTTCGAACGCAACAAAATGAATGTGAATTCAGATCTTAGAAAGGGCATGACTCCGGTGAGTGTGAGCTGTATAACTTTAACTACTTCTTCCTTGGAATCAGTGGAATATGGCACCATCCTACGATTTAATAAATCAGAAATTGAAACATCCCGTCTAGATACTCGTTTCATCACATAGGAGAATTATATTGTCTGGTAACATCATTTATAGACAATGGTGACAGTCGGATGTTTTATAGAGACAGTGCAATGTCGTTTTTTATTATTTTCCCGCGACATAGATTTGACTGCTTTCACACCAATTCACTCTTTCGTATCTTACATAATAAGGGAGAATAAGTTGCTACAGCGAATGCCACATACATAAGACAATGCCTCTCCACACAGACCTCCGGAAAACAACAGTCCATAAAACATCAGACATTTGAGGAGACCATATAAGACAACTAAGGAGAACTTATGAGGACAAACTGTGGGGATTTAAAGGATTGAATACATCTCAGGATAAGTCAAGAAAGCTGGCAACAATAGGACGAAAGGGGGGGGGGGGGAACATAAAAAAACACTTTATCAAGTGAAAGAATTGCACATGAGGAGACGTATTCATATTCGTTTTTCATTAGATGTATTTATTATAATCTATGCCGAAGCACGAATGCCAAGGCATATTGCTCAACTTCTGACTCAACTTTGGACCGGGTTCTTAGTAGTTTTTATATCTGTCTAGGTTATGTAACTGTCTGTCTGAGCACATTGTATGTATGTATGTATACATTTGACCTAAATGTCATGGTTGCCAGGGACCTGATTCACAATCATTTTAAAACTGAAACTCTGACTTCAGATTTGCAAATGTTATACAGTAAATCCTCACTTAAAGACCACCTCAAAATTACGAACACAAACATTAAGACCAGTCTTCAAGAGTCCCAATGGTGGTCTTATAATTGTTTTTTATTGCACTAGTATTTAACAGACTTTTGTTTTCATTATAATTATGTAAACGAAAGAAATATTATCCTAATACTTGTTGTTACCCACTGTACACGAACATAAGCATTTAAGGTAAGCTGTCCATTATTGGCATAATGTCTGCGATAAAGTATGATTTATTTATGGCAAATGGAGTTCATTGTAGTTGTAAACCATAAAAAAATTGGCAGTGTTGCCAAATTATGTCACTTCTAAGATTTAATTTTTTTTTAAATATATTGAAGAATTTTAGGTAACTACCTCCCTTTATAAAAAATACATACTTTTTTTGTTTCCAATAACAGCACCATTTAAAAAATATAAAGTGAAGGACTGCCTAGAATATCATGACTTGCAACTGCTGTGAAATTAAATTTAGCATACATCATGCAATTTTTAGAAATATTTTAATTGGTTAAGTTCCATATACATAGAAGGGAAATTACTTGAACCATTGATGGACTGTTTACCTTAAAATTCCGAGTCAGAATTTCAGTTTTAACATAATTGCCAATACGGCCACACTGCAATGATAGTCAGAACTTAAATATATTTGTAAAAATATATCTCAACAGAAGAGAGTTGTGCGATTAATACCATGCACAGTAAACTCTAGTACCTTTGAAAACTGGTCTTAATCTTGAGGCTGTCTTAAAATTTAGGTTGAATAAAGAGCAGAACAGTCCTCATGAACTTGAAAATTGTTTTCTTAATTGTATGGTCACTGTGGTATTATTATTGAAGTGGTATTTTTAAGTGAGATTTTACTGTAAATGACAAATAAACGGTATACAGTTGACTGTATAATACCCAATGGTTGGCAGTCATACACGATGTATTAAATTTTCCGTTTAAAAAAATAGTTGTTCAGGTAGTGTGTACGCATCGAGTATTTGTATATTCACCTAGATCATAACTAAAACTCACAACTCTACTATTGCATTATTCTCACGTCAGCTCAGGGGGTATAGCTCTCAACTGTCGACCCTAGTAGTCGCGGTTCGAGCTCCGAAAGAGTAAATCCAAATCCACGTGTCCTCTTCTGATACATATTGAGAAGTGTGGGTAACACAGGGTCGGAATTCTGAACCTTTCATTCATTTATGAAAATATTTCAAAATATGCTGAAATGCTTCAAAACTATAATTGAATTCTAAAAACCCGGATATATTGGCATATTAATCAATTTGCGTATACAGTAGTAATTTAGTCTAGATTGTTTGCAATTAAGCAAATGGCAATTCGTTTTCTACGCAGCTTCAAGACAGCGACAGTCATAATGACATGACAATATCGCAATCATTGCACTAGTCGCCGATCCGTAAAGTATAGTCGTATATCTTAATAAGACGTACCTTAAATGTACGTAAGTAGATATCTATCATCGCTTTATTCTCCGCGACGAAAATTGCTTGCAGGCACAATGCACCTTCCAGTAGTTATTACAAATTTGGCAGACAATTCTTTTGTTTAGTTTAATTTCCGAAATCCCTTAAACACAGTAACAAATTGCTGAAAATGTACTTATCGGTGATCAAGTCATGCACTGTTGCATGAAGGAGCACACTTACAATGTAATTGTCCTAACGTTTTAGAGTAACTTCGTCAAGTAACTGTCAATACAATATTGCAGAGGGTATGTCTTGAGTATTTCTGAGACGGAACTTAATCTGTTCAACATGAGGAATTCCTTTCGGCGTCAATTTACCAATAAGTAAAGAAAGCACTGGTAATAGACCATCGCGCGGAGGACATTGGTGTATGTGTGGTTACGTTGATTCCAATGCATATTTAATGTTTAACAAAAATATGGTTCAATGTACTATAAAATAGAGAGAATAAGTTGCTACACTGTTCATTTTTCGATATTTTAACGTAAATGTGTTCAAATCTTAACACTCATATCGTCGACCTAATTCTAAAATGGCGTATGACATATTTAGCGCGAAATGTTTTATCGTCCGTTTAGAAGATGACCAAATAATGAAAGATTTTAGTTTTAAATATAATATTGGAATAAGAGTTTTAATTTCCTCTTTAACTGTTGATACACTGGTGTTAAATAATGCTGAAAGCATGTGATATGTGCTGTAACATCTTAACCACATCAAGACCAGCTGAACTCTGTTTTAATCGATAGAGTATGACGACGAACTGAGCATACATGTAGATATTCAATAAGAAGTAAAAATGTCTCCGGTGTTTCACCCGTCACTTCAAAGAATTGGTACCTATGCTGGGCAAACAATCGGGAAATATTTCGGCCGCTGTATGTATACTGAACACAACTTCTAAATGGGCTCTTTCTAAATCTTAACATCTAGAGAAGCAGTTGTTTGATCACTGTGATATTTTTCACACTGTACCCAACCGCTACCTTCGTTTCGGTCTGTGATCTTCACGCGTTTTCAAGTAATTGGCACGTGCAAGTCGAAATTCGACCGAAAATCGACAATATAGTATAGTGTTCCTCGTGTTCTGTATAAATAATTACATCGAAAAACATTTGAAAAGATAAACATGGCGCGTATAACGAGAAATGAAAGTGATCGAGCAACAGAAATGATTGAAGCAGGAATGTTAAATAGACAGGTAAATCAATATTTAAAGGCGTTTTTAATTTATTTAAGTTAAGAATAACATCTCATTTGATTTATACCATACGGAAAACATTTACATTGTATTCTGCAGATTTTGAAAGGTTTTGTATGCAGGTCGCTCGAACCTTCAGGCGCCGTATCACTACACTTTTCAGTCTTGTTCAGAAGTATCTGGCGACCGGAAGTACAGCCCAGTAACTACTGGCAGGGTAACTACTAAGAGCTCAAGACAATTACATTGTTCTACAACATATGAGAGACAGATTTAAAACAGCCCAGTCTATGTCAGTCACCACAGTTGGCACTCACCTATGCGGACATACGCGGTATTGAAGAGCAACGAAATAATCCAGAAATACTGTGATTTTGAAACCGACGAGTGCTTTCACTGATTTTTGTTTTGACTTATTATTTGTTAAGCGTTCGCATTGAAAATGTTACGTCTAACGTATATACGATCAACCAATATACTTTCAATTTTTCATTAAATTGTGATGACTTATAAATGCGTTATTGTAAAAAGATTCAGGGGTCCATTTAGAAGTTTTGCTCAGTATATGTTCATCTGAACCAAACAGGCGATGTCTGATGTCTAATAATGGGTCCGGTGGTAAACGCACACTATTCAAGATAACGTGACACAATAAGCCAACATACTGTGTTACATCCGGGGGTGGTTGAAGTAATGCTGGTAAAAAGCACTGAAGAACACGCCGTGTTTGACGATCCATTACACCTGTAAGACATAAAACAGAGATCATTTCATACGCCCCTGTACCGAACAAAATCGCAAAATAAACACTACAACTAGCACGGGTTTTCCGTGCAATATTTGTATACATGGGAACCTTTAATACATCTACCTGAAGCGCAACTAAAATAATTTCCACAAGTAACTTTGTCTGAAGCTATGGATAACAATAACATAGGTAAGTGAATTTAAATAAATAATTACTTAAAAAAAGTTATTTTAATTTTCAGTTTTATAAACAAAACTTTCGTTCGGTATCTCGTATGAGCACGTGGTTATATTTTCGTGTCAGCTAACTGATGTCGTTTACCACACGACTCCGTGTTAATTGTCCAGTTTTATTGACCTGTCAAACTTTGCATATCTTCATGGTCAATGCACACGATAGATTAGTACTCGGGCCACTTTCGATAAAGTGTGTGCATTGACCATGAATATATGCAAAGTTTGACAGGTCAATAAAACTGCACAATACCGGAGGTGCGTTTTTTAGAGGTAGGGGAAATAAGCAAGAAAAGCTAGCCAAGTAGAAAAGGTAGCCGTCTAAAAAACGCTTGAACGATTCGCTAGCTACAAAATGGGGCGCGCCAGACCACACGACACTGTTCCGCATGGACGCCATTTTGTTTAGCAAAGCTAGCACTGTCAAAACACGCTACCTATCTGAAGATAGGTGCTACTTTTCCTACGTTTAAGAAACGGCAGCGCTACTTTCCCTACCTAGCGCTAGGTAGAATTCTACTTTTCCTACCTCTAAAAAACGCACCTCTGGGTAGAAATTTTTTTTAGGTGTAGGTGACGAGACATACTACGTGTACGTGTACAATGCAATATTTTATTATCATATACATCTAAGTACACATGATATACAAATATATTCATGATAATATATTTTCGCCGATCATACTAATAAATGATGTCTATGTTTTAGGTACATTGCTTCTAAGGCGCCGTAAATCTGTAAAGATAAATAAAGAAGAAACTATGCCGATCTTACGAGCCTATATAAACCATCCAACAAGCTGGTCGGACATTCTTGATGAGGTGAAACACAATCTAAATATTTTGTCACCAGCCGCCATGGAAGTTTATAACACTAGCAGTCTCAGACAAGTTCGGGATAGAATGTCTGGAAAACTCAGTTTCCTAATTAAGAAGTCACCAGAGGATATACCTGATGCGGATATAAGGTATGTTACTTCCTTAATCAAAGTAAATTATAAGCAATGTATGATAAGTGCCCAGTTAGATATATTCAAGGATAAAATGATTTGTTTACTTGTGCTTATCTCCGTTTTCAACAATATGTCAGATATGTAGAGGTCATCTGTCCCGAATAAATTTCATACCGCCACTGTAATCATTTCGTTTTAGGGATGCAGTAGAAGAAATAAAAAAACATGAACGATGGTTAATTCCGAGACCAGAACAACAGCCATCGGTGCAGGTTGAAGCTGGACCAGCAGATCCACCACGACATGTTGTCAGAGAGGACATTGCTGCTGCTCAGTCCTCTGATTCCAGCGACGGGGAACAGCTTCGTCAACACCGAGCACATGGTAGACGCAGGCGACAAAGGAAACGCCCTTTGGCAGAAATTATACGTGAAAACCAAGAAGCGTATAATAGGTTTATCACCAAAAAAGTGCCTTAATTAATGCGAATGATTGGTGTTAGTTCAAGTTCAGATGAAAATTAATAAATTTGAAAAATAATGTGTTATGGAGTTTACATGCAAAAAAAATTCGAAACACGTGTCCTATACACCTGTATTCGTAATAAGTTTGAGACAGACCCTAATTTATATCCAAGTCCGATGTCGTTCTCCGTCAGTATGTCTATTATAAATAAGACGTTCCCTGTAACATTCACTGTTCCAATGTGCTTCCAATCAACGTACAAGAAAGTTAGTTTTTATTGAATTATGCGTGCACTATTTTCCCGTGCTGTAAGCATGACGTCAAAATGTCATTATATATTAGTTTAAAGTACTGAGATACAGTATGATCAACTGCATCCGTGTCAACGGCGGTTTCGATTATATCACTTGATATTACCGGCATTGATACAATTTTGCGAATTACGGACACAACTACGAATACAATTGTGAAGAACGATGTTTGATTAATATTTGATTAATTATAATGGTAGTCCGTTTTTTTGCTTAATTTTGCGATGTTTTATGTAACTCGAATATTGTGTAATTTATAGAATTAAGGGAGAGAATAAGTTGCTACAGGGAACGCCACAAACATAAGACACTCTCTACACAGACATCCGGGAAAACAACAATCCATTAAACATACGGCATTTGAGGAAGCTCTAGGGTACATACTTACGGGAACAGGGGCGCAAGGTATGGCCTAGCCGACCATAAGGGATAACTAGGAGAAACAAAGGGGATAAATGGGAGGGGAATGCATGCATAGAAAGATCACAGGACAAGTCAAGACAGCTGGCAACAATAGGTTGAACGTGGGAGACGAGAATTGCTGAGACAACCCTCGTATGTTTCTGATATTATCACGTATCACAACAGACACGCTAAGAAACATTATGAAGTGCAGAGCGAAACTTGACTGTGTTTCTTTCAATTTAAGCGATAAAATACAAATGCATATTAGCACAAGTCGTTTAGGATCCATGAATGTCCGTCGTCCGTCGTCGTGAATCGTGCGTGGTTCATCGTGTGTCATGCGTCAACATTTTCTTTAAACTACATCTCCTACTAGACCACTAAATGGATTTTGTTCAAATTTGACCGGAATGATCCTTAGGTTGTCCTCTTTCAAAGTTATATAAGTGGTTCCGGTGTGTTGCATAAGTAGGTCACAGGAGCTAAAAATATATATAAAAGTGTAAACTTTGAAAATCATCTTGACAAAAACCATAAGGTCTAGAGCATTGATATTTGTAGTGTAGCATTGTCAAGTGGTCCTCTTACAAGATTGCATAAATCATTAGGTTTCGTCAAAAAACATGGCCGCTAGGGGCCGGGGCTTGTTCCATGTAATGTACATAGTGGAAACTATAAACAACATCTCCTCCTAAACCACTCAATGGAATTTGACCAAACTTCACAGGAATGATCCTTATGTGGTCCTCTTTCAGAGTTATATAAATGGTTCTCGTCTATTGCCAGGAGCTTAAACAAGATTTTAAAAGTGTAAACGCCACACGGGAACAGAAATTCTTGCGAAAGCTCCGATAAACGATGTTGGTCCAAATTGCTGTTCAGTTTTTTTCCAGAAGGATAGCATCGATAAATAAATGTTGATATAAATTTACATAAACATTATTTTACATCGATTGCGAAACAAGGTATATAAATTACTTTCGGTGAATTTTTCCCACCTTACTAATCAGTTTTACTCGTGCCTATTTCAGGAATTGTGAAGTTTGCGATTCAGTTTCGTTGGAATTCGAGCTCGCAACCTTGCGATCAGGAATCAGTCGCTCTATAATTATATTGTTTACTTATGTCTTTCCAGGACTGCAACAGTTCCAGACAGGAAATATATAGTGTATGATAGTTTTAATTCATATAAAAGAGAGAGAATACGTAAAGTCTTATATTTTAAGGCGAAACAACTCAAAATGATTATATAACATATATAAAATATGTTTCCTTTAAAATCATTTGTTTGTACAATAGTTAATACTTTGGACTATGACAAAGGTGTGTTTTGGAGCTTAAACGTATCGACTACTCCGGATAGAACGTGGTGTACTTGATGTTTGACAATAAAATGTCTCTGATATGTTTCGAGAGTAAAAACATGATTTTATATAATCATATTTCAATGCATTATAACCTACGCACATTACTCAGTCTTATGGTAATGTTACGCATATAGCAAAACCCGTAGGCGGCAAAATATTTATTAAAACTAATACAGCTTCCACCAATAGTTTTATATAACATACGCGTTATGTTTTTTGCAATAATTCATTATTGTGTTCGTATCGTGATGTTTAATTTAGATTGAAACTGTTGTAATTAAATATTCTCAGGATCATGTCAGAGACAACAATTAATGAGCAAGTTGATATTTACTTGTCAACCACCTTCCCAGTGTATTGGCAGGTGTTTGTTTTACTGTTGTAACTGATGGTTCTAGTAGATATATTAAAATTTGTCTGTATAGACATTTTGAATTAACGTTTTTTTGTATAATTATGTGAAAAGTTATGAACGTTAAAATATTCATTAACAATATTGATTTTAGCAGAAAACTTGACATTTAAAGGTACCTGATCATTGGCTTTTTACATCGCAATATGCAAAAAGGCAAATTGGGAAAACAATCAAAACTAAATGGTTTGGTCGGGCGTACACAATCTTTTACAAATGATTCTTAACCATTTTTATTTAGTTTTTTCTGTGATAATTGCATATAATTCGAATGGTTATGTTTGAATGTGTAAATTTGTAATTTTGTTCAATTTCCAAAGTAAATCAACACAATGTAATTTTGGACTTCAGGGAAGTTTTTTAATACGTTTGTTAATAAGGTAGTAGTACTTCGTTTCTTTGAATGAATAATCCTAACGTTTCAGTGCAGCTTTCGCAGATAATTTAGCAAGATAATGCGCCAAAGTGTTTCTTTAACACACAATGCTGTTTATTTGGATGTTATACCGGAATTATTCACAACTTCAAATACTTAAGTTTAGCACGTACTGTTCTGTGGATTTCGGTTCAACTGCTTTGATACTGAGAGTAAATATGTGTAGTTTCTTACGGAGTTGTAACTACCGTAACAATTTAACCACGTGTACGATAATAAGTAAGACCATACAATAGTATACGTCCTATTGTGTACCTATGTTGTTTTGTAGTAACACGTACCAGATAATTTAAATCATCCTTCATCGCAAACCTGACAACAAAATGATTATTAAAGTGTAAAAGATAGGAAACCGAAATGTATGGATATCGGAAAAAAATAGTTCCTAAGTTTTGTTTTCTTACTCTTTGTGTCGTAATTATAACTTATGGAGATAATAATGAGACTGCCAATATAATTGACGTTCATGGCCGAATGTTTAGCAACACTTGAATAGGAGAAAATAGATCTCATACATATACCCTACGAAACAAGACATTACAGGTCGCTATTATGTAAAATGAACAATATTTTGTCTTGTGTATGTGACTTTCCCTGTAGAACATATTCTCTTTTAAGCACAATATGAATGGACAACAACACAGGAATGAAGAAAGGAAACAGAAACTCGTCATTACAATGATATCTCAACCTTAAACATTAAATTCGTTTTTGTCCTATTAAGTCAATTGGTTGCATAGAACTTATCGAAGACACACATTGAGCTCACTTTACAACTTCAAACAAAATGTTCTATGAAGAAAAGTTTTACCTGGACATGTTTCTGATGGTCTGGGACTAATTGATTTTAAATGGTCGAAGGTATATGTTTGTGCGGAAGAAACCAGGGAATAAATACGATTATATATGCGATCATCTTTCTGTTGCGATACATACATGTATTCCACGTGTCAACATAATTCGCAATTGTACAAAGAGTCACCCAGGCAATGTCATATTCTCAGAAGCCTTACAAATCCTTAGGGTAAAAAATATTTGTAATTGCAGTATGTTAAATCTAATATTGTAATGTACATGACCAAACAACTTAAGGTAGTGATGTTATACTATACAAAGGAATTGTCAGAAGAAAACTGATAGGTCAGGTAAAATTAAATTAAAGAAAAATATACTTTTGTCTCGAATGATCGGAAAGTGAAGTATAACACTACAAACTAGAAATGTGTCCATCGGACACAGATGCTCCACTTGCAGCCTTTGTCACAAAGAAAATGCTGTTATTCTGCTCATAGTTTGTGAATCAAAATTACCACGTGAACAACTGTACTGATTATGGCGATAAGTCAAGGGCTATAACTTTGCACTTACTGGGCGTAACCATACATGCAACCCCATGTGCACAACAATACAGGTTGGTGAACATTCCTGTAAAGTCTAATGACTCTGGCTCTTTTGGAGATATATGATTGCATACTCTGTAGGCTATATTTGAACTAAGTCAAGGTTCATAACTTTGCACTTACTGGACACAGCCAAACATGAGGTGCACAACTACATATGCTGGTGAATATTCCTGTAAAGTGTTATGACTCTGGCGCTTATGCTTTTGGAGATATGAGTGACACAATATTGCATACTCTGTGGCTATGTGTTAACTAAGTCAAGGTTCATAACTTTGCACTTACTGGACACAGCCAAACATGAGGTGCATAACTACATATGCTGGTGAATATTCCTGTAAAGTGTTATGACTCTGGCGCTTATACTTTTGGAGATATGAGTGACACAATATTGCATACTCTGTGGCTATGTGTTAACTAAGTAAAGGGCCATGCCTTTGCACTTACTGGGCACAGCCAAACATGAAACCCCAGGTGCACAACTACACATGATGGTGGATATTCCTGTAAAGTGTTATGACTCTGGCTCATATACTTTCGGAGATATGAGTGACAAGAGTTTGTGACGGACGGAAGGACTGACAGGCAGACAAGGGCAAATTTATATACCCCCTCCCCCTTTCAGAATGGGGGCATAACAACGAGAAAAAATAATGATCTGGTGCTCGTAATAGCTACGTCATTACTTCATATAAGAGTATTTCCATTACAAATACTCTGGTTTTGAACACACTCCATCGGTTCTTTAAAAAGCACAGTGAACATTTCCTTATTAATGTTCGAGGAATTTTTCATGTCCCATAGTAGCTAACCTTCATTTGTGCGTATTAACGGGCACGAGTGCCGCTGTGGCTAAACCTATATTGGTGACGTTTGTCATGATGTCGAGTATTTACCAATCAAAGTTTTGACGTCACAAACTAAGCGCTATTATTTGAGCGCCGCTATGACAAAACCTGTATAAGTGACGTTTGTCATGACTTGGACACTGGCACCAGAGTAACAAACTGCACAATATATATGACAAAATGCCTTAACTTCACCCAAAAAGTATCTCAACTAAACAAAAATCCCAAATCATAATGAAAAAGCCGTTTTCCGTCAAGCCCCCGTATACACTGTTTTATATTATACACATGGTGTTGAACCTTTTCGACAGGGCCTCACATCTTCGCTCATTTTTTATCCATTCAAACGAGTTTCCGCAAATAAACATCTATCGCGGTTAAACGAACTGATATATATCTACAAAACAGTACCACTTACTGCATTAGTGAAGTCCAATTTAATGGTAAATATTTAAACATTTGCTTTTTTAGTACTTTGCTGACACTTTGCCTCACTCCTGGCTTCAGGGTCACCGCCAGTGACCTTTCATTTTTGTAACGGCAAATTCCATTGGTTAAAAATTCTGAATTTTGAGCAAGTTTCAACTTTAAACGCCGCTGTTAGTTGGTATAAGGCCCAAGGCAGGACTTTAAAAGCTGTTTCAGTTCATTGCAAAAACTAGGTCAAAGGATCCAATGATTGAAAATTCTTGGGAGGCTGCATTTTCTACCGGAATTACATAAAACTTGATCAGAATGTTTGTCTTAATAAAATTCTAGTCCAATGTGGTTCTGGCTCATGTTGGGCAAAAATGTAGGTCACAATGTCAAATCATTGTATATCCTCTTGGACTCTCCGGAATCCAACATGGCATTGAAATCAGGTGAGCGATATAGGGCTACCATGGCCCTCTTGTTTTTAATCTGTTCTCAGCATGTATACTCTTTTTTGTCATAGAGACTTCAAGATGGAATGGCCTTTTTCAATTCAAGCGATAATAATAACTGGGTTGAAAAATTATTTCATTTCTATTTTTTGCAGCTGGGCAGGTCTTTATGATGGACGTTATGATGTCCTCACTCTGAAAAATCTTGTTATTAATGATGACAAATGTTAGAAAGAATGTAAAAGGAACAAAAGTTATAATTATAGATGAAATTTCAATGTTGTCACAGAAACTCTTTGAACGGTTTGAGACAATTTGTAGTGAATTGCATGAAAAAGATAAATATTTTGGAAGGCTCCAAGTTATACTAAGTGGAGACTTTTACCAGTTACCTCCAGTACCAGATGACTTGCATTGTGATGATGGAAAGTTTTGTTTTCAAAGTGATATGTTCAAAAGTTGTATGACACATAAAATTATTATATATTATAAAATATATTTAAGTTATGCGACAAGAAGAAGAGGTTTTGATCAAAGCAGTACGAGAGACATCTCTCGGAAATGTTTCAGAAGAAATAGATATGTTTTTAAAAAGTTTAGAGAGACCGTTACCTACTGATACCGACACTGTTCACCTTTTTGCCAGAAATATAGATGCTACTCTTTTTAATAATGATAGTCTTTCAAAATTAAATGAAGAAAGCAAGATATACAAAGCTTTGAAAAACAGTAGGACTCAGAAATATCTAAATAAAATTGTAGCTCCAAATTATCTTCATTTGAAGAATAGTTTTTATTCTTCTCATCAATCTGGGAGGCAAACTGGTAAATGGATTGATAGGGTTTGTAAAATCATTACAAGATGATGCAGTGAAAGTTCATTTTCCTGAGTTAAATCAAACTCATGACATTAAGAGGTATTTGTTTACAAAATATAGTGTGACTCAGAAATGTGTAGTAGCCGAGCGCGAACAATTTCCCCTTGTATAGGGTATGGTATGACCATTCATAAGGCCCAAGGCAGCACTTTAAAAGCTGTTTCAGTTCATTACAAAGGAACTTTTCAATCCGGACAACTTTCAGTTGCCATTGGTAGAGCTGTTTCTTTCCAGGAATTGTATGTATTGAACTATTGAAAAGATACATCGAAGTCTGAGGTTCCAAATTATTATAATTCAGAAAGTTATCAGTACTTAACTGATTTCATTTGTTGTTTAAAAAATGAGACTGAAACTGTAAGCACTGGGTCCGATTCAGAATTTGATTCGGATGAAATTGACTTTATTAAACAACATTTAAATGAACATACAGAAGATGTTACAGATGTACAGTACAGTTACCATGGTATATTAATGTTGAAAAGTTAAAGACTTTAAATCAAGTTACTCATCCAGTAACAGACTTACAAAGAAAGATAAATCATATTTGCGATCAGTGTGACAACACAAGGTTGACAAACTTCCAGGGTTCGCACAGTCTTGAAAAGTGCTTGAATTTGATGCCTTATCGTTGAAAAGTGCTTGAATTTGTAACAGTCAAAATCTCCTTGAAAAGCACCAAAAATAACGAAAAATTGTCAGAGCTATCTGAGGCATTACGAAATAAGAGTCTGAACGAGAGCAAGATTTGGTGGTCGGTAAAATACAGTACGGCACAGTACTCGACTGGGTTTTGTGCACTCTTAAATTTAATCTCACGCTGTGTAATTTTATCCGTGTCGCTTAAATCAACATGTGTAAGGATAAGTGTATTTTCTCGGTTAAGTGGTAAACAGACGAACGCTTCATACCGTGGCTCAATGAGTTCAAGGGGAATAAGAGAAAATGTATGTGTACATTTTGTGACAAATTGATTGATACTGCGTCAATGGGAGAAAGTCCATTACGCAGTTTACGGCCGCATATGAGATTCGAGAAACATAACCAGAACTGCGGTGTTAAAAGCTCAAATGAGACTATTACACCTTTTTCGTACATAAAGCCATAAATCAAGATATCAACAACAATTAACTGGCAATCTCTAACCCTGAATCAACTGTGAAATCAATGCCATAATTGAACTGTTAATTTATTAAAGACAAAACATTAACAACAAAAATCGTATGGACCATTAAACTAATTACTACGCCTTAGTCATATAAATCATCTACTTGGAATTTAAAAAATTTAAATTTTACAAGAACCTTTTGTTTCAGCATTTTTATTATGCTTTTAGTTTGATTTAAAAGCCACTCATTAACAGCAGAAATGTTGTGGACCATTTAACTACTTACTACGTACCAGTCATATCAATTATGTACTGGGTAATTTTACATGAAACTTATGTTTCAATATTTAATTATGCACTTAGTTTGATTTAAAAGACACTCATATTCTAGTCCTTGAAAATGGGAGAAAAGTACTTGAAAAGTAGTTGAATATTTTTTGGGAAGTTCTGTATGAACCATGACTTCTGCAAAGTTGAGTATAATAGAAATATAGAGTTATTGTCTGATATATATTTAGAGAAGACAACAACACCCAAAGAGTGGACGTCAATATTGTCATTAAATTACAAATATATGACAGGTGAAATGTACATGGCAAATTTAAAAACACTTCTCAATGTAAATGAACTGTCAGAGGAACATAAACAGTTTAGCTCTAGCATTTTCATTGAAAGTTTAAAATTATCTGTCATTGATATTACCCAAAGGGTTACTTTTAGCCAGGGAGCATCAATCAGTCCCAGCTGTCAGAAGCTGGAAAGGGAAAAAAAGATATGTTGGGGAATGTGTGTAGACAAAATAACTCAGCACTACATTAACACTATAATTTCTAATCAAAACAACCCTGATAATAACATACAAAAGTCAAAGAGTCAGAAGTTAAATTGAATTTATTGAAAAAAATCTTGTATCAGATGGAGATTTGGTTTATCATACTGACAAAACTCTTCAAGAAATTGAGCGAAAGCAAAATGTGCGTAAGGCTCTAACGCATATCAGTAATAACTGTTTTAATTATTTTTTGAATTTAAATGGAAAAGCAAATAAATATTTGAACACAGAAATGTTCAAAACACAAAAAATGAATGTTTTTGAGTACACCTTTTGTCAGCTGGAAAATGATGAATACCTACAAATTATTAATGTTGTTTTCAGAGTTGTTTCTTTCTGATGATAATCCTGACTCTGTTCACGGCATGTACAAAGAATAAGTGCACAAGTATTTAATGGTTTGCCATAAAAGCTACTGAAAGACACTAAGGACAGGCTTAATATTGTAAAGCAAAAAGCACAAAGGGAACAAATTTAAAGAAATTCTGAGAAAGCAAAATCTGAAATACAAGTGTCATTGAAGGAAATTGTCACACAGATGAGTCAGAATATAAAGAAACTTCTCATATGAAACTGAAGCTGTATTGTATATCTAATATAAATTATTTAACAGGCAAAGAGTTCACAAAGAATAATTTGATGAAGTTGTGCTCTGCATATGGAGTACCTTTCATAATAAGTATGAACAAACAACATTTGGCTAACATTCTGAGCGAAAACAAAATATCAGCAGAAAATTTACTCAACCCTCAGATTCAGCTGATGTAGCAGAGCCTCCCACATCTTCAACTACTCAACAAGGAAGCGTGCAAAAGTTCCAAGCAAGGGGAAAGGTAAAGGGAAAAGCAAAAAAGCAGCTGTGGCGATTAACTATTGTAAAGTTTGTTCTGAAGAGTACACTCAACAAAATTCCTAATCGGTCAGTTTATATTGTATCATTATTTTTCTAATAATGCATGTATTCACACAATATTTCCCATACCGATATTTGAACAGGTAATGCAGCGAATTATTGATTTTTTTTAGCCGGCTCGCTATGAAATTAATCGTATTAGGCGTATTGACGTTTATAGCACGTGTTGCACGTGCGGGGCATGGACACATATTTGCACGTGTTCGTGTACACTTTTGTCACTGCTGATGAAAATCCTTTTTGAAAAACACAAAACATGGTGAGAATGACTGAAGAAGAACGCGCCCGAGCCGTCGGAATGATACAGGCCGGAACTCATTTACGACAGGTGGGTTTTATTTTTTGAAATTTCATAAGAATATTAACATTATTTGTTTGTAGCCATTATATTGAAGGTTCTTGCCACCTGAAATAAGTTGAAAATCGAAATAACCACCAATATAATGGCTACAAACAAATAATGTCAATATTTTTATGAAATTTCAAAAAATAAAACCCACCTGTCGTAAATGAGTTCCGGCCTGTATCATTCCGACGGCTCGGGCGCGTTCTTCTTCAGTCATTCTTGCCACGTTTTGTGTTTTTCAAAAAGGATTTTCATCAGCAATGACAAAAGTGTACACGAACACGTGCAAATATGTGTCCATGCCCCGCACGTGCAACACGTGCTATAAACGTCAATACGCCTAATACGATTTATTTCATAGCGAGCCGGCTAAAAAAAATCAATAATTCGCTGCATTACCTGTTCAAATATCGGTATGTGAAATATTGTGTGAATACATGCATTATTAGAAAAAAAATGATACAATATAAACTGACCGATTAGGAATTTTGTTGAGTGTATGTAGAAGGTGAGGAATTGATACAGTGTGACGTATGCAACCAGTGGTTTCATTGGACTTGTAAAGACATATCAAATGATGAGTGGGATGACTTACAACTAGAAGACACTACATGGAAATGTTCTGTTTGCTCTTCATAGATGATTATAGGTAGATGACAGAAATAAGATATCAACATTCCTTTCTTTTAAAATATTTCAGTAGCACATTAAAGACATAAAAGAAGATTTTTAAAAAAAATAATGAGGAAAATGTAAATAATGTGTAAATAATGTTTCATAATTGTGTTCTAGAAAAAAAAATTCCTAAAGAAAAATAATGTTAATCAGTTGCCTTAAATGCATCTATTTTATACCAAAGTTTTAAATAAATACAACAAATTTGAAATAATACTGTTTCTACTTAATCTTAATTGATGTATTCAATTGCATGTAAATTTTTAATTAACTTAAGCATCAGATCTGCTTTTTTGCCTGTAATTTAGTTAACTACAAAAAACGTTTGACCACAAGTGCAATTATGAAGCACAGTTACTGTAACACTATTTATATTTTCAGTCATTTATATACTAGCGGAAAAAAGAAACTGTGCATGTGTATAATATGCTATAACTTAGGAGGTATGTATGGAATCGCAATAAAAATTTCAACAGGGTTTTATCTTACCTTTATTTAACACCAGCTCAATTGATATGGTTATTGAATCAGCTGCGTCTTAGATAGAGATCAGTTTTCAGAGACGTTCTCTAAACAAAGTTCAGCTCATCAATACCGTGTATGTCCACCATTGGAATCGATGCATGCTTGACAACGACGCCGCATTGATGTGACAAGTGTTCTGAAAAATGCCTGGGGAATACCATTCCAGATTCTGACAAGCGCACGTGATAGGTCAGGTAACGTCAACGGCTGATTTTGGAGACCACGTAACCGTCGCTGCATCTCATCCCACACGTGTTCTATAGGCGACAAATCCGGTGATATTGCAGGCCAGGGCAGCACATTCACATTGTTCTGGGTCAAAAAGTCGGTGACGACCCGCGCGACGTGCGGGCGAGCGTTATCCTGTTGCAGTGTGGCGTTACGTTGCTTCACAAATGGAAGGACGTGAGGCCGTATGATTTCGTCACGATATCTGATGCCTGTAAGTGTGCCATCTACAACCACAAGTGCTGTTCTACCACGGGATGAGATGCTACCCCACACCATGACACTACCTCCGCCGAATGGACGTCGTTCAATCACACAACTGTCATGGAAACGTTCACCAACACGACGGTACACTCTAGAACGGCCGTCGCTGCTGTCGAGATGGAACCTGGACTCATCCGTGAAAAGAATACGTGCCCAGTCCTGTTGCGTGAAGTGTATGTGTCTTCTACACCAGGCAAAACGTGCTACACGATGACGTTGCTGCAGAACAGGACGTATGGCAGGACGTCGTGGACGTATGCCTCGTTCACGCAATCGATTACGTACCGTTCGGGGACTGATTCTTCTAAGGCCAGGAATACTTCTAGCCGTCAAAGAAGCAGTTCTGAGTCGGTCACGGAGATGAACCCCAAACTGTTGGTACCGTCTCCACAAGGCGTCTACAGTATTTCGGTGAACGCCAAATTGTCTGGCAACGTCAGTATGACGTACACCAGCTTTAATCATGCCTACGGCGCGGCATCTGTCAGTTTCATTCAACCTTGGCATGGCGTATCAACGACGTTTTTCAAAATTATCCTGGTTTTGTGTCTTACATGTAACAACACTATGTTTTAACACAGGTTTAGGCGACAAACGTGTTTGCAATTGACTGCTGCACGAAAAAAACGTGAAAAAGAAGACGTTAGCCTGACAGGCAAACTACCCGTGCAACTCATGCACTGGCCAGTGTAAATGACCGAGAGGGATACACAACTTACCTGTGTAAAGTTTCAAGCTTTAATTTATAAAATTGAAGGATATATGAACATTTTACACATGCACAGTTTCTTTTTTCCGCTAGTATATTTAGTGCAATTCTTTGATATCAACCATTCTAGTAGATGATATGGCTTATTCAAGTAGGTGATATGAGGTAATTTAGTGGGTGGTATCACCTGTACAATTTGGAATTGATGATATCACTTCTTGAATGGGTGACATAACAAAAGTAGAATAGGTGATATTCATGTCATAAATATTTTCAAATTGGTGATATCACAATTTTGAATAGGGGATATCACCAATTTATGTAGGTTTTTCTTAAAGGATTGCATAACTGGTCTATAATAAAAACATTTTAAACTTTTATAATTTTATTTATGATATGAATGTATATGTGGTAATTAGATTTTGAACATTAGGCATGATCAGTATATATGAGATACACTAGTTTATGAACCCAAGCATTTCATACATTATATCAATTTAATGAGAAACAAACTCTATAACAATTTGGCTAAGTACATTCACTCTTAAGTATCTCATTTAATAAATGTAAAAGTAAACAACTGTCACATCTATATTCATACTTAAAATATGAAATAGGTTATGGGAGCTTTTGAAAATTATTATTTTTCATTGTATGTCATGAATTAAATGTACACTTCACCAAAGCCATGTTACTGGTAAACAGGTAAAAGTACATTTAGAATTTAATACTACAGCATGGTTCTCCACAATGAAGGAGTATGTCCAGGAGATATCAGTTATTATATTCGAATACACTTTCTCTTGAATGGTCCAGGTTTGGAAATATTGAATGGACTTTCTTTTTGAAGAAGCATTTTGCTTTTCTTAGAAACAGCATTTTGACATAGAATTGTAGCATTAATTGTACATTTGTACTCATGGATGGTTGGATTGGTATTAGAACCATGGCAGATTGTCCTCTTCCGACAAAATATTTTTTCTATTACATCACTAGTCAAGCCAGCAGGAACTAAAGCTTCTTTCATGTACTTTAATTATACGGGTACATAACTCTAAAAAAACCTATGGCCATACTTATTAAGTCATCGTAAGTTTCTTTACTGATGAACATTTTGGTCCTAGCAGAAGCTGACAAATCAGGCATGATATTTACAGACTGATGCCAAGTTTCAAGCCATATTTCAAAGTTTCTAAGACAGGCAAGCCGGAGATCACTTAGATCCGATATTGGTCTACGGTCACGAAACTACTCAATTGTTTCACTTGTATGCTCAAGCAGCTCAATGGATTTGTCCGAGTAGGAGCCATCAGATACATTTTCATTAAATGAAGCATTTTCTTGTTCAACACATCTTCAGCTAGATTATTACGCATTTTAGAAACTTTGGTTAAGAAAATATGATCATTACGTAACTTTTGATGAACTCGCATGGGATTGTGTGATCTATCCCAATTAAAAGCTGCAACCCAGTGATCCCATACTATAAATTAGTTGTTTACAGATAGTTTACGTGTACATATCTCATGATCCCCGCTTGCACTAATATTGTTTCTAAGTTTTTTTATGTTGTGGGAAAGTCCACTATCATTGTTACTATATTTTCTCCAAATGGATTTCTGGCTGTAAAGTTTTGAGCTCTTGCTTCATCTTTAGATTCAAAATGCATCATTTGGATAGCTGCTTTGTTACTTTGTGCTGATAACATTTTTAACATGAGATCACTGCAACAAGGGACTTTAACACTGATAATCTGTCCTCTGGTGTTATATTGCTGGACTTATTTTGGCATACAGGTTTTACTGTCTGATTTTGACATAATGAACATGTTGATACATATGCATTGAAAGGTACAACGCCTCTACACTTACTGGAAGAAAGTCTGTGCTCAAATCAATTTTCATCACCATTTTTTATCCATTTCTGTAATAAGCTGTTTTTGGACACATCACTTTTTGGATCAACAGGCTTGCCAAAACAAACTTGAGCTTGTTTCACTGTATTAAACACAATGTTTGCATCTTCTGTGGTCATCAGTTTAATGTTTCCAAGCCCTATATCAGACAGTGAAATTTTATTTTCACCAATAAGTACAGACACACTGTTGTCACTAGATAAATTTACAGTTTTTGTCTGTTTTTGGTTGTTTACTATGTAGCCAGAAAAACAGATGAAGGAATTAATACCAAGAACTTCTTTAATTTGGACAAATCCATACGTTGAAGCTGTTTCTTGCAGTTGTTTTGGTGAAGAGAGTTCTGGGATGTTAAAGTTTTGTATGAGACCTCTGAATTTGTTTGGTCCATTCTGATGCACAGCCTTTACATTATCAAAAATATTTGGTATAATCTGACCAATTGTCTTTTTTGGTAACACATTACCGCTGTGATCTTTTAAGTATAGGCTGTAAAGATCTGCTGATCTGACACTCACTGTTCCAGGCACCTGGATGTATTTTCTCTGTAACCTGTAAATATAATATTTTTTTAGAAAAAATAAGTAAGATAACTTGTATCACAGAGGCCAAAGTCAAGTGATTTACATTTAAGTCTTTGATAAAGTAAATTCCAATCGGGTAACCATCAGAATCATTGAAGGTGATCCATACCCCCCCCCCCCCCCCCATCAATTAATACATACAAGAGGGCCATCATGGCCTCATGTAGCTCACCAGGTTCCATTGCCTTTAATGACAAGGTAAACATAAAATCATAAATACTGAATTTGTAAGTACACCAATAACCCAGATAAGAATAAGCATCAAATATGCATTACTATACACCAAAGATTAAGTCACAAGATGTCAGTCCAAACTCAAATTATGTACTGGAAACTATTAGTCTATTTTTATTTACATTTATTCAACTGTTATTAAAAGTGACTTTAACCACTAAAACAGCATATAATTCACCATAAATCGTTTTAGCTCATCTGGGCACAACCTTTACATTATCAGAAATGGATCATATTTAGATATTAATGTGTTGACAGTAACATCTCTACCGCCTTAAATTGTCATTTTGTTAGACAAACTACATCAATTGATAGCAAAAGCCTCTAAGGAATGCTGGATGGTTCCTTTGATTTGACCTCGTCATTTAGAGCAGTGGTACTAAGGTTAGCAATATAGGGCCAACATAGCCCTCTTGTTCTATTAAAGCAACAATGACCTTGACTGCAGAGGCTTGGTCTCTACATAGTCGTGCAATTTACAAAGTATGGTCACAATATGGCATTACAAACTCAAATTATTCACCAAAAACTAGTTGAGTGAAGTTGGCGCGGCAATCTTACATCGTACATCAACAATGAATACCGACCCATATTGAATACAGAGCCAGCTCTGACATCGTTATTCGACTTATATTTTTGAATACATATCTTACATCGAACCCAGAGCTAGCACTGACATCAACATTCGAAACGGGTCCGCGGCGAATACATATCTGGAGTCCAATAACGAGCCAGCTCGTTAATCGTTATTCGAGAGTTTTTTAAATATTTGAATACAGACCTATAACCGAACCCAGAGCTAGCACTGACATCAACATTCGAACTTGACCGCAGCAAAAACATATCTGGAGTCCAATAACGAGCCAGCTCGTACATCGTTATTCGAGTGTTTTTTAAATATTTGAATACAGACCTACTAGCGAACCCAGAGCTAGCACTGACATCAACATTCGAACTTGACCGCGGCAAAAACATATCTGGAGTCCAATAACGAGCCAGCTCGTACATCGTTATTCGAGTGTTTTTTAAATATTTGAATACAGACCTACTAGCGAACCCAGAGCTAGCACTGACATCAACATTCGAACTTGACCGCGGCGAATACATATCTGGAGTCCAATAACGAGCCAGCTCGTACATCGATATTCGAGTGTTTTTTTAATATTTGAATATAGACCTATTACCGAACCCAGAGCTAGCGCTGACATCAACATTCGAACTTGACCGCGGCGAATACATATCTTGAAATGAAAAACGAGCCAGCTCGTACATCGTTATTAGAGTGTTTCTTTAAATATTTGAATATAGACCTATTACCGAACCCAGAGCTAGCGCTGACATCAACATTCGAACTTGACCGCGGCGAATAATTAAAAAACTCTCGAATAACGATTAACGAGCTGGCTCGTTATTGGACTCCAGATATGTATTCGCCGCGGACAAGTTCGAATGTTGATGTCAGTGCTAGCTCTGGGTTCGATATAAGATATGTATTCAAAAATATAAGTCGAACAACGATGTCAGAGCTGGCTCTGTATTCAATCTTGGTCGGTATTCAATGTTGAGGTACGATGTACGATTGCCGCGCCAACTTCACTCAACTCCAAAAACTGTCATTTTATTTTAAGCAAAAGTCACTCTGACTCTAAATGCAACAAACCTAGTCTCATCTCAATAATTATAATCTTAAAAGGGTACACAATTTATAAATATACATGTATATATATTTTAGCTGGAAGTGTGTTGTAGTACAGTTACATATGTGGTGCAGTTTTATTGAGGAAAATCAATTTTAAAAGAAATGCTGGCACTGTCATATCTATCAGTGAATGTGTATGTACTGTCCACGGGAATAATCTGTATAAATAGGAACAAAATATGTAGAGGGATAAACATTTTATACTAGATTTACAAAGCTGGATGCGACAAATTTCATACATATCATTTACAATTAAAACACAATAAACTCCATTACCAATCTATCACTTCATTAGAACTTGATATTTCATTGGGACTTTCATTCATAATTTGCTAATAATAGGCGTTGAAACGATGGAACCGATATTTTTTTCTTGCTATTATTTTGCGTTCAAAATTACCGTTGCAGACACACCTTTTCTCATCAGCCAATCAGATTGCATGTTACAAACCGAGCGACAAGAACAACCTAAATTCTCGGAATAAGAAAAAACGTAATTCCTTTGAAATTGTATGACTACGGTAACTTTTTCAAAGACTTTTACTTACCTGTTTTGTAGATAGATATCAGTTCTTTTAACCGCGATAGTTGTTTATTTGCGGAAACACGTTTGAATGGAAAAAATGAGCGAAGATGTGAGGCCCTGTCAAAAAGGTTCAACGCATGTGTATAATATAGAAGTGTATACGGGGGTTTGACGGAAAACGGCTTTTTGATTATGATTTTGGATTTTTGTTTAGTTGAGAAGTTAAGGCATTTTGTCATATATATAGTGTAGTTTGGTGCCAGTGGACTTGGAGTATTTCCCAATCAAAGATTTGACGTCACAAAATAAGCGCTTTGTCCGAAGATGTTTTGGAGGCTTTATTATGATTTATAGAATTAAACGAACGAGGATATATTTACAAGTATAGTATAATTTGTTTTTTCCATCCGAAAAGCAAGAGATATTTTAAAGAATCATATACATTCTGACGCGACGTCATCATTGTGTAGCTTACTTTGCATCCTGTTCTCATATTGGAATTGCTATCAAAAGAAAACTTGAAGATGGACTTTTTGGTCACTAATACAGGTTATGACGCGGTGCAGCTTATTTACAGCTAATATCTACATAATTTTGTTTAAATCATGGTACATGTAATAAACGGGTGCGATTAAAAGAAATATGTCATACAAAAAAATTAACGTTTTAATCAAGGTTTTGTATGTTTTGTATTTATGAGTTATATCAGAGAAGTGCATGATAAAAAATAAAAGTTAAATGGAGCGTAGAGATCGAGGAGGCGCTAAAGGCCCTCGTACGTTTATGCCCCGCGTTTGATCACAGGCTCCATTATCAATATAAGTCCAGTAACCTTGGAAGCAGTCATCGTAAGAACATTAGTAGAAATTTCAAGAACTTGTTTCGCAGTCGATATGAAATATATTTAATTTTAAACCACTAATGTTGAATGCAATTAATTTACCCTGATTTTCATTGATATAATTATTTGAATCAAATAGGAATTTAGCACGTAAGTAATGTCTCTTGATTTTTTTTCTATACAACATGAAGTGTAGATTTGTGGCATTGTAAGCGTACAGCTGATGTATTTAGATCGTAATTTTTCGCGAGTAATCATTGTCACCCAAATTGATAGTGCAATGAAATAGTTGGAATAGTTTGTACAAATCCGTCCCATGAAAAACATAACGAACTCGTGCAATTTACCGTGTGTTGTACATGAGTATTTTACACTACAATAAAAAGGTGATACCGTGCCATGGCTGATGCCTTGTCATAACGTATATTGTGTATATTCACAATGTTCATCATACTCTGTACCCAGGCTATTAATAATATATATGATACCCTGGGTACACTGACTAATGGTGATTCAGGTAAAGCAGCGACATGAACTTACATTAAATACATATTAATAATTTAAACACACTAACATGTTAGTCCTATGATTATGTTAAAACGAAACAATTAAGATGAAGTATGTACTATTAAGATAAGTTTTCAATTAGCAATATATTTGATGTTTTACTCTGAAGGTAAATCTGAGACACTTGACAGTACACATTAAGATAAAGTATGTACTATTAAGATAAGTTTTCAATTAGCAATATATTTGATGTTTTACTCAGAAGGTAAATCTGAGACACTTGACAATTTGCCATCGAGAGAAAAGACAGGAAAATTAAAAAAGGTGGGGGGTTAGTTGTATATATTGCAAACAAACAATCGTATACACGTACAGTTGATTTTGAATGTGAAGATATTGAATCAATATGTCTACAGCTGAAATTGTCCAACACTAATCCGATCCTATTAAAATGTGTCTATAGACCACCAGATTCAAATCAGACATGGATTGATAAATTTGAGCATTTACTTGATAGAATAGATGCCACGGGTTATGAATATTACATCGTTGGAGATGTAAATATCAATTAAAGGGTGTAAAGAAAGTTCGTTCCTGTTTTTAAAAGGCTAATAAATAAATAACAACTCGACACATTTTGTTGACATTTTGTATTCAGTATCCTGATAGACCACCTTTATGGTGTATAACATTTTTTAACCGATATGGCATTGAATGAATTAATGAAACAAGATGGTCTGGAGAAATGTTACCCCAAGCATGACGTAAACGACATCGTAACTGAGTCATAGTACAGGGAGCGGGATCTTTATACACTTCTGTGTCCAGAATGCTCCATAAATTCTCAATGACATTTAGATCTGGAGAATTGCCGGGCCAGTCCTCTTTAGTTATGAAATCATTAATATTATTGTTCAACCATTGCTGTGTTTTAGCAGCTGTATGAGGGGTAGCCCCATCCTGTTGGAAAACGACTTTTCTGTTGTCTGGTACCAATCGTTTCTTGTCTATTTTACCGGTAATAACTGAACGATTTAATGCAGGCTTAAGTTCCTTTTCAAGTACATACTTTATATAGTAGTCAGCTGTAATTGACTTTCCACTTGGCACAATATGTAAACGTGACAATCCATAAGCACCCATAGCTCCCCATATCATAAGCTTGGCACTGTGCTTGACACAAGTGACGTCCGGTACATTTTCCCCTTGTGACCCCCACACTATATCATTTTGTTTATTTGGACATGGAATAAGTGTTTTGTACTTTCATCTGAGAACACAACATTCTCCCAATCTGCAGGTTCTAAGTGTTTGTATTTTCTAGCAAATGCCAATCTTTTCTTCATCTGTTTTTCTGTCAATAATTGAGATTTCTGTCTCTTAAATGGTTTCCACTTCTTAGTGTTTCTTAAATAATTATGAATTGACATATGAGATACCTCCTCTCCAATGCCTTTGAGATGTTTTTCAAGCTTTCTTGTTGATTTTCCACGCTTATATTTCACGCCGTCTATCACTTTCTTAACCCTACCCTCAATTTTCGTGGGACGTCCGGACCTCATCAAATCACTCACACTGCCAACTTCCTCGAATCTGCGCTTCCATTTACGTACCCAACGCTCAGACTTTGACAACTTAAAGGCAACTTCCTTATCTGTTAGCCCAGCATCCTTGTAAGCCAACATTTGGGCACGTTCTTGCTCTGCAGTGAGTTCATTTTGTCGTCGTAATTTTGAATTGACAGGCGGCATCGTACTAGCGTTTGTTTACTTCCGCGTTTTTTATTTCCGTGACAACGGTGCGCGTGCGAATAGAACGACGTGAAATTTACTCAATATTTCCGAAATTTAGTGGTATACTACCATTTCAAATTTCATAAGATTTCGTATGATATTATAAAAAATACGATACTTTTTCTAACCGGAACGAACTTTCTTTACACCCTTTATATACCGAACAATACTAACACTGTCAACAAAGATTATAGTAACAATAAATGGAACGATTTGATTTTAAAGTTGGGACTAACGCAAATGGTTAAATCTCCGACGCTCGTAAGTAAATTTAGTTCTACAATCATAGACCATATTTATTCAAACCTTCCTGAAAATATTTCGGAAGTGAAAGTACCATTTTACAGCATAAGTGATCATTTTCCTGTTTGTTTCACGCGCACATTGCCAACAAATACTGTGTTAAACATTGCCATAAATCAATGAAATATAGATGTTTCAAAAAATTTTATGAATCTTTATTTCAAAACGATGTATTTCATGCTGGGTTAGATAATATTGAAAAATTCAGTGATCCTAACAACTCACTGCAATTATTTTATGATACTATAAATACTGTTTTACATAAACATGCGCCGATAAAAGAAAAAAGAATAAAGCGCCAATCACAACCAGAATGGTTTACTGAAGAAATAAAATTACAAATTTTTAAACGTAACAAATTACATAGAAAAGGAGCATTTGATGAATTCAAAACGCAGAGAAATAGAGCAACATCATTGATCAGGAAAAGTAAAATAAATTTCTATAATGATGCTATCAAAAAAAAAATCTACTCGTTGTTTATGGAAGAATATAAAAGACATATCTGCAAACGGTTGTTCTGACAATACTATTTTGATCCCGTCTAAACTCTTAGTGGGTAATGGGACTGTAGAAGGACAATCTTCTATATTAAATGCCTTAAATGAACATTTCATTAATATCTCAACATTGATTACACAATCAGCGCTTGTTCCTGAAAACTTTTCTAAACTAAAACAAACGCTTGACAATAAACTAAAACAATCTTTCTTTGATATTGAATATATATCTGCGTACAAAGTACGAAGATAATTGATACATTAAACCCTAATAAAGTATAGACGGCATTGGCCCAGGAATACTAAAACATTGTAGTGATTGTATTACACCGGCAATTAGACATATTATTAACAAAAGTATCGAAACAGGGATTTTTTCGGATACTTTAAAAAAAGCTTATGTTCTCTCGATTTTCAAAAATGGAGATAGAGAGGATCCTAATAATTACCGTCCTATATCTATTTTGCCAACCATTTCAAAAATATTTGAAAGACACATTGCGATTCAACTTCAATCTTTTTTCAAACTAACAAATGTTCTTCACAATACTCAGTCCGGATTTCGTCAAAATCATTCTTGTCACACAGCACTCATTTACTTGATAGATACGTGGTTAAAGGATATCGATTCAGGAAATAATGAAGGGTCAGTATTTTTGGATTTGAGAAAGGCATTTGACCTAGTTGACCATAACATTCTCTTGTATACACTAAAACTGTATCACTTCTCGCCACGCACCGTTACTCTATTTAAGTCTTACTTATCAAATAGAACACAGGCTATCAAGCATGCGAATATAACATCTGAAACAATGGAGATAAGGTCTGGAGTTCCCCAAGGCTCAATCCTCGGCCCTCTATTATTTCTTCTTTATCTAAATGATATTGCATATGAAATACCAACTGCCAATATCCACCTTTATGCTGACGATTCCACCCTGTATACACCCGGCACTGATATCAAAACTATACAGGCCACTCTTCAAACAATTATAAATGCAATCATTTCTTGGTGCCAATTAAATAACATGTCTTTACATCCTAATAAATCTACATGTATGATTCTATCGTCGAATAACCGTCTAAAAAACCTTGATATTGAACTAACGCTGTATATAAATAAAACTAAGTTGCAAAATGTAAATGTTCAAAAGGTACTTGGTATTAACATTGATAACACCTTATCATGGAATACCCATCTTACACAAATATGTACTCATATCAATTCAAAAATTGCACTTTTAAAAAGAATTACGCCGTATCTATCATTTGAAATGAAAATATTATTTTATAATGCATATATTCTTTCTATAATGGACTACTGTTGTACCGTTTGGGGTACTGGAAAAAAATGTTATAAATCTTTAGGTAAATTACAAGCGCGTGTAGCTAGATTAATACAAAAGGAGTTTGCCAACCTTGATGACTCAAAATTACTAAACAAATTAAATTGGATATCGTTTGTAAATAGATGTTTTTATCATTCTTCAGTCCTTGTCTTCAAAGCTTACTGCAATGAGAGTCCCCAGTATATTCGATCATTATTATATTTTTCATCCAATAGTATATACAGTTTAAGATCAGTGGAAAACAATGACTTAGTCACGCCAACTTTCCAAACAAAATACATGAAAAATTATTTTACAAATGTAAGTGCTGTTAATTGGAACAAAATTCCCAACAATATTAAATCAGTATCGTCAGTAAATGCTTTCAAAAGAGCATTAAAATCATTTTTATTGTAAAATGGTCTACATTATATTATGTTTGTTATGAAAGTTATTATTAGCAATTACTATTATACTGATATATATGTACTATTTACAATATCTGATGAGTGATTGTCTTGAATGAACGAATGTGTGTTATATAATTATTGTGTTTCAATTTATGTTGTTTTCTGTTAGAAGGCCATGTTTTATTTAAGAATTGTTTTTGTATACCTCTTTACATGTCACCTTCTGTAAATAAAGATATTATTATTATTATTATATTTGTATACTAATGTAGATTGTTGATTAGATATACTCATCATTTTGAGCCACAACCTCTCAAGAGAGAACATATGCCCGTGAAATAATTGCCCGCGAAGAACTCGACTTCTGTATGATTTCGTCTTTCATTTTTCATACTTATGTAAATTGTATGTTAAATATACACCTATGTATGAATGTATAATTTTCAAGAAATTGGTGTTTTGAACTAAATATTTAATATTAGCCATTAAGTAATTTTATGTGAATTAATTTTTTTATACATTTAAGTACATTTTGACACAAGCGTGTCGTAGCCATTCCTTGTGCCCATGTTCCTTTGCGTATTTACCCATGTACCTCCTCAAATGCCTGGTATTTTAAAGACTGTTAATATTCCGGGAGGTCTGCGTGGGAAGGCATTGTCTTATGTATGTGGCGTTTCTTGTTGCAACTTATTCTCTATTTTAGGAAATACTACGAATTCAAAATAAAGTACATTATATATGTTAATTCTAAGTCGTTTTGCCTAGTTTATCATGTATGTTTTGAAAAGCCTGGGTACAGAAGATGGATGTTCATTCAAAGGGTATTTACATCAAGATATTTGTCGATTTCATGCACAGTAAATATCGGGCTAATTAGGCTATTGTAAGTTGATCGGTTTTTTTCTTTGTCATAAAGTCTGCGACGTTCACGTGTTTTTGGCGTTGCTTGTAGCAACTTATTCTCTCTCTTTTACACTACATGTATCAGTAATTGTGTACATCCAATTCCGCTTGGCTGGATACACACGTACATATTTAGTTTAGTCTCATTGACGTTCATTTGTAAGTATTTCCATTTTACAACATAAAAGTCGTATATACAACTAGGACAGCGGTCCAGTGGTTAGTTGCCGGCTCCTTGTGGAAGGGTAAGTTAGTACTGGTCAGAATTCAGTCCAGGAAAAAACTGGTTAGGTGAACCGGCCGCCGTATATAACTGAAACATTGTTGATTAACGGCGTTAAACCCAATGAAACAAACAAACATACAACTAGGACAAATCTATCCTTTTCTAAGCCATATAATGACTCCCATTTAGTTATACTTTAAGGTTTTGATAGGTATTAATGGTATACATCCAAACATCTGATACAAATGGGTTCTGCGATTCAAACCATTTTATTTTGCAGGTATTTCGTTCTTTCACAAAATAATTTTTGTATTCCGTTTACGAAGAGTAAAGTAAACCATAAAAAATACGACCACCACTGGGACCCTTGCAAACTGGTCATTTTATTGAGGTAGTCTTAATATTGAGTTTGAACGAAGCGCGAAACAGTGAAAATAGACTTAAGAGGGTGTTCTTCATTTTATTTTTACTTTCAAAGTGTATTATCATTCTGGGATCAATATTTAATTATACCTGTATATAAGTTTTGGGCGACAACAATTGTACATGCTTGCAGTTTGGTGCATTATATAGAAGTCCGTTAACAATCTCATCCATTAAATCCTCCCGTTTTTCCTCTATGATTCTCCTTTATATCCCATATGGTCGGTCAGGCCAGTCCATGCTCACCAGTTCCCTTACGTATTTCCTCTTGCGCCTCCTCAAATGTCTTGTGTTTTTTTAACGTTGTTTTCCCGGAGGTCTGTGTGGAGAGGCATTCTCTTATGTATGTGGCGTTCCCTGTGGCAACTTATTCTCTCTTTACACACATTGGCATTCGTAATAACATTGTGATTTAGGTTAAGCAGCGACATAAACTTAAATTAAATACATATTAATTATTCAAACACACTAACATGTTAGTCCTATGATTATATCCAAACGATGATTGATGCACTATTAAGATAAGTTTTCCATTAGCAATATACATTATTCAATCAATGCGTTCGATGCATTAGTCTGAAGGTATAATAACTTTATTAGACGAGTATATAAAGTGTACTTTGCTATGGTGATATCCTTTTGCGAATAAAATTTTGCAAAAAATCATTCTTTGAATGTTTACCAAAGAACGACAGCAAAAAAGGTGCGGACATTAAATATGAGACACTTGACAGTACACATTTGTAGTTACATACTAATGTTACATGGACTTAGTTGTATTGGTAAGTGGTTAATTAGTTAAACTCTTTTCATTTTGAGCCCCAACATCTCAAGGGAGAACATATGTCCGTGAAATAATTGCCCGCGAAGAACTCGAATTCTGTATGATGTAGTTCTTCATTTTCTTATGTAAATTCTATATGAAAAACTAAACATATGTATCAATATTGTATTTATGTGTAGAAATTACTTTACTACAATTATTTTTATTAAATTGGTTTTATCGTTTACTTTAATTGAAGAGTTGGAAATGTATGAAGCAGACTTATTTTAATTGATGATTATGGTTTGTAAGGACTGAGTAACTGCCATTTCCTTTCAGTGCTACGAAACTTGGCGTTGCACAAGCAAGCATATCAAACAAGTACCGGTTGGGATGGTGTAGCAAGTCGGGCGGTAGATGGGAACACCAACGGTCATTATGCTTCTAATTCATGTACGCATACGGAGTTTGACCATTCAGGGGAATATTGGGAAGTCGATCTTGGCAAAATATTTCTAATCGATCACGTGACAATCTACGACCGAACAGATGGTCCCGTAGGTGGTAAGGACAATAATTATTGCTTTTATGTTTTTTATGAGTTTGTTCAAATATATTTTACTCGTTCCGGACACAGCTCGAATCACTTTATTATCGCGAATTGACTAACGCAAGAAAGATCACCTGACACGTAATGGCGGAATAATAATTGATCTGACAATTGATTTAAACGAAGTTTTAAGCTCGCAATCACGTTATTTCAAGACATAATAATTATGTATGATTCGACTAAAAGTGAGACATAAATTTCTCCAAATCATAATTGTTCGCATTTAGTACTTGACCCAAACTAGACACATTAAATAAACCTTATATAAAGTAGTGCCACATTACTGAATAGAAGATCTTATACGAATGGTCATTATAAAAGTTTTTGAATTTATTAAACGAGTCTTCTAAAAACGATCAAAGCGATGCTTTGCCGAAATTTTGTCGGTTTTAGATGACCAATTTGCTAAATTCAATATCAAATGAACACGAATGTAAGATTCTACTTATGAAATAACAGCAGAAACGGCTGAATTTCGCAAAAACATTACCTTAACCCCTATATGCAAGCAAAATATGATGTGAGTAATTAGGTCTTTGGTAAACAAAAGTTGACGCATCAAAAAGTAGTTCCGACATTTATTTTTAGTCACAAGATATAAGTTCAAATGATTACACCACATATCATTTTCAAATACAAGACATTAATTTTAAATGAAAAAAAATGCAGTTTTTTATTCAACAAAATATTTAACAATGTCAACATCATATGAGCGCGCACGTCACGCTGGTTTTGATGTGACGTCGCACACAGTGAATTATGGGTGTTATTACCACTTTACACTGTATGTTATGTTATAAAGCAGGTTTCATTTCAGCTTAGTAATGTGATTCACAGGAACTGTATGTAAATACATACTTGAATTACTGTCGACCTTACGTTGGCGTTGGTTCTTTATATTTTTAATTACATTTATTTATTTGGAAATCGTTTGTTTCTAGAGGCAGATTTTTCTTTCAGTTACTCTGTTACGAAATCTAGAAGTGTATCTAGGATGGGACCAATCGTCATACACTTTGGCTGGAACGTATAACGATCTGGTTGTTGTCTCAGTAGTAATCAATATGACTCCGAAAATATATGCACGTTGGGTTAGAGTTACAAGGCATCCAACAGTCGAATTGCATCTGGCCCTATGTGAAGTGACAGTATTTGGTCGAGGTACGTATCTGATTTCTATGGAAATAATAAGGATGTAATATATTGTGCATTCGAACATGACTGTGATAATGCTGTCAAAACAAAGCATCCATTACTTGTTTGCAAATCATTGCTTTCGTAATATTTTGGTTGTATCGCGGAGTTCTGTGTAGTCCTGTATTCACATTGTAAAAAAGCATGAGTTCATTGGCGGTCCAGTATTGTTTAAATTTGATACCAATATAATTTCCGTCTTGTTTTGTATCCCCTTCCATTACGTGTAGCGATTGTATATTGTTGTGGCTCACCTCCGTACGTGTTCTTTCTTCTTCCGTTGAGCCGTATTTTAGGGAAGGTCTTATTTGTGATTGTGACTTCACTTAATCACGTACGGGTTATAGTAAAAGCGGTTTTAATTTTTCAGAACTATAAATTGACTTAAACTCACAAAACATATTTTTATTTTAGACGCAAAAGTCAAGTTCAGGCGCTTTGAAAACTCGTCTGGAATTGGACAAGTGGTTGCAGAATATAGCGCATACTCTTCACTTCAATGTTCCGTAATGTGCACTGACTCGGACACATGCGCGGGTTTCAATGTTCAAGACAGAAATTGCAGCCTTCTCTCGACATCAGTCTACGAGCACGCACCTAATTCAAATACCACATTTTATTTGCCCATGATGTAAATACCGGAAAAAAATAGAACGCTAAGTAACATAATGAATGAACTCACAAATTATCACTTAAAATAAACTTATTATTTAAAGATCTATAAAATAAGTTATATATTAATACATGATATACCAAGCTTAGATTTAATAATTTAGTGTAATACTTTTGCTAGCCGAGCTATAGTAAACGGCTGCCACACCACGCAATAGATACGGTAGCATACACACATTTTAAACTTTAAATTTGAAAGTGTTTACCAAGCAAATATATATTCTTATAATGTATCTAATATGTTAACGCATTTAATATATTAACAAGCTGAACCTTCTGTCGTTCCATTAATGCACTCTCAGTTTACGTTATATCATTAGCACGGTGCTTTGTAATGACGTAAATATGTATTGTGTAATGTTTTGCTTTAATAATTATAATAATAGACTTATTTTTTTCTGAGTGTAACTCATTAAGATACGCACAATAGAACATGCATAAACGTATATCACAAAAGGCATTATAACAGCATAAATTCTTACAAAAAATATTAAGTGTGTGCATCATTATAATGCAACAATAAATCATATCAATATTTTGCGTCCTGGGGCGGGTAGGTTTTCGGCAGTCTGATAAAAAAAATGTCAAACATTTCCATCAGTGATGTTAAAACATAACGACATTGGCTCATTGGCTAGGTAACAATGTGTCAGGTAGCCAATGACCATTTTCAATAGGCAAGTCATTTACTCGGTATTTCGTGTTGTATTTGTTAGCTAGTAGTTGGTATTGATGTCATAATGTATAGTGTCTTTGTTTGTGCGGAGAAAGATGTTGTTGATACAAAATATATTTTTATTATTGTATTGATGAATGGTTTTTCCTGCAAGTTTCGAAACAAGAAGCTGACAACGTAACATAAATAGAATTTGGTATGGCCTAATTGTTCAAAGAGAGATGAAGTTGCTACAGGGAACAATATGTGTCTGGCCCATCCGAACGTAAAACATTTGATTTGAATGGGTTTCATCCAGTGTTGTGGCTACATAGGTTAAACTATCATACTAAATTCGAACGATTGTAACGTAACGCCGAGGCATAAGGTATTGGCCTATCACTTTATGCACGGACAAGATCCGGTAGTTAAAAACAGAATTTAAATACATTACAAACTTATTTTTTAACAAATGCAGAAGAAATGTATTTAAGTGTTCTCTTCTTTATGCATATTTATTGATGTTCTATCTATACCTTGCGCCCCTGGTCCCTTAAGTATGTACCATGTTTTATGGACTTGTTTTCCCGGAGGTCTGTGTGGAGAAGCATTGTTTTATGTATTAGGCGTTCCATGTAGCAACTTATTCTCTCTCTCTATTACTATAATACAGAATACAAGAGGATTTTAGGGTAAGGGCTCCTCAGGATCGATCTGATGGTCGTGAGTTCGAACCACGCGTAGTTATTAGAATCGATGCAAACTCAGTATGTAGTGTATTTGTCATATTTGCTTAGCCGATTGGAGATTATAGTTATAAATGGAAAGTGTACTGTACAGTGCCACAAGTGAATTATCCTACTGTGATTTAACTTCAACACTTGTGCAGTAAGGAGAAAACACGCACCGTAAACAATATCCTTATAATAAACAAAAATTAATGGTGTTGAAAACATTACCATTTGCGATATATATTTTTGGCACTTAAGGTAAGCAGTCCATCGATGGTTCAAGTAATTTTCTTATATATATATATGGTAACTAAATAAATAAATTAAAATATTTTTAAATTGCATAATGTATGTTACATTTAATTTCATAACGGTTGCAAGTCATGATAAACTAGGCAGTCATTCACTTAATTTTTTTTTTAATTGTGCTTTTATTGGAAAAAAATAAAAAAGTATGTAATTTTTTATAAAGGGAGGTAATTTATACTTCAAAATATCAAAAAAATGTTAGTTTAAGTCTAGGAAGTGACATTATTTGGCAACAAATGTCAATTTTCTTATGTTTTACAACTACAATAAACTTCATCTGCCATAAATAAATTATACTTTTGAAAGAAATAAGCAAAATTGTGAATTCCAATTAAATCATGTGTATGTAACATTTAGGCAGCAATATGTTCAAAATAAAATTTTCCAAAAACCAGACGGTAAATGTCTCTGCAAATTGGATATAGTTGATGCAATACATTACAAATAATTTTCATTGAAGACAATATGACGGGCAACCGATATTTGTTTTTTTTGACATAGTCAATATTTTGATTTTCGCATGATATATTCCTTTTTTTAAATATTTTCTGACACAAACAGAATTTTTTTGATTTTTTTCCGAATATTTCAGACTTTTCTTAAATTTGCAAGTCTGTACAGTGCAAAGGGGGTTTCACTATATGAAAATAGGAAGAAATAAGAAAATAAATGTGATTTTCCATTTATCGGTTTATTTTTAAAAGATTACGTTTTTTCAGAGAACAAAACGGGCCATTATTTTTTTGTGGACGTATAAATTTTTTTCAAATTTTCAAATTATATCCGCATAATTATATAGATTGAAACAACAACTGTTTCATTTATCGCAGACATTATGTCAATGATGGACTGCTTACCTTAAACGCTTAGTATGTATTATCTGTCACGTTTTATTTATAATAACGGCTTATTTGTCTGAACAATATCACTTTTGGATCATTTAAAGTAATAACGTTACAGCGATAGATAAATTGTTGTTAAATTTAATGTTTTCACTTATGTTATTTCCAGACACCGATTTGTTTTGCACACATTTTTATCCATATTTCTTGTTATATATATCACTAAGTCTAAAAGTAAATAATCCATGTTAATCAAATAATGTCACTACAATATTTCTATATATTCCACCAACATACCAAGAAATATTGTAGTGACCCGAGTGTGATCTATAGATTATTTGTATGTCAAATTTCGAGCGTCTGTCGTACGTTATTACACATGTTAGTTTTGCTTACGGTATTTGGCTATTTTTTCCGTAATGAATAACACTGTCGCAAATCCTGCATTTTACAGTCAATTATTGATTTCTACATTTAATTCTTCGTGAGTCGGTAAAAAAACACATTTTTTTTTCTTTTCGTAACTCATTCTCAGTTATGTTTATCAAGCCGCCATATTGAATACTTGTAAACGTCACAGGTCATAAAGGTTAAGGGCTGCTGACGTCATAGGTCAAACTTACTACCTATGCTGTATTTACGATAAATTTCAATAAAGCTTGCTATTTGAAGTAGAATTTCTCCTTTCTTGTTTGTATATTGCATAATATATTTATGTTGTCATGATAGTTAATATTTTAGCTATTGATCCATGTTTATATTTTAATGACTTACATTTAATTTGAGCGATTTATTGCAGTTTGAAATTGTCTACTATGAATGTTGCTCCGTCATATCTATTTGACATGTTCCGGCAATCCCGCAATATTTTCCTTGCTTGGAACACGCAGGAATCTGGTCTTTTTTAAGGACTCCGGAATTTTTTGTGACGGATGTTTAGAGTATATAAGCTTTCCATCACTAAATTTGAGGACTCCACCTTTTTTGACGAGGAACATCTGTAAAAGACATTATCATTAAGAAAGATTTAGTTTTTAGTTTTTATCGTACCTTTATGTATCCAGTTCGATTTTTACTGTTTTTTTCATTTAGTTTTTAGTTTTTATCGTACCTTTATGTATCCAGTTCGATTTTTACTGTTTTTTTCAAGAGTTAGATAATTTTAGTACTTTTTGTCTTCAAACTCAGATTAAGCAATACAACTATTTTAGACGTCAGCAACGGATTTTGAGCTGATGTACTTTAATCTCTTCAGTGTTATGCTGCTCTGACATTATTTGAGACCGTTGAGATTGCTTGAGATTTGTAATTTAACTTGAGATTTTTGTGATTGTGTTTTCCGCTATATTTGAGATTATTGAGATTATAGTGAACTTTGTTTAATTTGATGCTGTTTTGAATGCTTCACATTGGTCTGATCTTAATATTTTTAATGTTTAATTATTTTTGTCGTCAATCTCGTAGTTAGGTTTTCGTATACAAGCTTTGGTGTCGTTCAACTTTGTGATCAATCGTCCGTGTCTGTCCGTAGCGCCTTGAATTCACCGGCGCGCTACAATATCTCTTTCAAAAAGATGGTCGGCGCAACATGATGTATGCAAATTGGTTGCAATCTGAAGGTTAAAATTTGTTTCAATTACGCTATACTACAGAAACACCGATACCTGTAAGGGGAGATCACTGCTTAGGATTCTGGATAAAAATAACTCATTAGTGTGATTAGTCATACACACAGTATATTCTGTTTCAATACAGTTGATTATTACTTATTGCATAAGTAGTGAACTCACACATTCATGTTAATAAACTTGTTACTAAGCGATTTATCTGATTAAAACAAAATAAATGTTCGCGACTGGTACATAAAACCAAGCAAGTCGTCTTAATTCCGACACCGGACAATTCCACGTGGGGATAACTAACAACACTACTTACTGGATAAATCTTGAAATACACTATACGATCCACTTTCATACGTAGTTGTTAAGGCAAACAATATAATGTTCATCTGGTTTTCATACAACAATGTCATGTTTACAATAATAAGAATAACGCTTCTATCAAAATCAAGATTTATTTTGGCAAGCATAACACCATTTACGCAATTATTGTGTTCATTTCTTTGCCTCGGAAAAAAAGTTACCTAACAATAAACAAGTTGATATTTTTAGGTTTGGTAAACAAATCTATAGGCCTTAACAAAATGTTAACCAATCTGCGTCAAGGTTACAAACATTGTTCGGTTGAAGAGAAATTGTCATGGTAAGATTTGATTGGTTTACAAAACACTGATATGCAAATAGCAAAACCAGGTTAGTACGGCTGTGCCGAAAAAAGTCCCGAATCCCATTGAAGCCGTTGCGTATCGAGCTTATTTCAGTGGAAGCGACGCGTGGCACTTACAAAGCGACATAGGACAACAAGACATTGCGACAAAATACTATACCAGTCTTGCCCGATAAGTGACCATCATGTTGAATTATCGTATCGTTGCATGGTATAGAACATGACAGAACAGCACAAACAACAACGATGCATTGTCGTACCGATATCGGAATGTGTCCACGAACGACAGAATGGTTCTGTAAAAGGAGGATACTACACCATAGCAATTCAATTCAATTCTTAATTTCGATGATTCGTGCCACCAGCCCATACATCAGTAATGAACATAATATACATACAAATACAAGTCACATGACAGTACATACGCTTCATACATGTTCAAACACTATCAATTTACATATAACTATACACATATAGACAAGTTACATGTCCACCCACAAATACAAGCATACCACAACCACACTCGCAGGCACAAACAAACTAGCTACTTACACCAAACAAAACAACCAAGTTTCATGTAAACCAGCGACATGTATAAATATACAAACCCAAACAAGCTACCTGTATATATGCTAAACAAACCACACTTCATACAAATACAAACATGGCATTTAAAGGGACTCGACTCCAGAATGACCCAAAAAAACATGTTTGAGAAATAATTGCGTTAAATTCTATTTAACGCAATATTTCATGGAGAAATGTAGTTTAAAATGCTAAAAAATGCGTTTTTCATCAAAAATCCAGTCCATTTCGTACGATAAACATTGAGTAGGCCGGGGTATCCCGAGATATTTATAACACGGAATTCCCGCAGCGAATATAGAACAAATACCACGTGACCGATTACACATTTGTAAACAAGACAAGACTGCAGAATCTGCGTCTCCGATTGCCGACGTAGTAAGTGTTTTCTTCGTTTCACATTGTTTGTTATCCAATAAATGTACGATGTTTTGGCAGTATTTAGGTCAGTTATACGTCTTACAGACAAAGACGACTTGAATTTTATTTTGATCGTTGAAATATTGACGTAATTGGACATTCTTCATAACGACATTACCACGAGGGGTCATTTCAAAATAATTTGACGATACCTAATTAGCTAATTGGGTCTATGTTGTAAGTTAATATTATTTGTTATTTACACCATTTTGTTAAAATGCCCTCTCATGAAGCAAGTATTTTATTATTCAAATGGTTTATACGATAATTTTATCTTAATTAGCATGAATGAAAATGAAAGTAGCCCTTGATAGATCATTATTAACAAACTTTACGAAGGATCATCTATTGATGGGTTCAAGTTCTTAAACATATGTGTTAATTTACAGGAAAGCTTTTTTAATATTTGTAGGGGTCACCAGCCTCTGTGACGAAGACACTGCAATATACAGGGGCATGGGAAGGTAGAGGCCATGGTAGGGGTGGACAGTGAGACAGAAAGAGTGTTCAGATGAAGGCCGTTTGAAATTGAATTTAAGATGAAGAGGAGAATATGATGCAGCTACGTGAAGAGGGAAGACAGCAAGCACATGTAGGTTAAAAATCAGTTTGAATTCATTAATGTATTTCCACTGAGTTTTAAGTTCCCCATGCTTTTAAACTTTTTGTGAGTCTTTTGATATATCTATGTACATTGTATATATATAGATGTGCAGTTGACAAATCTTTTCTAGTAGCTGTGTTGATCTTTTCCTGAGTATAATTATTCCATGCTTTATACATGTAATATGTAAAATGTACAGCTCATTTCAATTCATCTAAAGATCAAGAATGGCCCAAAAGTTTGTTTCAAACTTTTGAGCTCACTTAGATCTGAAGTTCTAAAATTGAGCTATTTTGTCTCCTTTTGTCCACCTCATTCTACAATTTTAATTTTTATTATCCCCGCCGAAACAAAGGTTTTGGTAGCGGATATTGTTTTGGTGTTGCCTGTTCGTCACACTTTTTTCTTTCCGGAGCGATATCTTGGTATTGGTTGGACAGATTTCATTGAAACTTCCTATGAATATAGAAGGGTATTTGAATGATGCATATTAAATGTTGTTACATTACACTAGTGTATGACAGAGTTATGGACCTTTGGTATTTTCAAATGATCATGTATTATAATTATGGAAAATAATTGGAACCACATCTTGGTGCTGGTTGGTCAGATCTAAATTTCATTGCAATTTGAATATAATAATAGGTATGGGAATGATGCATATTAAATGCCCCATGAATCCACTTGAGTATGGGAGAATTAAAGCCCTTTGCTTCTGACGAGCAGCTAAAATGATGTTATAAAGAATTGTACAGATTTTTCTACCCAAAGCAATCTCATAATGGTTGGTATTTATATGATTAAGGGTTGTCTGTCCATCCACCAGTCTAGGGAATGATGCATATCCAATGCCATAGCTACATGTATAAACACCAACTTCTTCGAGGGGAGCATGACAAGCTCATGCTGATGAAACATTTTTATTATTATATGTCCTCAAAGTTACGACTCACTATATGTGGTCTTTTCGAGGGATATTAAATAACTAATAGATTTATATTTCGTGGGATATTAAATAACTAATAGATTTATATTTTCTGTAATTTGTCTTATTCTGCAAGGGATATCAATTCAACAAATTTGCTTGTTGTCTGCATTGTTAAAGTTTTGTTTATAAATTTATTTATATAAAGAGCAATTATGCTTCCAGGACATGATAGAACGATGGATGATGAAAGAAGAAAAACGTTGAAGGAGCTGACGGAAAGTCAGCCTCTGGTAATATTGGATATAACTGCTGTCCTCACAAAAAGTCAAAAGGGGCCCCTTGAACCAGGACCCTTAGCGCCTGTACCCAGCTGGTGTGTATGTACATTGTACAGAGATGAAGACAGTTTGCTATGGAATGGCCCCACAGTATTGCAACGGCAGACAACCAGTTAGGTAAACAAAAGTACCTTCCTTATCTTTTCAATGTCCTTGTATATTTATACCAATACAAATACAGTTAAACTCAAACTTACTCATTTTCAAAAAGCTTATACTTATCACTCTTGATGACTGCTTTCTTGGTAACTAACCAGTATTTGTGCCTAAATTAGAGATTGTTAGATATTGATCACACCTGACTCAGTGGGTTTCAATTTCTCGACCACCATTTTGACAATAGGGTATGTATGAGTCTTCCTACTGTTTATGATAACCATTAAGCAGGGACTAAATACTTACTTTTTTATTTATTAAACTTTTTTATTTATTAATTTCAATGTTGGCATAAATTTGCATTTCATTACAAACTCTGTTGATTATATTTTAGAATTAAGTTTATGTAGCTATATATTACTGTGTTGTATTTTTGTATTTTCAGGATAGGTAAACAATCACTGATCAGTTAACGTTGCGCCTACAACTGACATTCAGAGATGACATGTTAGCTAGACAAGCATAGTCATTAAGAAGACACAGATAGAGCAGAGCCTACATGCATGCTGTATATAGGCAGCTTGTTCTATGACTATATGGGTGCTTGCGGGGATACAATCAAAGCCTTGTACTAGCTGTCTATGTTCATAGTGATACAGAACAAATTTTTCAATCCAGAAGGGGACTAGTATACGAAGTAGACATTGTGTTGGTTGATGATAGATTAAATACAATGTGCAAGTGAACATCTTCTAAAGACTGTTAACATTATTTCTTTTTAGTTCAATTGTTATTTCTTGACAAAAGTTGATGAACCTAGCAAAGTCAAACTACCCCATCCAGTGGTAATTCTTTCATAAATGGTATTTTAAATATTAATTTCAATGCTCATGCTCATTCAACTTAGACATCAAAAGTTGGGGTTTATTCACTTTAATTAAAGTGTAATATTTTGTTCATCCACCAGTTCTGGTTCATTTGAGAAATGTTGGAATGATAGTTATAAACTCATCTTTTGAGGAACATGAAAATTTCGTCAACGGAGCTACCAGGATTCGCACCCCTGTCTCCATTCCGGTATGCTAACCACTACACCACAGCGACTTACTGGATCCTTGTTCATTTATGAACAGCTACACAACTTAAAACTCGGCTGTGTTTCAGATATGTACAAATAGTTAATAGCATTGCATAAAATTTAAATGTTGCATAATAATGTGATTCCACTGTATTTCCATTTGTCATTACTCTCTATTGAAATAACTTGTAGACAAATGTTCAAATGAAAGATTTTTCCAATGAGTTAGCTGGAATTTAGTATAGCAATTTAATTTTGAAACTTGTTATGCATTTTAGTCAGTATTTAAAAGTAATAGAGAGAAACATAGAAATAACAATATTCCAGAGAAGATGTGTCAGGGTTTATCAAGTAATATTCACTGATCATGCACCTATATTGATGTACAGTTAGTTTGAAATAATCAATTCAACAGGGGAAAAGTCATAATAACAAGTAATGGGACTTTTTTATTAATTAAACTATTTTTAATGTTTGTATTAAATTTAATGCTTGTTTGAGACCAAGAGTCCAACAAACTCGACCATGTCCAGTGTTTTTAGCTCACCTGAGCACGAAGTGCTTAAGTTGAGCTATTGGGATCGCCCCGTGTCCGTCGTCGTCTACAATTTAGACTGTTAACACTTAATATGTAACATCTTTTACCTGGTCTGCATGAAACTTGGTCAGAATGTTTGTCTCAATGAAATCTAGTCCAAGTTCGAAACTGGGTTAACACTCCAGAGGTTTCATTTTTACTTTATGTAAGTGTTACTTGGTAAAAATGTTTGCCTTAATAAAACTTAAGTCAAGATTGAAACTGGGTCATCTGAGGTCATAAACTAGGTCACAGAATCAAATGATTGAAAATCCTTAAGGATTCTTGGGAGGCTGCATTCTCTATTGGAACTTCATAAAACTTGATCAGAATGTTGGTCTTAATAAGATGCAATTCCAGTGTGGTACTGGGTCATGTTGGGTCAAAAAGTAGGTTACGAGGTCAAATCATTGAAAATCCTCATGGAATCTTGAAACCAGGATGGCAATGTACTCAGGTGAGCATAAAGGGCTACCATAGCCGTCTTGTTTTAAATATTACACTTCATGCAAAAAGTGTTTATTTAAAAAAAAAAATTGTTTAAGAGTTCTGAAATATGGACAGTACAGACCGTGAACCATATGTTTTGTTTAGTCTAAGGGTAACGAAGTTTATTATGTTACAATGGCATCTTTTTAAAGTGAGTTCATAAGACACATTTTTGGGAGCATTTGACTCTTACAAGTGCTATATCTTGTGTACTATGTTATGCAAACTAGCAAATTGTTATTATGTCACAATTTTATGATAGATGTGTACATTTGGTTTACATTATCATAATCCAAATTCATAGACATTCAGTAAAAATGGTTAGCAAATATATCTTGTTTAACTGCACAACCTCTTCTTGTTTGTTTTTGTCCTAAATTTTGTTATAAGTCAGAAACAGCACAAATCCGACATACCTTGAAGATACAACTAATAGCAAATTAAATACAAAAGAATTGCTGCAACAAATATGTATTTTATTTACTACCGAACATTTAATGCAGTTAAATACACATTCATGAAATAACAATAGAAGTCGGATCAGTTCTGTCGAATTCATCAGGTCCAAAATTCTATTAAAAAGTAAACATGGTTTCAAATAGCCAATTTTATTTCGACAAGCATAAGTAGATACATTGGGACGTGACATTTATTTCGGATGATACCACGTATTCCGATAGAAGGCTGTCAATAAACAAGGTGCGACTGACAGTATATTGACAGAAATAAAAATATCTACTCTGAAAGAAATATGTACATGTACAATAAAGATATTATATGACAATTAAAACTACATGGTTCTTTTTTAAACAAAAACATGTCTCCCCGATGACATCAAAGGGCCATTATTCAGTGAAAAATCATCTGAGCGAAACGAAACGACAATGATTCCCAACTACACTTTATGCATATCAATCCTGTGAAGTTTTGTTGAAATCCAACCAGTCGTATTTGAGATGAAGCGCAGACAAATAAATATGAATAAACACATCATAGGGCCATAACTCCGAGCATTATCCGAGCAGAACGAAACAACAAAGATGCACAACTACCCTTGTTGTTGATTAATCCTATGAAGTTTGGCTGAATTTCACCCAACAGTATAGGAGATGAAATGCTGACAAGCTGAAAGTGGACTGACGGACAGACAGACGTCAAAGACAAAATGTGTCTCTAAGGGAGACATAAAAATGAGGTCCGACTGTATATCAACAGAAAGAAAAACATCTATACTGAAACAAAAAAAACATAAATAAAAACAATTCTTGTATTGCGACATTGTACAATACTGAAAACTACATGACATCTCCTTACATAATAACTCTTACATGCTGCATTCAACAGAACATATTAACTTAACTATTGAATTGAAAAATATAAAGATCTAAATAATCATGTCATTTCATGATGCACCTCATTATTGAGAATAAAAGTAATGATATGTTGTATAATAATCATATTTCATGAGAGCACTTTTACTAACTAGATGACCTGAGTGAAGGCTACATGTCAAGCCCACCAATTGTCAAGAGAATACCAATATATAATGCTGTACAGTGAGTGCATATCTATTTCACCCATTTGTGACTTCTGAGTGTGATCTTGACCTTTGAGCTATCTTAATGTACTGGTAGGGTATGGGTCTTGCATGACACATGAGGTCATTATGATGAGCAATTGTGCCAAGACATTTAGGAATCCCAATGAATGACAGCGTAATATTCCGGACAAAATGTTTTGACTAATCTTTTTGATGTTTGAACTCCGAAGTGTCACATTGACCTTTGACCTACAGACATAGGTCCCGAGTGCAACATGCCGTCTCATCATGGTAAACATTTGTGCTACATAATTTGAAAATTTCTACATAGGTAGATGACAGTGTTATGATCAGTACAAGATGTTTCAGACATTTGACCTCCAAGTGTGACCTTGACCTTTGAGCTAAGAACACGTGTCTTGCGTGTGAAACACTGTTCATCATGGTAATCATTTGTACCAAGTTATTTGAAAGTCCCTCAATAAATGACAGTGTGATGGTCTGGACAAGATGTTTTAGACCCGTGTTTGACCTCTAAATGTGAGTTCGACCTTTAAGCTACAGACATGGATCTTGCTCGCAACATTCTGTCTCATCATGGTTAACATTTCTGCAAAGACATTTGAAAATCCTCCAATAAGTGACAGAGTAATGGTCCAGAAAAAGAATATCAAGACGGAAACACACACCCCGGATCACTGTTGTTGGGACTATATCGATATCATTGCAAGCAGGCTCGACAAAAATGTAACTTGTCTTCACTTGTTCCTCGCTGGTTGAGTTGGTAATATAGCTAGATAAATGTAAAAGAGTGAATTGTTCTAAATACTTTTGCGCTTCAAATACAACTTATTTGCTGTCAAGTTTAAATTGCCCAAACACACTGTAGACCATCTGTTCTCCTATAACCGGTATTCAGACTTGACTGAAGTCTTATTGGAACAACATTCTATTTAAAGACTGGAACATTTTTGTCTTTTTTAAAAATCAATGGCATATAGGTCTTGGCTTAAACTGGATCTTGCCAATAATTTGCCAAGATAATCAAACGGTTGACGCATCAATTATCAATCTCAGTGATCTACCACCCTTTCAGTCCAGAATTTTTTTTCTCTCTCAACTGGTGGTGATATTGGAGCAATGGTGGCTGAAATGTGTTTGGGATGATGCTCCTCAAGCGTCATGTTAACAACAGATTTACAACAAATTCCATACAAATTTCCATCAGCAGATTAGGAATATATTCATACTCCTTTGTCACAGTTCAATTATTGTTGGTTGCCTTTGAGTATCTTCATTTGCATCTGGAACAAAAATAGATTAGTTCATATTACTTGTAACCAAAATAAAAATCACTAAGAACATCAAGTTTATACAAGTTTGCATTGGAATCTACAAGGAAATTCAGATTTAGACTGTGCTGCACTATTTGCAAGTATCACCAGGATGTAACCAGTACTTTTTATCAAACTAGATTTGATATTCACATTCAGTTGATTTGAAATTTCAGTAGCAATAGTGTGCCAACCAGATAATGTCAAGTTACAGCAGTCAATTTTAGCTGTAAACTATTTATGATAATAACTTCACACTGATTAAATTACCAATATAATGTTTAGCATAAGTATTTGTCAGTCAGAAATATTACAAATGTTTTGCCTCTAAAGTTTTCAAGAATTCAGAGCAGAAGCAGTGATGACAAATGTGGAGTTTAGCCTAGACTTCCCAACTTTATTAATCAGTTGTCAATCACACTTGTTACTCAATAATGCTCAAAATAAAATAAAAATATGTAAACATAATAAGTACCTAAGCCATTTTGTTTTGTAGTCTAGTGGCTACTCAGTAGATGCATGTTGAAGCTTTCTTCTGCAATTGAAAATGTATTAACATCAAGCCTAAAAGCATGATAGGATTTATTGGAAATGCTGTACACCATATATTTACAGTAAAACCTCACTTAAATACCATCTCAATTAGACCACCTCAAAATTAATATCACAATTTGAAAGGCCATTTTCATTGTTTACTCTTTATTCAACCTCATTGTTAAGACGACCTCAATAAGAAAACCAGTTTTCAAGGATCTCAGTTACTGAGTTAGTGATGGCGCGATTATAGAAAATAATCAAAAATCATCACTGGACATCCGATGTCGGCGACATTAAAATATTACAGTTATATAGAAAAGGTTTCAATGTACTCAGTCAAATACAAATATACAAAGTAATAGATATGAGAAAAGTTTCCATTAAATAGAGTGAGAAACCTCAAAGTAACCATAGATATAGTGTAGTAACCTGGTAACTGGAAATGCAAGGGTCTGTTTTCATACTTTGATAGAATGAGAAAAGTAACCATTCAGTTGACTTGGTAACCAAAAGTAACTTCAAAGTAACCATATATATAGTGTAGTAACCTGGTCACTGGAAATGCAAGATTAGTTTTTTTCATATTTTGATAGTATGAGAAAAGTTACCAATAATTACAGAGAGTAACCAAAAGTCACTTCAAAGTAACCATAGATATAGTGTAGTAACCTGGTAACTGGAAATGCAAGGGTTGTTTTTTCATGAAATTCTTCTTTTTTTTAAGCATTTAGTATACTAGGGTAATGTTGAAGAAATTCTCCAAATTCTCCAAAAGTATGAGTAGGTACCAAAGAGATAGAAGAAGTAACCTTCAGTTACCAAAGGAAAGAGTGGGTTACTTATGCACCATTAGGGTCATATATGCAAAGTAAACATACAAAAACATTTATTGAATGATGAAATGATTTAATGACATAAGATCGAGTGTGTAAAACCTAATTGCTGTTAAATGTAGAAAAAATAGATATATATATAAAGTTGTATAAATGAAATTAACTGTCAGCATTGTACTTACACTAAAAAACAAAATGTTTCGATTATGTCCAATTCGGTTATCGATAATGAAACTTGTCCGATTATCCATCACTAGTCTCAGTGTGGTTTTATTATATATAGTTCAACAGAAATAGCTATTAATTTATAGCATTTTGTTCTGTTGTTTTATAATAGTATTCCTGATGAAGACTGACAAACTGAAACTCACAATATCAAATCTTTTTAAATGTTATTTCACAGCAAAGTAATCTTTTAATCTATGTTTGTACTAATAATTAGTATACTTACTGGCATGCAACATACATTGTACTATGGGAATCGTTTGTGCTTCTACTAAGCGTTTTGCTCTATGGTAACATTTTCCAAGGGCCTAGCTCCATTAGCACTGTTTTTAGAACAGACGCCCACTTTGTCTGAAATATATATAGATACTCTTAATGATAGAAGCCACTAGTTGAAATGTATGAATGAAATACAACAACAAATTCTATTCAAAAATGAAATCAATCAAAAATTTCCATAACACTGGACATTATAATTATGTCATGAGAAAATTCAAGATGAAAAATAGGATGTAAATGATCAAATAAGTGTCAGGGGTTCCATTTGACCCTTGTTTGACCCTTAGGATTCTGGCTGAAGGGTCAATTTTTCTCTTTATTGTAGGCATTTTGGCCATAAAATGGCAACGTCTGGTCAAAAATTATCAAAATGACCCTTGAGATTCAGCACCTAGTGGAATCCCCGAGTGTATAAATATATAAAACAAATGTTAACTGACAGTCATGAGCACGCACATAGACCGTATCGCTATTGTGGCGACTATATCAAGCCCATTGCTAAGGGCTCAATAATAATATACTTTTAACATAAAACCACTCTAAAATGAAGTGCATTAAAGAATGTATTACCCAATTGGTGGGTATATGCTGTTAGAAGATGGCTTCAATGTTTCATAGCTTCAAGAAAAAATTTACCTCCATTTCAAGTACAGTGCCACCTAATGTTTCAGCACAATGATTGGTTACATCTTTCAACAATGGTTTTAATACTTCATTGTCTTTCATACATGCAACCTACATTTAAAATAATCATGATTAGCTCCAATGCTTTTTACTCACCAGATTTACTTATAAATAGCTTTACTAATATTCCTATGACATGTAAAACATTCTGTACCAACAAACATTTTATTTTCTAACAAATATTTTCCTATCATGCTTCATGGTACAAATGTAATAAGAATATTATAGTAAATAGGCCATATAGAACATTAAAATAGTTAGTTTGAAACTTTCAAGTAACTGTGGTTCATACAGAACATTTGACACAAAATTCAAGTGCTTTTGAAGGATTTACTTCTTATCAGGACTAATGCTTACTACCAACTCAATACAAAGTTTAAAAAAGACAAAAGAACATGATTATCAAAAGAAAAGCATAAAAACATGCTTTACAAGATATCTAAACTGACATAAGAAACAGACAACACACTTGATTCCTATATACATCTATGAAGTGAGTCGGTAGTAGACCCTCATTTTCCAGTTATTGATTAGAAATGACATAATATTCTATCAGAGCAGAAATGTCATAAAATCATGTCTGTCAAATTGTTATTTGACTTAATTAACAGATGAAAATCTTTAAATAACAATTCAATGTAGTTACCTTACACACTGGAAATATCCTACTCCTCTGGCTGATAAAAGTGATATGTGGGGTCATCCAGATCATAATCAAGATCATAGTCATACATGTATGTCTTCTGTGTTAGAGCTTGATCATTCAAACTTCACCCTAAGTAAATAACATATACATAAATACATAATACATATAGGTCTTATGTTTTACAAACCAAACATTATCAATAACAAGGTGGGCATAGTTGTCCTGATTTGCTCACTTTAGTTTCACAGCTCAAACATTACAATCAGACATAATTTTACAAGGAATTAGTATGGGTATAGGCAAAGTGATAACACTTCCAAATTTGTCTGATGAATCTTAATAATTTTAACTATCAAGGTTCATCAGAATACACCTACAGAATAATTCGGTTGAATTTTACCAAGCATGGGGAATCAGCTTCTGAATCTTTCTATTTGACCAGCTGAATTAGTCTTATGATGGATCAAATTTATTTGAGAAGTTGTAGAAGTTGAGGCTAGGAAGCGTCTGAATAACTTTGGGATGGGAGACTTCCTCTCACTAAGCAGAAGCCCAAATGGACCAAAAATACGATGATCCATGACAAGACAAGGCATGAGGAAGCAAAACATACATCATAACAAATGCATCATACTACAGGTATAAAGAAATGTGCACTTAGTTACAATGTGTACTTTACATCCGAGTTACTAACATGATACTAGTACATGATACACTGCCTTAGAAGATTTTTGTTGGCCTATCATGTTGTACCAAGAACATATCTCTCAATTACATTGCCATCAGAAATGTAGTGGTTTGGGGTTAGACAGATAGACATCAGAACTTTTCCCCTTGATTTACCTCAATGGTAGCAGCGGTGTTTGATAGCACACAGTGGTTGAGCTTCGGAAGGGGGATGTGCAGTGATGTGGGATAAGAAGGCTATCAGTTTAGCTCAGTCAATAGAGCGCCGTCTAGTATTTCAGGGGTAGTGGGTTCGAGCCCTACCCCTTTAAATCACTTTCATAATCACCAGAGTTCATTAACTCTAAAATAATATACATGTGGGAGGAGAAATTGTCATTCTTGAGGGAATCAAACCCAGCTAGGTCACCTGGATTACAAGTCCAGCGAATTAAACACATATTTAAAGTATCCTTTACACACGTATATTGATCTTCGGAGGGTGGGGTACTGTTAATTTACGAAGCTGACTCCAGTCTATCATACATTCTTAAGCGAATTATACAAATACTTGAAATTTGACAACATATTGTTTACGTTCAATACGATAACAATCATTTTGAGAAAATCCCTCTTACCTGTCTATCACGCATTTTGCAACTGTAGAATCGTTTTGCGCTCCAATACACTATTTTACTTGAATCCACAAGATCACCTCGTCCCCGATGTTCACATTTTGTCAGCCGAAACAGTTTTTGTGGCTAGTTTGCGTACACATTTTAGCGATAGCCGTTTATTTAGCAGGCATCACGAAGGCTGTCAGTCTGTTTACAATTGATTGCGCACGCGCGGAATTCCAGTGCAAATTTCTGAAACCTCCCATAATCCTCAGCGCTGGTTCTATTTTTAATTTTTATACCGTTAGTAACGCTATAGATTTTGCGAAGGAAAAATGTTAAAAACTGGCGTAATTTCATAACTTTTCGATCATTTTAATCATTCAATTATCTTATTTTACTGTCATCGAACGAACAAGACGATACAAATCGGTTTTTGAAACAATTTATTGATTTTTTTGCAATTTAGAATCTGGAGTCGAGTCCCTTTAAATATATTAGCAGATGTTTAGCAATAGCATTTGTGTACAGAGTTATACAAGTTATAGTTGGTTCACTATCCATATTTGAATATCATGTGCAATTAAATGTGCACTTGTTTTATTGAATAAGCGTTGATCATCAACATTTATAATACGCATGAACTTCAAATGTCCCATAGTATTGCATTTTTATTCTTATTTGATACACTTATAATGATATATATCTGGACCGGTTTAATCCTTTAGGAACATGATAATCATTAGTAACGATTTATCTGATTTTCCTATCTAATATGCATGGTTGAGTTTGTACATTCTATCATACATAACAAAAATGTTCTTGCTTTTTTTCCTCAGTGGAATAACATAATTCATTTATACGAACAATGATAATAACCTAGATTTCATCATTTCTAAGTAGAATAATAAATTATTTAAGCTTTGCTTTCGTTAGATTATAAAATCAATGACCAATGTTTGTGAAATTCGCAGATTAAACACGAGGTAATTGTTTTAATGGCTAAATGTTATGATTCGTCCTATCACGAAACACATATTAATACATTTGCTTATAATGAATAAGGGAACCTTAATAATCCAATGTTTGTAAAATGTAAATGTAGATTAATAGATAAGTTGAAAGCAGGGCTGATGTGATTATGACTAATTAGAATATGAACACTTTTTAGATGTGTGTTTAAGAAGCCTTCGACTATACTCCACAAGACTTCATTCGTAGTCTGTACATCCACTGAGAATTCAGGCAGGTAGATATGCCAAAAATAGAACACCCCGTGTAGAAAGATTATGTTTAGTTTGTAATATTACTGATATTATAGATGAATTCAACATTACATGAACCTGTCCTAGTCAAGATGATCTTAGAAAAATATTTAAAACGTTGTTATTACATACATCCTTCTATGTGTACACATTTCTGCAACTATTGAAATCTGATGATAGAATTGAAATGATTACATTTGCATTATATATTACAGAAGCTCAAGTTGTAAGACATATTTTATTACATGTTGAAAGATAAATGCCGAGTTCAACCTCCGCCGATTTATTTTAAACTAATTTGTAAAATATATGACCGATTTCTATGTTTGATTTCTTGTTGTACAATACCGCTTTCTAAAACGTTGACAAAGTCTGTGTTGAAGACAATGTACGTTGTACAAGTCATCTGTTCTGTTCTGATATATACGTCCCGGGTGTCACAAGTGTGTTCTCCGTGACAATGTCATTCAAGGTAATACATCCAAAACAATAAGTCCCCCACCTCGAATTCACTAATTGCTTGAGGATGAACAAGTTCGTACTGGTTGGTAATCCAGGAACACTGGATCAGACAAAGCCAACACACTAACTTACAGATACACGTTTAATTCCCTTCCGTACTCATTTTATGAATAGACGACGGACGCACGCTAACAGATGCTTTGTATTTTGGAAGGAACAAATAATTACGACAACCGTTGACATTTCCAGATATAACGTAATGCAAATATTTCCAGACATTTCCTCATTTGTAACGATAATATGTTGCGAAATAAACTGCAAACATTAATGTCTGTCGCCGCCGAGTTGAGTGCTTTGGATGTCATTGGCATTTAAATACGAAGGTAAATCTAAATCATACATTGACACGTGTGCATTGTTTCCATTTTATTGTCTTTGGAAGTCTTCATTTAGTCATTTAAATGTCTAAACGTAATAGTAACGAGAAAGTTAATGCTAACAATATATTTCTGTTTAGACAGAGTGATACGTACGTCACGGCTTTGGATATTAAAAGTTTAATGTCGAATTAAGCTATAAATGCTTGTATATTGACAGTGTATGTATTTATTTGCACAATGATTATAAGCAGATATGGCTATCAGCAAACACAAAGAATACTCCTGTTGTTCATAAGAGCATTTCACTCTCGAATCATACTTTGAGTGATCGAAACACTGGGTAATATTGCCAGTAGTTTTGACTTCAATGTGTTTGCATTATTAACCAAAATGCATTTTAGTCAGTTAATATGTGAAGTATATTAACTCATAAATATGTTCAATTGCATATTTTTCTTGTATAAAACATTTGAGTAATTTTAAATTAGATCTGACTACAATAGTGGATGGGACGGAGTAAATTGTAACAGGAAACCCTACGCTCCCCACATAGATCCCAGGGTAACATCAGCATAAGAAACATTAGGAACTGAGGAATTGGAATGGTGAAGTAAGGAGAGTTGTCTGGCCGATTAACAACCCTTGGTCAATTAGAGGGGACAACAGGGGGGGGGGGGTCTAAGAAAGCAAGTTGGCCACGGACAGAAGAGTGGGAACACGAATACTATACTAGACCAAGTAATTGTAGAAGGGGAAAGGGAACAATTATATTAATCTAAAATACATGAAGTGAAATAATAAGTATATAGCATTTTACAGCCTTCGAACTATCGGTAAAATACTGAGTGTTTAAATCGATTTAACAGTCTGCTAACCTTACACTGATCCGCTATAAGCTAAATACAGTTTACAATTTCAGTAAATTAATAAATTGTTAGTTGCTGGGAAACTGTACTTTTTTTCAATAACACAAAGACAAACGATATTAATTTAGATTGTTGCCGAGTTAAAAATTATTTCATGATACTGTAAAAGTCCCTTTTTCGCGAGGTTTTTATTTTTTCGCGTTAAAATAACGCTAAAATAGGTGTTTATCACTATCTCCGAACATCTCAGCAAGGGACTCAAGAAAATACCCCCCCCCCCCCCCCCCCTGGAAATTCGCGTAATAATTATGAAAATAATAAAAATATCAACAACACCAATCTGAAAACATCAATGTCATCAAGCGAGTTCATTTCAACATAAATTAATTATTGCACGAAATGATTTTAATCTAAGCTATCGTTTATATTGCTAAATGTGCGCATAATGAACAGAACTTGTCAAATGTAGAAGTGAAATCAGCAAAGGTACCGCAGCCTTATTACTTATGTAATAATTACTTCAATAAAATCGCTGTGTTCGCAGATTTTGATTAAACGCGTGATTGTATATATGATCCAGAATATCTATGGGATGATACAGTAAATCTTGTTAGTGCTTTTCTATATTTATTTACCAGCACTATGACTAAATAGGGCTGAAATTTGAAGTTTGAAATTAATTAGTATGTATTTGCTCTGCTTGATTATTCAATATCACTATTCCAATCCTGAAAATATTGATCAGTTAATCTCTGTCTAACCATAGAAAACAATAATTTGTTCCAAAAATACCATAAGTTTGATTAGTACATTTCTGGCCAAAGATAACTTACTTGGTTCAATTCAAAATTATGTAACGCCATATCATAAACAAGTCTAACATATTGTCAAAATACTTATCCAATATCTACTTGATAAGTCTAAAACATCATTCATGTAAAAGTTTCATCTTAAAAGTTGCTTCATGGCTTGACCGGTCATAGAAATATTTAAGGATTTCTGCCACATGTTTACGACTTACAACACATTTCAAAATGTGCAACTGTCAGGTAGCAGTGACACATACTGAAAGGTAGACAATCTCAAGGGTTTGCCAGTATCATATGAACAAAAATACTGTGTATAAATGTACAAAATTGTCCACACTTAGGTTTCAGTTTTGTAAACTCCATCTGAGAAATTGGCAAATCAAATACATTGTATCTGCATTTTACATATGTCACTCCATCACTCCAGGATGTTCATTGCTGCACTTGAATATTAATATATTGTTCAAACTGCCCTTGTCTTCATGACAACACATTATTCAATGACAGTTAGCAGTCAAATGGAACTTTCTGTACAAGTTACACGAATCATTGATAGTATGATGCATTATTTTCATTGTAAAATGAAGTACCGATACAACGGTGTTCGGTTTCTATGCGACTGTTCAAACACATCTTATCTGCGGACAGTAGTTCACTTATGTTCTCCGGTGTCGTGCGCTTTCGTGGAGGCCGCCATTTTGTTCACTACATGGGAAATCCATGAATACGTCATACCTCATGGAAAACATTATTGTATCATTGTGTTTTTGCTGAACTGTACGTTATTAATATTTAAATCGTTCACATTTAACAGGCGACAATAAAACAAAAAGTATGCGAATTTATTCAATTTAGAACAGGTTCCGTAAATCGTCGATATTTAACGGAACGATGACGGAAAATTGCATTTCTCATGACTTCACGCGTGATACGGCTGCGGCGTTGGCAGACATTTCCCCCTTAATTTGCAATATTTAATAAGCAAGTTTCTTTGAATCCTTTTTTTCTAGCTGATGTCGCAAATGCTTACCGCTATTTTTTGTTAGACAGGGACTACTTTCTTCAGGAGTATGTATAGCCTTATGCGATTCAGAATGAAATAGTTGGGATGACTCATCCGACGAGTGTCCGCGGATTTCGCCTACTATAGCAATTGGATCTGACGAGCCCCTTGCTCAAACGGAGTAACCGTGTCATGACTGATGCATTGTCATAACGTATATTGTGTATATTCACAATGTTCATCATACTCGGTACCCGGGCTATTCATAATATATAACTGACTGTAAAAATCTCGGACTCATCAATAATTAATGAAGTGAATTCCAGCCGCTTGATTGGCCGCATGACACACACCTCATGCGATACCCGTGTGGTCAGGCCATAACACGGGCACCTGTTCCTTTACGTATTCACCCTTGCGCCTCTTCAAATGCCTTGTGTTTCATGGACTGTTGTTTTCCCGTAGGTCTATGTTGAAAGGCATTGTCGGATGTATGAGGCGCTCCCTGCAACAACTTATTCACTCTCATTAAACATATTGGTATTCGTAATAATATTGTGATTTATGTAAAGCAGCGACATTAACTTACATTAAAAATACATTAATAATTTAAACACACTTACATGTTATACCCATTATTATGTTTAAACAAAACAATTAAGATGATTAATGTACTATTAAGATAAGTTTTCCATTAGCAATATATGCAATCAATGCATTCGATGTTTCACTCTGAAGGTATAACAACGTACTAGACGATTATTAGTCTAAAGTGTACTGTGCTTTGGTAATATCCTTCTGCGAAGAAAATTTTGCTAAAATCGTACTTTGAATGTTTACCAAAGAACGACAACAAAAAAGTGCGGACATTAAATATGAGACACTTGACAGTACACATTTATATTTGTATACTAATGATAAATGGAATTAGTTGTATTGGTAAGTAATTAGTTAAACTCTTTTCATGTTGGGCCGCAGCCTCTCACGAGAGAACATATGTCCGTGAAATAATTGCCCGCGAAGAACACTAATTCTTTATGATATCTTTTTCATACTTATTTAAATTGTATGTTAAAACCTATACCTATGTATGGATGTATAATATTCAAGGAATTTGTTTTTTAAACTAAATATTAAATGTTAGCCATTAAGTACTCTACAAAGCGGGTTTTTAAATATAACATACGTGTCATGATAACCTATTATACATAATTGTATGTGAATTAAGTATTTTATACATTTAAGTACATTTTGACACAAGTGTGTCGTAGCCATTCCTTGTGCACCTGTTCCCTTGCAAATTTACTCACATACCTCCTCAAATGCCTGATGTTTTATGGACTGATATTTTCCCGAAGGTCTGGGATGGGAAGGCATTATCTTGCGTATGTGGCGTTCCCTTTAGCAACTTGTTCTCTATTTTAGGAAATACTACGTTTTCAAAATAAAGTACATTATATATGTTAATTCTTAGTCGTCTTGCCTAGGTTATCATATATGTTTTGAATAGCCTGGGTACAGAGGATGAATGTTCATTCAAAGGGTAATTACATCAAGCCATTTTTCGATTTCATGCACATTTTACAAAGTAAATATCGGACTGATTAGGCTATTGTAAGTTGATCGTTTATTTTCTTTGTTATATTTGCTTTTGGCATTGCTTGTAGCAATTCTCTCTCTTTTAAACTACACGTATCAGTAATTGTGTACATCCAATTCCGCCTGGCTCAGAATACACGCGTACATATTTAGTTTAGTCTCATTGACGTACATTTGTAAGTATTTCCATTTTACAACATAACAGTCGTATATACAAAGCGGACAATTCTTTTCTTTTCTAAAACCATATGACTCCAATTTAGTTATACTTTAAGGTTTTGATAGATATTAATGGTATACATACAAACATCTGATACATATGGGTTCTTCGATTCAAACCATTTTATTTTGCAGGTATTTCGTTCTTTCACAAAATATGTTTTTATTCCGTTTACGTAAAGAGTAAAGTAAACCATAAAAAATTCGACCACCCTTGGGACCCTTGAAAACTGGTCATTTTATTGAGGTGGTCTTAATATTGAGTTTAAATGAAGCGCGAAACAGTGAAAATAGACTCAAAAGTGTGTTCTTCACTTTGAGGTGGTCTTATTTTTTAGGTGGTCTTTAGGTGAGGGTTAACTGTATCAATTTAGATCTGGACCAAACTAATCGTTTTGCATGAACAAATATGCTGGCTAGTAGGCGAAAATCGGGCGGTAGTAGTGGTTTTGTTCATAGCTCAATTGTAGATACTAAGTAGTAGTAAGGTAGAATATAGTAGTCAAATTGTTGGTACATCAACGAACTGAAGTATACTTATTATGTCCATGCGGATATAATGCTAAGCATTATGCATGTACCGCATTAACAATCTCGTCCTTCAAATATTTTTACTTTCAAAGTGTATTATCAGCCTAGGATCAATATTTAATTATACTTGTATATTAGTTTTGGGCGACAACAATTGAAGGATAAATTATACATGCTTGCAGTTTGGTGCATTATATAGAAGTCCGTTAACAATCTCATCCATTAAATCCTCCCGTTTTTCCTCTATGATTCTCATTTATATCCCATATGGTCGGTCAGGCCATTCCATGCGCACCAGTTCCCTTACCTATTTCCTCTTGCGCCTTCTCAAATGTCTTGTGTTTTTTACCGTTGTTTTCCCGGAGGTCTGTGTGGAGAGGCATTGTCTTATGTATGTGGCGTTCCCTGTGGCAACTTATTCTCTCTTTAAACATGTTGGCATTCGTAATAATATTGTGATTTGGGTTAAGCAGCGACATAAACTTAAATTAAATACATATTAATAATTTAAACACACTAACATGTTAGTCCTATGATTATATCCAAACGAAAAAAATAAGATGATTGATGTACTATTAAGATAAGTTTTCCATTAGCAATATACATTATGCAATCAATGCGTTCGATGTATTACTCTGAAAGTATAATAACGTTATTAGACGATTATTAGTATATATATAGTGTACTGTGCTATGGTGATATTCTTTTGCGAATAAAATTCTTTGAATGTTTACCAAAGAACGACAGCACAAAAAAGTGAGGACATTAAATATGAGACACTTGACAGAACTCATTTATAGTTACATACTAATATTAGATGGATTTAGTTGTATTGGTAAGTGGTTAATTAGTTATACTCTCTTAGTTTTGAGCCACAACATCTCAAGGGAGAACTCGAATTCTGTATGATTTAGTTCTTCATTTTCTTATGTAAATTCTATATTAAAAACTAAACATATGTACCAATATTCTATTTATGTGTAGAAATTACTTTACTACAATTGTTTTTATTAAATTGTTTTTATCGTTTACTTTAATTGAAGTGTTGGAAATTTATGAAGCATACTTATTTTAATTGATGGTTATGTTGTGTAAGGACTGAGTAACTGTCATTTCCTTTCAGTGCTACGAAACTTAGCGTTGCACAAGCAAGCATATCAAACAAGTACCGGTTGGTCTGGTGTAGCAAGCCGGGCGGTAGATGGGAACACAAACGGTGTATATTATTCTCATTCATGTTCGCATACGGGGTTTGACCATACAGGGGAATATTGGGAAGTCGATCTTGGCCAAAAATGTCTAATCGATCACGTGACAATCTACGACCGAACAGATAGTTACATAGGTGGTAAGGAAAATTGCTATTATTATGTTTGTTATGCCTTTATTCAAATAAATTTGACTCGTCCCGGACACAGCTCGAATCACGCATGAAAGATCATCACCTGACACGGAATAGATGGCGGAATAATAATTGATTTCAACGAAGTTTTAAGCTCACAAGCATGCAATTACAAGACATAATAGTTATGTATGATTCGATTAAAAATGAGACACAAATTTCTCCAAATCATAATTGTTCGTATTTAATACTTGACCCAAACTAGACACATTAAATAAACCTAATATAAATTTTATTGAATTTATTTAACGAGTCTCCTAAAACCGATCAAAACGATGCTTTGCCGAAATTTCGCGGTTTTAGATGACGGATTTGATAAATTCAATAAACAATGAACACGAATGTGAGATTCTACTTATTACATAACAGCAGAAACGGCTGATTTTCACAAAAAACATTACCTTAACCCCCAATATGCAAGCAAAATATGATGTGTGTAATTAGGTCTTTGGTAAACAAACGTTGACGCTTTAAGTAGTTCAGACATTTTTGTTTCAGGCACAATATATGAGTTCGAATGATTACACCATATATCATGTTCAAATTAACAAGACATTAATTTGAACATGAAATAAAATGCCATATTTTATTCAAAACAATATTTAATAATGTCAACATCGTGTGAGCGCGCCCACGTCACGCTTGTTTTGTTGTGACGTCGAACGCAGTGAATTATGGGTGTTATTACCACTTTACACTGTATGTTATGTTATAAAGCCGGTTTCGTTTCAGCAAATATCTCTAAACAACAAAGCTGTACGTTCCTCCTATTGTGTTGCTCTGGAGATGTTGTATGTTATGACAATGACCCAGACTCAAAATTGAAATATGTTCGGTTGAAATTATCAGACAAAACATAACACTTTTTTAATGTTCAAGATGTAACATAGAAATATGTGATTCACAGGAACTGCATGTAAATACAGACAGTTGAATTACTGTTGAACTTACGTTGGCGTTGGTTCTTTCTATTTTTAATTAAATTTACTTATTTTGAAATTGTTTGTTTATAGAGGCAGATTTTTCTTTCAGCTAGTTGGTTACGAAATGTAGAATTGTATCTAGGATGGGACCACTCGTCATACATTTTGGCTGGAACACGTAAGGATCCGGTTGTAGCCTCAGTAATATTCAATATAACTCCGAGAAGATTTGCACGTTGGGTTAGAGTTACAAGGCATCCAACAGTCGAATTGCATCTGGTCCTATGTGAAGTGATAGTATATGGTCGAGGTACGTATCTAATTTCTATGGAAATAATAAGGATGTAATATATTGTGCACTCGAACATGTGATAATGTTGTCAAAACAAAGCACCCATTAATTGTGTGCAAATCATGGACATATCCAACAATATCACAAACAAAATTGGCTATTGCAATTAAACGTATTGCTGCCAATAATTACCAATTCCTTCTTCCGCAGGCAACTTAAACCACCTCCACACGAATTAGAGGTGTTATCGACATACTTAAAATGTATTTCTCTTTTATACTCTTGCTGTTTTGTATCCCCCTCAAGTACGTGTAGCGATTGTATATTGTTATGTCTCCTCCGTACGTGTTCTTTCTTCTTCCGTTGAACCGTATTATAGGTGATTGTGACTTCTCTTAATCACGTATAATAAATAGTAAAAGCGATTTTTTATTTTTATCAAAACTATTAATTGACTTAAACTCACAAAACATGTTTTGATTTTAGATACAAAAGTCAAGTTCAGGGGCATTGAAAACTCGTCTGGAATTGGACAAGTGGTTGCAGAATATAGCGCATCCTCTTCACTTCAATGTTCTGTGATGTGTACTAATTCTGACACATGCGCGGGTTTCAATGTTGCAGACGGACTTTGCAGCCTTCTCTCGACATCAATCTACGAGCTCGCACCTAATTCAAATACCACATTTTATTTGCCCATGACGTAAATTCGATACCTGATAACAGAACACAAAGTAACATAATGAATGAACACACAAATGATCACTTAAAGATATATTATGCTCATTTTTGTTCAATATTTCACCGATACAAACATGAAAAATATGTATATACATACAGTTAAAACATTAATAAACATACAATAACAAAGAATGAACTCATAATGTATTGATCCGTATTTCGTGAAAAAAGATGTATGTACATCATAAAATTTAAAATCAGGCTATTTTTCAAGTTTTGTCTGTTAGTAATATGGTAAAAAAAGATATTTCAATCAGTTATACATTGCAATGGTTCATATTAGAGATGTTAAAGCCAATGCAACAGCAATACTGGATGAAGCAAATTCAAACATTTTATGTTCAGATATGCCAGACACATATTTTAAATAAACTTAGTATATTATTTAAAGATCGTAAACTAAGTTATATATTAATACCTGATAAAAATATCTTAGATTCAACAATTTAGTGTTATACTTTTGCTGGCTCGAGCTGTAGTCAACGGCTGTCACATCACGCAATAGATACGGTAGCATACACACATTTTAAACTTTTAAATTTTCAAGTGTTTACCAAGCAATTGTATTCATGTAATGTATCTAATATGAAAACACATTTATCTTAACGAGCTGAACATAAATATGTATTGTGTAATGTTTTGCTTTAATAAGTCTAATAATATACTTAATTTTTCTGATTGTAACTCATTAAGATATACACGATAGAACACGCATAAACGTATCTCACAAAGGCATTCAAACAATATAAATCCTTACAAAAAATATCAAGTTTAAGCGTCATTATAATGCAACAATAAATCAAATCATTGTTTGCGTCCTCAGGCGGGTAGATTTTCGTCAATCTGATAAAAAAACAAATGTCAAACATTTCCAGCAATGATGTCAAAACATAACGACATTTGCCCATGGCTAGATAACAATGTGTCAGATAGCCAATGACCATTTTCAAAAGCCAAGTCTCGGTACTTTGTGTCGTTTTTGTTAGCTAGTAGTTGGTATTGGTGTCAAAATGTATACTGTCTTTGTTTGTGCGGAGAAAGATTATTGTACGAGTATTGATTTATGTTTTTTCCTGCCTAGTAGGTAAGCTTCGGAACATGAACTTCACACGTAACATATATAGAATTTGGTATGGCCAAATTGTTCAAAGAGAGATGAAGTTGCTACAGGGACCAATATGAGTCTGCCCATCCGAACGTAAAACATTTGAATGGGTTTCATCCAGTGTTGTGGCTACATACGTTAACATATCAAACTATATCCGAACGAGTGTAACGTAACGCCGAGGCAAAAGGTATTGGCCTATCACTTTATGCACGGACAAAATCCGGAAGTTAAAAACAGAATTTAAAGACATTACAATCTTGTTTTTTGACAAATACAGAAGAATTGCATTTTAGTGCTTTCTTCTTTATGCATATTTATTGATGTTCTATCTGAACCTTGTGCCCCTGGTCCCTTAAGTATGTACCATGTTTTATGGACTTGTTTTCCCCAAGGTCTGTGTGGAGAGGCATTGTCTTAGTATGTGGCGTTCCATGTAGCAACTTATTCTCTCTCTCTATTACTATAATACAGAATACAAGAGGATTTTAGGGTAAGGCCTCCTCAGGATCGATATGATGGTCGTGAGTTCGAACCACGCGTTGTTTTGTATTTTGATCACAATTATCACATTTCCGAAATTTGCGTGAGTTCTGATAAGTAAACCAGGTTAGAGTTACACGAGTGTTTAGTATTTATAAGATATTAGAATCGATGCAAACTTACTATGTAGTGTTTTTATCATATTTGCTAAGTCACAGTATTTGTGCCAATTGGAGATTATAGTTATAAATGGTAAGGGTTCTGTACAGTGCCACAAATGACATTATCCTACTGTGATTTAAATTCAAAACTTGTGCAGTAAGGAGAAAACACGCACCGTAAACAATATCCTCACGGAAAATTAATGGTGTTAAAAAAATGATCATTTGCGATATATATTTATGGCACTTAAACGGTTAGTATGTATTATCTGCCACGTTTTATTTATAATAATGGCTTATTTGTTAATGTTTATGTTTAAAACGTTAATGTTTTCTTTTCGTAACTCATTCTCAGTAATGTTTATCTAGCCGCCATATTGAATACTTGTAAACGTCACAGGTGATAAAGGTTAAGGGCTACTGACGTCATAGGTCAAACTTACTACCTATGCTGTATTTACGATAAATTTCAATATAGCTTGCTATTTGAAGATGAATTTCTCTTTTCGGGTTTGTATATTGCAGAATATATTTATGTTGTCATGAAAGTTGATATTTTAGCTTTTGATCCATGTTCACATTTTAGTGACTTACACAATTGAGCGATTATTGAAGTATGAAATTCTCTTCTATGAATGTTTCTACGTCATATTTATTTGACGGGTTCCGGCAATCCCGCAATATTTTCCTTGCTTGGAACTTGCAGGAATGTGGTCTCTTTTTGAGGAACTCAGGCACTTTTTGTGACGGACGTTAAGAGTATATATAAGCTTTCCGTCACTGAATTTGAGGACTCCACCTTTTTAGACGAGGAACCTCTGTTGAAGACATTTTATTTAGTAAGATTTATTTTTTTGAGTTTTTATCGTACCTTTATGTATCCAGTTCGATTTGTACTGGTTTTTTCATGAGTTGGATAAATTTAGTACTTTTTGTCTTCAAACTCAGATTAAGCAATGCAACTATTTTAGACGTCAGCAACGGATTTTGAGCTGATGTAGTTTAATCTATTCAGTGTTTGCTGATCTTGACAGTATTTGAGACCGTTGATATTGCTTGAGATTTGTAATTTGACTTGAGATTTCTGTGATTGTGTTTTCCGCTATATATGAGATTATTGAGATTATAGTGAACTTTGTTTAATTTGATGCTGTTTTGAATGCTTCACGGTAGTCTGCTCTTAATATTGGCTTGTGATTGTATAGTATAGTAATAGTATAGTAAATTGTTTATTAGAGTGATATGTGTATGTAGTAACAAGACAATAAATATGTAACATACAATAAATACACCTGGCCCAATGGACCTATAAGTCACTGTTTAACATTGAGTACAGCTTGATATGACATGAAATTAAATAAATAAGTATAATACTTTGACAAACTTTTGCACTTGTATTACATATTTGTGTAATTGAGAGATAATACACAACGTTTCTTATGAAAAGAAGAATTGTTTCTGACGGTATATAGTACTTTGTTTAAATAAAAGACGAATTTTAACGTTTAAGATACGCTTTAAAACCAAATATTTTGGAACTTTTCTCGGGTAATCGTTAATCAATGTTCTAAATTTAGTTTCGTAGTAACTTTCATTTCTTATATAATCAGAAAATGGGCAAACGATTAAAAAATAGATTTCATCTTCGATCATTTGCATATATCAATGTTTACAGAGTCTCTGATTTGGGGTTTCTCCTTCATAGCGTCCAGTTTCTACCCTAAATGCCGCACCTAAATTGTGCAAGTAATGATCTTTCATACTTCAGTAGATTCAATTTAACATATTGTTCTGCATTGAAAGTGTCTTTAACATTAAGTTCTCAATTTGGACATATTTCTAACACTGATATACCACGTGTCTGAGTAGAGTAGTCTTACACTTTCTTTCGCCATGCTAATATTTATAACGGTTTAGTTTTCAAAATAATTTGATAGCATTAGCTTAGTCATTTATGATTAAAATCCATGCACCATTTGTTTGTACAGCTTTCATAATCCATGTTAAATACACTTTCCAGTAAACGATTAAAGCCTAAGTAAACTAGTTTAGTGTGTATACCATATTGCTATAGATCTGTTCAAATTTGCATTGTTTGGCGTTCTGACTAATGTTTTCTGTGTTTGAACAAAAATAAATATTGTGTTTGAAGTTTTATTAGTTTGTCGTCAATCTCGTAGTTAGGAATTTTACATTTTATTTGGAGTAAAGCTTTGGTTTATTGGTGTCTGTAAACTTTGTGATCAATCGTCCGGCCCGTGTCTGTCCGTTGGGCCTTGAATTCTCCGGCGGGCTACAATATCTTTAAAACAAAGGACCGAAAGTCCTGAAAACCAGCGCGTTGAAACCAAATACAGGAGTATAAAAAGGTGGAAAATTATGTACTGTAAGGGAACTGTGAGGCATGAATAAACACAAGAGAGCATTTTCATGGCGTTTTGTGGACAAGTAACGTTCACTAAGGCAGAGTTTCGATGGTAGAAAACGGACGAGTTCAAGTTGTTTTGAACGGGCTTACTCATCTATCTTGGGACTTATTAATTATCGTTATTTTGCGGCCAATTTAGAAGCAAGCATATTAGTTTAACAGCTGTCAATTTCAACACCTGTTAAGCATTTTGAACTTTTTCTGAAGTTTTGTGAATTTATTTACTAGCCAACTTCGTGGATCGTAGTATAGCCATATTGGAAAAATATGTGTTATTTCCAGTGATGTAGGGACATATCTTGCTGATTTTCGAAGGGAACCAATATGTTACTTGTATAAAGATACATCTCAATTTTGATGTTATTGCATCCAAAAATTCCAAACCGATGAATATGGTATGTACATTAATCTGTTAACAGACATACGCACAATGCACACCGCTCTTCATTTGTGCATGTATATATAGCTACATACATTATGTTGATTTGATCAAGGAATCTTTCCGAGGTCATTCGCCTCCCACTGCTTACTTAAGTGGGAAAGCCGTCTGTCACTTGCAGTGAAATTAAGGAATGCACTAGTTATGGAGACCAGGTAGATCGTGTATAGACTGACAACACCTTTAAATGACCAAAACTTTTGATTATTAAACCCAAAAGAACTCAACCAAACGTTATGGAACCATGCACTGAGCAAACTAAATATAACCACAGGTGAAGTGACCGTGTCGTACTAGTTCAGATTGCAGTTGTGAGTGGTAAATATTTAGATGAATACAATATTGCATTGAGATGCATCCAGATTGTTTTCATTTCATTGCAGCATTCCTTGGAAATTGAAACATTTAACATCCACTAGGACTTAAACTGGCATGGCTAGCACAGTTAGTAACGTGCTTGACTATCCATCCGTAGGTCCTGGGTTTGATCATTGGTCCGACCAACTCCGGTCAGTGGTGATTTTGATCTTTCCTAACTAATTTGCATCACACCGTTTATTCAAGTGAGAAGCTGACAGTTGCTTGCAGTGAAACTGGGAAAGCACTTGTTACATGTATTGAGCCCATGTAGATCGTGTCTAGGCTGACAATGCTCATAATGACCAAACCTGTTGACAAGGCGTTAAACCCGAACACAAATCTACTAAGGCTTTTTTTTAGTGCATATCAGCAGTAATAACGTTTGGGAGACTTGACAAACACAATGGATTAAAAACAAGGACAGACGAATATTCTACAGAGGAAAGGCAACAAAATTGTGTAGAATTTCAAAAAAATTAATAAAAATAACTGAGATCGTGAATAAAAGTAACACATAATACAAACTTAACAACAACAAATAGTTCCCACAACTACAATATATACCTCCACTGTTCTGAATCATTTCCATATACAAGGTAATTGAGAAAATACCCAACAAATTTGCATGCGACAACCGCCTTTTCCTTAACTTACTGAGCCCACATGAGCGTAATGGTATAACAAAAATGTTATAGCCGATTTGTCTATCATCGTTTACATTATATTCCCTATACACTTAAATGACATTTGCCTATCAATATGGCTGACAATTGAATTCAGAACAAGGGAGGTAATATCTTTTACAAATGCTTCATAAATTTGTCCAATAAATGATAATGACTAGTAGTACAATATGAAACTAGATGGTAGTTTTTTAATAAAAACATATGTCTCCCAGATGGCAGTTTGTCAGTAATTGTAATACTGGTACAAGATAATAGAATAAAATATCAAGCAAACAAAAAATATAGTGTTTGATCAGTTCACCATGCACTGTATATGTATAAAAACATCAACAGGCCATAACTCAGTGAAAAAACATCAGAGCTGAACAAAACAAGACGAATATACACAACTACACTTGATGTTGAACAATCCTATGAAGTATGGCTGAAATCCAACCAGCAGTATTTGAGATAAAGCACGGACAAGCTAAAGTGGACGGACAGACAGACGCCGAAGGCAAAAACAATGTGTCTTCCTGAGAGGGAGAGACATAACTATACATATAATAAAGATACAAAGTGTATCTACAATCTTGATACTGTAAAATATGTTTTGGAGTTTTATGGTATACAATCAATATTTGTAAAGAAATGGATGATATACTTTATGTTGTGTATTTAAAAGAACTGAGCATACTAATGTAACAGTTTTTGGTGTATAGAAAGACTTCTTTATGGAGAGCAAGTATCCTGTTTAAAGACAAGTCGCCTTAATGCAGGAGCATATGCGTTTAAAGCACTTTATAAAGGGCTTGGACAATGGCACAAAACAACTGTGATGAGAACATGAAAGGCAAGGAAAACTTACAGTATATACATATGTAACAACACAGCCATTTGTCTTGTTTATAATAAATGCTCTACATTAATCGAAGGATGCAAAATTTGGTGCGTTTATCAAACAGACATCTAAAAGTTTCCTATTGCTACATATTATGAATACTTTCAAATTCATAGTCATATGACACTGGTGGTTACTAAATCCTGGCTTACTTTCCACATAAAATCTATAAACAGAAGTATCTCATGAATATAATTGTAAGCATGACACATATAAGGTGTACATATGAGAAGCGCCATGAGACCTTATTTTAAATTTTATTTTGTTTACAATTCGTAATGTTTGAGCCTTAAAAAGAAGGAATCAGAAATCTCTTTGCCAAAAGTTCTGATTTTAGAACATTTTAAATACTGTAAATGTATTCTTACAAAGCAATTGGCACAATATAAAATATCACTAAATTTTGTTCATATACCACTATCGTTATTTCATATTAACAATAATTGTATAGCACATTGAGACATGGGAAATGTACAAAACATTGGTAAAACTCTGTCAACAATATCATGCACACCAATGTTAAGGCATATAAACATGATTATAATGACGGCGAAATGTGACGTTTCTGACACCACTTATTTTCTCACGTGCACCACATACATATAAGTATCGAAATCTGCACTACAAAATTACTGTTAGTAAAATGTGCTTGTTCATATATTTAGACAAATACCAAAGTTTTTGGTGTACTGAAAATGTCTGGTGTGTTTCAGTAACATTTGTGAAGCCATTTCATGAAAACAGAGCAATGGTATGCACGTAATTAATGTATGAATCATAATGTAAATAGTACTGAGGGTCAGAACATGAGGATTTTTGGAAGTTTTCACAACATACATATAGGGAAATAGACTCGACCCTGGGCGGCCATGTTTTTATGACGAATCAAAATCTCTCGTATTTGTGTCAACCTAGTAACATTTTGCTTAAATTTTGTGGTATTCCACGAAATGGTTTCAGACGATTTGTTTTTAGAAACATAACAAGAAGTCAGCAATTAACAGTACATGAACATTTATGAAAAATAAATCTAAAAGAAATGTATAGAAAAAATGTATAACACAATATACTGCAAACAGTACATTAGTATCCATTACAAAATAAAACTATGGTCTCTCAAGAGACCGAAATATTCCAATCTGTGCAAAGATACCTAATTTGCAAATAATTCTCTTACAATATGCAAAAGATAAAAAAACAAGATCATTTCTACAATTAACACTATGTTTATTCATCTAAGGTAATGTTCATGATGTCACTACCCTTACGTGTAATGACCAGGGAAAGAGGTACATCTGCTGTCAATGTCTCAATGTTGACAGTACCATCGTTGCTGACAGCAGCAGCCAGCACCTGCTCGCACCGCACAGAGATGATGCTGTCATTGTCAATCAGCAGCTCTGTGTCAGCCTCCTCAACAGAAACAAACCTTTGAAACAACAGTTGGTGTACTAGTCTTATGCAATTAACAAAATGTCAAGGATTATAACAAACATAATATATTACTGAAGAAGTAACATAAGCTGTAATACCAAGTCCCCCAACTGTATTTTGTAACATATATTAATATGAGCCGCAAGACTGTAAAAAATATTATATACATTAGTTAATTGTTATGCACACTTTTTATTTGATATCGATTGATGCTTTTTTTTCTTATAATTGTAATATTATTACTTTCCTTTTTTTACTTAAAGGTATAACTTTATGGCGTAATGTTCGGCGCAACTTTTAGTATGCAAATTTGAACTACAACAAAAAAATTGCCAAAATGTTACGACCGTCAGTCATTCAATTACGCTATACTACAGAAACACCGATACCTGTTAGGGGAGATCACTGCGTAGGAGTCTGGATAAAAATAACTGGTACATAAAACCAAGAAAGTATTCTTAATTCCGACACCGGACAATTCCCCGTGGGGATGACTAACAACACTAATTACAGGATAAATCTTGAAATACACGTAGTTGTTAAGGCAAACAATATTATGTTCATCTGGTTTTCATACAACAATGGCTTGTTTACAACAATAAGAATAACGCTTCTATCGTGATCAATATTTCTTTTTGCAAACATAACACCATTTACGCAATAATTGTGTTCATTTCTTTGCATCGGAAGAAAAGTTATAAACCCAATTCGATAAAGCTTTCAGTATCGATTTTTCCATTATATTGGGTATAGGGTGGGAAGGTTGTTAAAATCATATTTCATTTATGATAAATGCCGTTTATAAGTCAATATCGGACATGGCTTAGTGGTAAGAAGGAGTGCTTTCAGAACTGAAAATCATAGTTCGATTCCCCATGAAGACCTTATTTTTTATATTTTAACATGAAACCTCTCAATATATTCACTAATATAACAAGGTGGATACTATGTTTGTTGCATGTTTTGACATTTAAAAAACAAAAATTATTTGTTTTTGTGTGTTGTTTTTTATATCTCTAATCATGTTCTTTTCTTTTTGATAATATGTACAACAAAACGATAATACATGTAAGTCAATCCATTTCGAAAGCTGTGTCCGTGTCCGTATAATCCTCGGTCTCACTGGCCGTATCCGTACCCTCCTCGTCGCTGACGTACACGATGAAGATGTCGACAGCACGTTCAACCGCCAGATTACTACGCCAGAACTGCTTCTCCAAGTCCTCAACATGCCGGCAGCAATTCACCCAGTCCTCTGGCTTCACCGATTGTATGGCGTCTCGGGTCAGCTGCTCAACATCAGCTTTCTTAAAGGTCAAGTTGGATTGAGCAACTTTGCCTTTTACCTGTAATTAAAAATAAAACAGAACATTAACTTGTGTGTTAGCTGCATAAATGTACGCATACATAGGCAAAACCTGATGTTGACACAATATATATGTTGTATGATATTACTAGCAAGCAGATAACTCACCTGCGCCCATATAAGCTCTATGGCATTCAACTCAGCGTGGTACTGGGGGAGCCTCAGGAATACGTGACCATGCTGGTGTAGGGTCTCGTCCAATTTGTATCTTGGCTCTGGTCTTTTCCGCTTGCATATTTTGATGAGTTCTGACTTCAGCATGTTGTTATCAAAGTCGATCCCGTTCCTCTCAAGCCAGTCAATAATCATCCTCTTCGTGTCGGCCTGTGTTGGACACTTATCCACCTGAACGTTGTGGTAGGATGCGTTATCCACGACAACAACTGATCGAGGTGGAAGATTCGGGATGAGTTTCTCTTTCAACCACTTGCTAACATTTTGAAAGTTAATCTCATTGTGGTAGTCGCCGGTGGCACAGTTTGCTTTAAACACCATATCTGCTCCGGAGATAAAACCTTTCTCACTACCGGCATGGACAACGATAAACCGCTCCCTCGTTGAAAAGAAATCTTCAGCGTGGCGTCCTCGCTCTGTCTGCATTTCTTGGCACTGTGTGTAGTGTGAACGTAGGTTTCATCTGTGTACACGATGGACATACCTTCCTCGCGGTACTGCCATATCTTGCGCAGAAAACGTAGGCGAGCCACGGTGACATCCGCTTTCTCCATCAACACTGTCCTGTTTGTTCTGCATCTTTTCCAGATGAAACACAACTCCTTCAAGATTCCGCGTAAAAACGAAAGGCTCCCCTTGAAGTTGATCTTCTCGGTCAGACGACGCATGATGGCCTTGGCGGTGGGAACCTCTTCTTTGCGTTCGATCATCTCAAAAACAATCCTTCGGATGACGTCACGATCAAAGCTGTCAATATGCCTCTTGTCAGAACGTGTCTTTCTTGGGTTCCTGACGTCAGAAGGCGACATTCTGGCAAACTTCCTGCAGGTCGGTAGGCTGATGCCAGCGTAGTGTGCAGCTCGCATCAACGCCTTGTCTACGGGCAGAGATGGCTTCCCCGACGTCTTCTCCTCCTTGCAAACCTGAAATATGAATGATAAAATCAGAATAATGTTATCTCGTTAAATTAAACAACAGTTTATGAAAATGAACTAAAAAGCATATTTCCATTTTACAAACCTTCATGATATTTTGTACTATTTGCATGCATTTCTTATCCATGTCGACTTAGAATTAAACTTGAAAAAGTATCGCTGAAGCTTATAAATTGTTTCAAAAACGAATACTAAAAAGTGTATTCTAGCAAGTTATGTTAGAAGAATTTAATGCAATCAGGAATGTGCACGAAAATCACGAGGAACTGTCGCTAAACATTCCTATCTTTTTACTTTTAATTAATAATTAAAAAAAAGTTACCTTATATTTGACTCGAACCTCGTACCTCACGGGCGTAAGACGCTCTCGTTACCACTGCACCATGCCGCATTTCTACTAGAACATCTGGTATAACTTATTATATTTTTGAATCTATTCGATTGTGATATCATTTTAACGCTTTGTAAATAGGATAATGAAAGAAATAGCGAATTTGAGTTATACCTTGCTTATTGTTTGGTAAACAAATATATAGGTCTTAACGTAATGTTAACCAATCTGCGTCAATGTTACAAACATTGTTCGGTTGAAGAGAAATTGCCTTGGTGGTAAACGTAAGATTTGATTGGTTTACAAAACACTGATGTGCAAAAAGCATATGAACACTATTTAGATGTTTTGTTTAAGAAGCCTTCGTCTATACTTCACAAAACTACAATTGTAGTCTGTACATCCACTGAGAATTCAGGCAGGTAGATATGCCAAATATAAAACACCCCGTGCAGAAAGATTATGTTTAGTTTGTAATATTACTGATATTATAGATGAATTCAACATTACATGAACCTGTCCTAGTCAAGGTGATCTTAGAAAAATATTTAAAACGTTGTTATTACATACATCCTTCTATGTGTACACATTTATGCAACTATTGAAATCTGATGATAGAATTGAAATGATTACATTTGCATTATATATTACAGAAGCTCAAGTTGTAAGACATATTTTATTACATGTTGAAAGATAAATGCCGAGTTCAACCTCCGACGATTTATTTTAAACTAATTTTAAAATATATGACCGATTTCTATGTTTGATTTCTTGTTGTACAATACCGCTTACTTAAACGTTGACAAAGTCTGTGTTGAAGACAATGTACGTTGTACAAGCCATCTGTTCTGATATATACGTCCCGGGTGTCGCAAGTGTGTTCTCCGTGACAATGTCATTCAAGGTAATACATCCAAAACAAGAAGTCCCCCACCTCGAATTCACTAATTGCTTGAGGATGAACAAGTTCGTACTGGTTGGTAATCCAGGAACACTGGATCAGACAAAGCCAACACACTAACTTACAGATACACGTATAATTCCCTTCCGTACTCATTTTATGAATAGACGACGGACGCACGCTTACAGATGCTTTGTATTTTGGAAGAAACAAATAATTACGACAACCGTTGACATTTCCAGATATAACGTAATGCAAATATTTCCAGACATTTCCTCATTTGTAACGATAATATGTTGCGAAATAAACTGCAAACATTAATGTCTGTCGCCGCCGAGTTGAGTGCTTTGGATGTCATTGGCATTTAAATACGAAGGTAAATCTAAATCATACATTGACACGTGTGCATTGTTTCCATTTTATTGTCTTTGGAAGTCTTCATTTAGTCATTTAAATGTCTAATCGTAATAGTAACGAGAAAGTTAATGCTAACAATATATTTCTGTTTAGACAGATTGATACGTACGTCACGGCTTTGTATATTAAAAGTTTAATGTCGAATTAAACTATAAATGCTTGTATATTGACAGTGTATGTATTTATTTGCACAATGATTATAAGCAGATATGGCTATCCAGCAATCACAAAGAATACTCATGTTGTTCATAAGAGCATTTCACTCTCGCTTCATACTTTGAGTGATCGAAACAATGGGTAAAAATGCCAGTAGTTTTGACTTGAATGTGTGTGCATTATTAAACAAAATGCATTTTAGTCAGTTAATATGTGAAGTATATTAACTCATAAATATGTTCAATTGCATATTTTTCTTCTATAAAACATTTGAGTAATTTTAAATAAGATCTGACTACAATAGTGGATGGAGTTAGATACTCCACCTAGGGATGGGACGGAGTAAATTGTAACAGGAAACCCAACGTTCACAAGACTGGCTCCCCACATAGATCCCAGGGTAACATCAACATAAGAAGCGTTAGGAGCTGAGGAATTGGAATGGGGAAGTAAGGAATTGTCTTGCTGATTAACAACCTTGTACAATTAGAGGGGACAACATGGGGGGGGGGCTAAGAAAGGAAGTTTGCCACGGACAGAAGAGGGGGAACACGAATAGGCCAAGTAATTGTACAAGGGGAAAGGGAACTTATCTAAAAAACATGAAGTGAAATAATAATTATATAGGATTTTACAGCCTTCGAATTTTCGGTAAAATTCTGAGTGTTTAAATCGATTTAACAGTCTGCTAACCTAACACTGATCCGCTATGAGCTGAAAGCAGTTTACAATTTCAGTAAATTATTAAATTATTAGTTGCTGTGAAACTGTACTTATTTTCAATAACACAAAGACAAACGATATTAATGTTGCTGAGTTAAAAATTATTTCATGATTTTGTATAAGTCCCTTTTTCGCGAGGTTTTTATTTTCGCATTAGAATATCGCTAAAAAACATCTCAGCAAGGGACTCAAGAAAATAACCCCCCGGAAATTCGCGTAATTGAGTGCCCGTAAAAATAAAGACTTTTACAGAATTAATTTCATTGCACACAAAAGCAATACTGTGATGATTATGACTTATAATCGATGAACTATTGCGGGTAGCATGAAAGCTCAGATCACAGAACATGCAAGATGATGTTTAAAATCAAACTGAAATAAAAAAAACTCATACTATAAAATACATGTATTTAGAATAATTGACAATGACCACGTGATACCTACAAGCCATGTTTTGGAATGACTTACATCACTGACATACTTGTTTCATCTGATGTCGGATGACTATGAAAATATATTCATGACCATGTTTTATCCTCAGGCGTTCACTTTATTTTTATAATAAAAATTAATATCATGCAATGCGTAAATTGTCAAAATATTTTTGACAGTATTGGAAAAGTATTCTTAGCATTATTTCATCCGATGTTTAATATTGTGGTACGTTATTCATGGTTCAAATACATTCAGTCGGTAATATATTCTGTTTAATATATCGGTCTTATTTGTTATATAACATTTTCTATTGAATAACTAAATTAATATTAATTTTCTCGGTATTGGGGATTAGACTTTGCACTTCAATGGTGTAATTTAACCATCAAATAGTGTTATTTTCTCATCGAGATACAACGTTTTTACAAATTAATCTTAAAGTGTTCTACTTTACAACTCTCTGGTTATTTTGTCGTCAATCACCTTAAAGAATATGTGTGATATTTCTTCTCATGTTTATAAAAAAATAATGTTATTTGTGCATTAAATGCACATATCACATAAGTAATTCCAACCATTATTTATAAGGGATGATTGATGGCTTGGAAGTTTCGTTCTCGGTTAAACTGATATCTTCTAGGCGAAATATCCCAGTACGGTTGAATGTCAAACGATATGCACTACTAGTATTTTATTGAACCTTATCATGGTTTTATATATCACATTGTAACTGAAGTGTTGTCCACAAACCTCTTCATTTAGTATTGTTTGGCTTCCACTTTCAGTTATTGCATAACGTAACCTATTGATATGTTTGAGGTAGTCACTGTTTGGTGAATGGGAACTTCCCTCAACAATTATTTTCTATCTTATACACTCATTCGTAACATATAACATTTGAGCTGTCGCGCATTCTAAACGATTACTTTTGTATATGTTTACAAGATCCATACATTATTGTATTACATATACTGTTGTTGTTTAACAGATGGAGGCATTTCGTGACTTGTATATTTTCAACAGTTCTTGCAGCCGTGTTATCTGCAATTGTTCATGAAACGTGTAATATAAGTCACCAACAAAAAAATGTCTCGATTCCGATGCAATTTTAAATTTCCTTGGAAAATAAACGTGTTATTCATTCCTTTTTCGGCGCAGCCCTACTAAATGGCTTTACGTTAATCACTAAACCAACTTCTCTTCAGCCGAACAACGTGTGTAACGTTGACGCGGATTGGTTAACCTTTCGATAAGGGGTACGTTACATTACCGAAATACACTGAAATTCTGTGAATATACCGAAATCCATTTTGGATCTGGAGTGACCACAACAAACCTTAACCTTCTTATTTTCAAGATATTTCTTGTTAGATTTATGTTTCAAATATGATGCTATGTCATTTACCACACCGCTACACTGCGTATAGTAGTATCTTTAAAACAACAAATTGTACAAACTAAGTGTTGTTATTGTATTCAATAATCTGTCACATGCTGCTGTGGTTATTGAACGAATTTTCAATTTATTTTCAAAATATATCTTCCCCGTTTTAATTTTATTGATACAATCCTTTCTATATATGTTGTTCATTAAACCAAAACATATTTTAATCTGAAAGATTTGTACAGATGACACTTATTCTGAACCGGGATCATTATTATTACAACGAATAATTATGATAGTGAAAATATCAACAACACCAATCTGAAAACATCAATTTCATCAAGCGAGTTCATTTCAACATAAATTAATTATTGCACGAAATGATTTTAATCTAAATTATCGTTTATATTGCTAAATGTACGCATAATGAACAGAACTTGTCAAATGTAGAAGTGAAATCAGCAAAGGTACCGCAGCCTTATTACTTATGTAATAATTACTTCAATTAAATCGCTATGTTCGCAGAATATTTGTAAGGCTTTTTGCCGACGTTTGGCATTAAAATTATAGTTTATATATAATTTATTTTGTATCGTGAAATAGCCCCGAGTTTCGACACGGGGTGATTGCTCACGCAATAGCATTCTTAGTCGGACCAAGGAGATATTTCACAATACGAATCCAAATTTCTTCAAATATCATAACAAACAAGCATAAAAAGGGTTCGATTTTTACATTTTTAAAGGTGCGTTTCTAAACTTGATAGAAATGCAAAACAATTCATTTCGAGGCTATATTTTGATTAAACGTGTGATTGTATATATGATCAAGAATATTGTTTGCGTGTAGTTTGTAATATTTTCGGTGTTTTGCTCGTCAGTAAATGTTATTGTTGCCGAAGCTCGCATTTCTATAATCGTCAGTTTCACATTGAGGGACAATGTATGGGGATTTGAAGTTTACGAGATAATATATATATTTTATCATTCAATGCCATTTGCTCACTAAGTAGCGCAGTAAACATTCCATACTCGTTCTATCAGTCCAGAGTAATAGGTTAACACCATTTGAATTGCTTAATCAACATAATGGATTTGATAGACCTCTACCGTAGATTAACATTGTGATTAAAGGTTTCAACAAGAAAGGTTTGTGTATGTTTGTTATTGTCATAAAACTTATATATATATACACACCAGTTTGATATTCGTCTCATCATATTGTCAATAAACCAGAACAAGAGGGCCATGATGGCCCTATATCGCTCACCCAAGTACACTGCCATTCGTATTTACGAACTAATAATTCATATTTACAAATAAATGAGTTGTTTTACGAGAAAATAATAAAATTTCGTATTTAAGAAATAATTCATATTTACAAAAAATAATTCGAACCATCGAAAGAGAACTATCTAAGGATCATTTCTGCAGAATTTGATCAAAGTTTTTCAAGTGGTTTAGGAGGAAATGTCATTTATAGTTTCCACTATGTACATAAAGTGAACACGGCCACGGCCCTGGCGGCCATGTTTTTGAACAGAACTTAATAATTTATGTAAAACTGTAAGAGGACCACTAGACAATGCTACTCTACAAATATCAATGCTATAGACCTTACGGTTTGGACAAGAAGATTTTCAAAGTTTACACTTTTTAAACCGATGTTTAGCTCCTTTGACCTACTTATGCAACACACCAGAACCATTCATATAACTTCGAAAGAGGACCACATAAGGATCATTCGAAAACCGCACGAGTTCTAAAACCAGCCGCGATTAGTCGCGGGGTTAAATCAAAGCAGTGAAAGTGCTGACAGCAAGGGGCTCACTGCAGATCACAATTATTATTTTAAGATCACTTTGTTATGTTAAATAATATATGAGTTAAACACACAAAATTTTATACAACGAATTGGTGTAGACAGTTAGAAGGATGGATGAGGAAGAAGTAAACAGTACCTTAATGTTGATTATATGCAATGTTTCAATGCAATCAATTGAAAACTAACGTATTTTGCAACATAAACTATAATGCTATTACACGTGTTTTAAAAGGAGAGTTCAGTTCAAAGGGACAGAAATATTAAACATTTTGATGGATGTACAGCAGATTTATGTCTTCCACATCTACAAATCATGTATCATGGTACTTGTATTATCAAATTGCATTGCAATCCTTTCAAAACTGACGAAGTAGTTAGCCACACAAACTACATAATTATGTTGTATATTGGACAGAACAACCAATAGACCGACCTGCAGACAGGGTTGTATTCCAATTGACAAACACTGTTTGAGGGAGTATAAATAATAGGGATAAATACTACTAAGATTTTTTTGTTGTAAAACTATTTTAATAAATATTCGAGCTATTTAGTTAAACTGTCTAGGAAGCATTCATCCAGAGTTAAAAGCTCAACTCTACATATCATGCAAAAAAAGTATTAACTCTCCCACATGAAGAAAAATGGTCAGCAACTACAAGTGAACAAAATCGATCCACTTTTAAACTATTAAAACTTTGATAGTTTCTGGAGAAATAGTTACTAAATAATTTCATATTAGTGTGTACCAAGAACAGCCCATTTATCAATGAAAATTATGCGCAAATGCAAAATATTGGCAGTTTTGTGTTAACATAAACCAATAAAAAATCTCGCAGCTAATAATGACCATGAAATGACTCAATGATTTGCCGGTGTTTCAGCTCAAAATTACCAACTTCTAGAAGAGACACCTTCTGCTATTCTACTATTTTTACCCCTGTTAATATTAAGACGTTTACTTGAAAATGCTTATTTCACAAAAAATATGACATTTACAGAAGTTCCATATCTATAATAAATTCATTACAATCGTGCTTTCATGATACCATTTTATGTGAAAATGTGTTATGTCTGGTCAACTAGACTGAACATCAATTTGCAGAAAAATGCATAGATCTACAATGTAATATCAGTACATTCTTTTCTGAACACATAAGTACTTAGAATGACTGAGGTTATGTAATACAGACTAAAAATACAAAAACAAAAAAACTATGATTTCAATACTTTGAGATGAAAGTGCATTTTGTTTGCTTTACAAGGATTGATCTCTCAATTCAAAGCTCTTAAATAATAAACTGACTAGTTTTTTACTACCTTTTCATTACTAGAGTGTAGCAATTCCCCAAACTTTAGTATGTTTGGATGTTGTCTATTATAAAAAGGGATATACTAGTTTCTATAACTATTATAAACTTTACATCCAAACAACAAATGAAACTCATCCTCTAAACAATTGCAAGAGTGACATTTCCTTTCATATACTGGTGTTGTGTTGGGTTTAGTCCAACGGTCGTCCACTTCAATGTGTAATCTATGGGATGATATTCTAAGTCTTGTTAGTGCTTTTCTATATTTATTTACCAGCACTATGTCTAAATAACGCTGAAATTTGAAGTTTGAAATTAATTTGTATGTATTTGCTCTGCTTGATTATTCAATATCACTATTCCAATCCTGTAAATATTGATCAGTTAATCTCTGTCTAACCATAGAAAACAATAATTTATTATTTCCAAAAATACCATAAGTTTGTTTAGTACATTTCTGGCCAAAGATAACTCACTTGGTTCAATTCAAAATTATGTAACGCCATATCATAAACAAGTCTAACATATTGTCAAAATACTTATCCAATATCTACTTGATAAGTCTAAAACATCATTCATGTAAAAATTTCATCTTAAAGGTAGCTTCATTGCTTGACCGGTCATAGAAATATTTAAGGATTTCTGCCACATGTTTACGATTTACAACACATATCAAAATGTGCAATTGTCAGGTAGCAGTGACACATACTGAAAGGTAGACACTCTCAAGGGTTTGCCAGTATCATATGAACAAAAATACTGTGTATACATGTACAAAATTGTCCACACTTAGGTTTCAGTTTTGTAAACTCCATCTGAGAAATTGGCAAATCAAATACATTTTATCTGCATTTTTACATATGTCACTCCATCCCTCCATGATGTTCATTGCTGCACTTGAGTGTTAATATATTGTTCAAACTGCCCTTGTCTTCATGACAACACATTATTCAATGACAGTTAGCAGTCAAATGGAACTTTCTGTACAAGTTACACGAATCATTGATAGTATGATGCATTATTATCATTGTCAAATGAAGAACCAATACAACGGTGTTCTGTTTCTATGAGATTGTTCAAACACATCTTATTTGCGCACACTAGTTCACTTATGTTCTCCGGTGTCGTGAGTTTTCGTGGAGGCCGCCATTTTGTTCACTACATGGGAAATCCATGAATACGTCATACCTCATGGAAAACATTATTGCATCATTTTGTTTTTGTTGAACTGTACGTTATAAATATTTAAATCGTTCATATTTAACAGGCGACAATAAAACAAAAAGTATGCGAATTTATTCAATTTAGAACACTTTTCCGTAAAAAGTCGATATTTAAAGGGACGATGACGGAAAATTGCATTGCTCATGATTTCACGCGTGATACGGCTGCGGCGTAGGCAGACATTTCCCCCCTTAATTTGCAATATTTAATCAGCAAGTTTCTTTGAATCTGTTTTCTAGATGATGTCGCAAATGCTTACCGCTATTTTTTGTTAGACAGGGACTACTTTCTTCAGGAGTATGTATAGCCTTATGCGATTCAGAATGAAATAGTTGGGATGACTCATCCGACGAGTGTCCGCGGATTTCGCCTACTGGACGAGCCCCTTGCTAAAACGGAGTAACCGTGTCATGACTGATGCATTGTCATAACGTATATTGTGTATGTTCACAATGTTCATCATACTCGGTACCCGGGCTATTCATAATATATAACAGACTGTAAAAATCTCGGACTCATGAATAATTAATGAAGTGAATTCCAGCCGCTTGATTGGCCGCATGAGGTGTGGTCAGGCCATAACACGGACACATGTTCCTTTACGTTTTCACCCTTGCGCCTCTTCAAATGCCTTGTGTTTCATGGACTGTTGTTTTCCCGTAGGTCTATGTTGAAAGGCATTGTCGGATGTATAAGGCGCTCCCTGCAACAACTTATTCACTCTCATTAAACATATTGGTATTGGTAATAATATATTGATTTATGTAAAGCAGCGACATTAACTTACATTAAAAATACATTAATAATTTAAACACACTTACATGTTATTCCTATTATTATGTTTAAACAAAACAATTAAGATGATTAATGTACTATTAAGATAAGTTTTCCATTAGCAATATATGCAATCAATGCATTCGATGTTTCACTCTGAAGGTATAACAACGTTACTAAACGATTATTAGTCTAAAGTGTACTGTGCTATGCTGATATCCTTTTGCGAAGAAAATTTTCGAAAATCGTACTTTGAATGTTTACCAAAGAACGACAACAAAAAAGTGCGGACATTAAATATGAGACACTTGACAGTACACATTTATATTTGTATACTAATGATGAATGGAATTAGTTGTATTGGTAAGTGGTTAATTAGTTAAACTCGTTTCATGTTGGGCCGCAGCCTCTCAAGAGAGAACATATGTCCGTGAAATAATTGCCCGCGAAGAACACGAATTCTTTATGATATCTTTTTCATACTTATGTAAATTGTATGTTAAAACCTATACCTATGTATGGATGTATGATATTCAAGGAATTTGACACCAAATAAAGTGCGGACATATAAAATGAAAAACTTTACAGTACACATTTATATTGGTAAACTAATGCTAATTAGTTAAACGCTCTTCATTTTGAGCCACAACCTCTCAGGGGAGTACATATGGCCGTGAAATAGTTGCCCGCGAAGAACTCGACTTCTGATTGATTTAGTTTTTTATTTTCTTATGTAAATTCTTTATCAAAAAGTAAACATATTTATCAATATTCTATTCATGTGTAGAAATTATTTTACTACAATTAATTTTTATTAAATTGGTTTTATCGTTTACTTTAATTAAAGTGTTGGAAATTTATGAAAGTATACTTATTTTAACTAATGATTATGGTTTGTAAGGACTGAGTAACTGCCATTTCCTTTCAGTGCTACGAAACTTAGCGTTGCACAAGCAAGCATATCAAACAAGTACCGGTTGGTCTGGTGTAGCAAGTCGGGCGGTAGATGGGAACACCAACGGTCAATATTATTCTCATTCATGTTCGCATACGGAGTTTGACCATTCAGGGGAATATTGGGAAGTCGATCTTGGCCAAATATGTCTAATCGATCACGTGACAATCTACGACCGAACAGATATAGGTAAGGAAAATTGCTTTTATGTTTTTTATGAGTTTATTCAAATCAATTTGACTCGTTCCGGACACAGCTCGAATTTACTTTATTACCACGAATCGACTAACGCATGAAATATCACATGACACGTAATAAATGGCGGAATAATAATTTATCTGACAATTGATTTAAACGAAGTTTTAAGCTCGCAATCATGTAATTTCAAGACATAATAATTATGTATGATTCGATTAAAAGTGAGACATAAATTTCTCCAAATCATAATTGTTCGCATTTAGTACTTGACCCAAACTAGACACATTAAATAAACCTCATATAAAGTAGTGCCACGTTACTGAATAGAGGATCTTATACGAATGGTCATTATAAATGTTTTTGAACTTATTAAACGAGTCTTCTAAAAACGATCAAAACGATGTTTTGCCGAAATTTTATCGGTTTTAGATGACGAATTTGATAAATTCAATAACAAATGAACCCGAATGTAGATTCTACTTATGAAATAACAGCAGAAACGGCTGAATTTCGCAAAAACATTACCTTAACCCCTATATGCAAGCAAAATATGATGTGAGTAATTAGGTCTTTGGTAAACAAAAGTTGACGCATCAAAAAGTAGTTCCGACATTTATTTTTAGTCACAAGATATAAGTTCAAATGATTACACCACATATCATTTTCAAATACAAGACATTAATTTTAAATGAAAAAAAATGCAGTTTTTTATTCAACAAAATATTTAACAATGTCAACATCATATGAGCGCGCACGTCACGCTGGTTTTGATGTGACGTCGCACACAGTGAATTATGGGTGTTATTACCACTTTACACTGTATGTTATGTTATAAAGCAGGTTTCATTTCAGCTTAGTAATGTGTTTCAATTGAACTGTATGTAAATACGTACTTGATAACTGTCGACCTTACGTTGGCGTTGGTTCTTTATAGTTTTAATAACATTTATTTATTTGGAAATAGTTTGTTTCTAGAGGCAGATTTTTCTTTCAGTTACTCGGTTACGAAATGTAGAATTGTATCTAGGATTGGACCATTCGTCATACACTTTGGCTGGAACGTATAACGATCCGGTTGTTGTCTCAGTAATATTCAATATGACTCCGAGAAGATTTGCACGTTGGGTTAGAGTTACAAGGCATCCAACAGTCGAATTGCATCTGGCTCTATGTGAAGTGATAGTATTTGGTCGAGGTACATAATTGATTTCTATGGAAATAATAAGGATGTAATATATTGTACACTCGAAAATGTGATAATGCTGTCAAAACAAAGCATCCATTACTTGTGTGCAAATCATTGCTTTCGTAATATTTTGGTTGTATGTAGTTCTGTATTCACATTGTAAAAAAGCATGAGTTCATTGACGGTCCAGTATTGTTTAAATGTGATACCAATGTAATTTCCGTCTTGTTTTGTATCCCTTTCATTACGTGTAGCGATTGTATATTGTTGTGTCTCCTCCGTACGTGTTTTTTCTTCTTCCGTTGATCCGTATTTTAGGGAAGGTCTTATTTGTGATTGTGACTTCACTAAATCACGTACGGTTAATAGTAAAAGCGATTTCTATTTTTCAAAACTATAAATTGACTTAAAATCACAAAACATTTTTTATTTTAGATACAAAAGTCAAGTTCAGGGGCATTGAAAACTCGTCTGGAATTGGACCAGTGGTTGCAGAATATAGCGCATGCTCTTCACTTCAATGTTCCGTGATGTGCACTAACTCGGACACATGCGCGGGTTTCAATGTTCAAGACAGAATTTGCAGCCTTCTCTCGACATCAGTCTACGAGCTCGCACCTAATTCAAATACCACATTTTATTTGCCCGTGATGTAAATTCGATACCGGAAAAAAACAGAACGCAAAGTAACATAATGAATGAACACACAAATGATCACTTAAAATAAGATTCTTTAAAGATACATAAAATAAGTTATATATTAATACATGATAAACATACCTTATATTTAATAATTTAGTGTAATACTTTTGCTGGCTCGAGCTATAGTCAACGGCTGCCACATCACGCAATAGATACGGTAGCATACACTCATTTTAAACTTTAAATTTGAAAGTGTTTACCAAGCAAATATATTCTTATAATGTATCTAATATGTTAACGCATTTAATACCTTAACAAGCTGAACCTTCTGTCATTCCGTTAATGCACTCTCAGTTTACGTTATATCATTAGCACGGTGCTTTGTAATGACGTAAATATGTATTGTGTAATGTTTTGCTTTAATAATTATATTTTTTTCTGAGTGTAACTCATTAAGATACGCACAATAGAACATGCATAAACGTATCTCACAAAAGGCATTATAACAGCATAAATTCTTACAAAAAATATTAAGTGTGTGCATCATGCTAATGCAACAATAAAACATAACAATATCTTGCGTCCTGAGGCGGGTAGGTTTTCGGCAGTCTGATAAAAAACATATGTCAAACATTTCCAGCAATGATGTTAAAACATAACGACATTGGCTCATTGGCTAGGTAACAATGTGTCAGGTAGCCAATGACCATTTTCAATAGCCAAGTCATTTACTCGGTACTTCGTGTTGTATTTGTTAGCTAGTAGTTGGTATTGATGTCATAATGTATAATGTCTTTGTTTGTGCGGAGAAAGATGTTGTTGATACAAAATATATTTTTATTATTGTATTGATGAATGGTTTTTCCTGCAAGTTTCGAAACAAGAAGCTGACAACGTAACATAAATAGAATTTGGTATGGCCTAATTGTTCAAAGAGAGATGAAGTTGCTACAGGGAACAATATGTTTCTGGCCCATCCGAATGTAAAACATTTGAATGGATTTCATCCAGTGTTGTTGCTATATAGGTTAAAATATCAGACTAAATTCGAACGAGTGTAACGTAACGCCGAGGCGTAAGATATTGGCCTATCACTTTATGCACGGACAAAATCCGGTAGTTAAAACAGAATTTAAAGACATTACAAACTTATTTTTTAACAAATGCAGAAGAAATGTATTTAAGTGTTTTCTTCTTTATGCATATTTATTGATGTTTTATCTATACCTTGCGCCCCTGGTCCCTTAAGTATGTTTTATGGACTTGTTTTCCCGGAGGTCTGTGTGGAGAAGCATTGTTTTATGTATTAGGCGTTCCATGTAGCAACTTATTCTCTCTCTCTATTACTATAATACAGAATACAAGAGGATTTTAGGGTAAGGGCTCCTCAGGATCGATCTGATGGTCGTGAGTTCGAACCACGCGTAGTTATTAGAATCGATGCAAACTCAGTATGTAGTGTTTTTGTCATATTTGCTTAGCCGATTCGAGATTATAGTTATAAATGGAAAGTGTACTGTACAGTGCCACAAGTGAATTATCCTACTGTGATTTAACTTCAACACTTGTGCAGTAAGGAGAAAACACGCACCGTAAACAATATCCTTATAATAAACAAAAATTAATGGTGTTGAAAACATTACCATTTGCGATATATATTTTTGGCACTTAAGGTAAGCAGTCCATCGATGTTCACGTAATTTTCTTATATATATAAAAAAAAAAAATTATATGGTAACTAAATAAATAAATTAAAATATTTTTAAATTGCATAATGTATGTTACATTTAATTTCATAACGGTTGCAAGTCATGATAAACTAGGCAGTCATTCACTTAATTTTTTTTTTAATTGTGCTTTTATTGGAAAAAAATAAAAAAGTATGTAATTTTTTATAAAGGGAGGTAATTTATCAAAATACTTCAAAATATCAAAAAAATGTTAGTTTAAGTCTAGGAAGTGACATTATTTGGCAACAATGTCAATTTTCTTATGTTTTACAACTACAATAAACTTCATTTGCCATAAATAAATTATACTTTTGAAAGAAATAAGCAAAATTGTGAATTCCAATTAAATCATGTGTATGTAACATTTAGGCAGCAATATGTTCAAAATAAAATTTTCCAAAAACCAGACGGTAAATGTCTCTACAAATTGGATATAGTTGATGCAATACATTACAAATAATTTTCATTGAAGACAATATGACGGGCAACCGATATTTGTTTTTTTTGACATAGTCAATATTTTGATTTTCGCATGATATATTCCTTATTTTAAATATTTTCTGACACAAACAGAAATTTTTTGAATTTTTTTCGAATATTTCAGAATTTTCTTAAATTTGCAAGTCTGTACAGTGCAAAGGGGGTTTCACTATATGAAACTAGGAAGAAATAAGAAAATAAATGTGATTTTCCATTTATCGGTTTATTTTTAAAGGATTACGTTTTTTCAGAGAACAAAACGGGCCATTATTTTTTTGTGGACGGATAATTTTTTTCAAATTTTCAAATTATATCCGCATAATTATATAGATTGAAACAACAACTGTTTCATTTATCGCAGACATTATGTCAATGATGGACTGCTTACCTTAAACGCTTAGTATGTATTATCTGCCACGTTTTATTTATAATAACGGCTTATTTGTCTGAACAATATCACTTTTGGATCATTTAAAGTAATAACGTTACAGTAATAGATAAATTGTTGTTAAATTTAATGTTTTCACTTATGTTATTTCCAGACACCGATTTGTTTTGCACACATTTTTATCCATATTTCTTGTTATATATATCACTAAGTCTAAAAGTAAATAATCCATGTTAATCAAATAAGGTCACTACAATATTTCTATATATTCCACCAACATACCAAGAAATATTGTAGTGACCCGAGTGTGATCTATAGATTATTTGTATGTCAAATTTCGAGCGTCTGTCGTACGTTATTACACATGTTAGTTTTGCTTACGGTCTTTGGCTATTTTTTCCGTAATGAATAACACTGTCGCAAATCCTGCATTTTACAGTCAATTATTGATTTCTACATTTAATTCTTCGTGAGTCGGTCAAAAAACAAATTTTTTTTCTTTTCGTAACTCATTCTCGGTTATGTTTATCTAGCCGCCATATTGAATACTTGTAAACGTCACAGTTCATAAAGGTTAAGGGCTGCTGACGTCATAGGTCAAACTTACTACCTATGCTGTATTTACGATAAATTTCAATAAAGCTTGCTATTTGAAGTAGAATTTCTCCTTTCTTGTTTGTATATTGCATAATATATTTATGTTGTCATGATAGTTAATATTTTAGCTATTGATCCATGTTCATATTTTAATGACTTACATTTAATTTGAGCGATTTATTGCAGTTTGAAATTGTCTACTATGAATGTTGCTCCGTCATATCTATTTGACATGTTCCGGCAATCCCGCAATATTTTCCTTGCTTGGAACTTGCAGGAATCTGGTCTTTTTTAGGGACTCCGGAATTTTTTGTGACGGATGTTTAGAGTATATAAGCTTTCCATCACTAAATTTGAGGACTCCACCTTTTTTGACGAGGAACCTCTGTAAAAGACATTATCATTAAGAAAGATTTTGTTTTTAGTTTTTATCGTACCTTTATGTATCCAGTTCGATTTTTACTGTTTTTTTCATGAGTTAGATAATTTTAGTACTTTTTGTCTTCAAACTCAGATTAAGCAATACAACTATTTTAGACGTCAGCAACGGATTTTGAGCTGATGTACTTTAATCTCTTCAGTGTTATGCTGCTCTGACATCATTTGAGACCGTTGAGATTGCTTGAGATTTGTAATTTAACTTGAGATTTTTGTGATTGTGTTTTCCGCTATATTTGAGATTATTGAGATTATAGTGAACTTTGTTTAATTTGATGCTGTTTTGAATGCTTCACAGTAGTCTGATCTTAATATCGGCTTGTGATTGTATAGTATAGTAATAGTATAGTACATTGTTTATAAGAGTGACATGTGTATGTAGTAACAAGACAATAAATATGTAACATACAACAAATACACCCGGCCCAATGGACCTATAAGTCACTGTTTAACATTGAGTACAGCTTGATATGACATGAAATTAAATAAATGACTAACATATTAAATACAGTTAAAATAACATTCCTCTGACAATTGAACAATAATTCATTATACGAAATGTTACAAGTATAATAATTTGACAAACATTTGCACTTGTATTACATAGTTGTGTAATTGAGAGATAATACACAACGTTTCTTATGAAAAGAAGTATTGGTTCTGATGGTATATAGTACTTTGTTTAAATATTAGACGAATATTTACGTTTAAGACACGCTTTAAAACCAAATATTTTGGAACTTTTCTCAGGTAATCGTTAATCAATGTTCTAAATTTAGTTTCTCAATTTTGACATATTTCTAACACTGATATATCACGTGTCTTAGTAATGTAGTCTTACACTTTCTTTCGCCATGCTTATATTTATAACGGTTTTGTTTTCAAAGCCTTAGCTTAGTCATTATTGATTTTAAATCACTGCACCAGTTGTTTGTACATCTTTCATAATCCATGTTAAATACACTTTTCAGTAAACGATTATCGTCTAAGTAAACTAGTTTAGTTTGTATACCATATTGCTATAAATCTGTTGAAATTTGCTTTGTTTGGCGTCCTGACTATTGTTTTCTGTGTTTTAACAAAAATAAATATTGTGTTTGAAGTTAAATTATTTTTGTCGTCAATTTTGTAGTTAGGTATTTGTAGTCAAGCTTTGGTGTCGTTCAACTTTGTGATCAATCGTCCGTGTCTGTCCGTAGCGCCTTGAATTCACCGGCGCGCTACAATATCTCTTTCAAAAAGATGGTCGGCGCAACATGATGTATGCAAATTGGTTGCAATCTGAAGGTTAAAATTTGTTGTACAACATAAAAATTGCCAAAATAGTACGACTGTCGGTCATTCAATTACGCTATACTACAGAAACACCGATACCTGTAAGGGGAGATCACTGCTTAGGATTCTGGATAAAAATAACTCATTAGTGTGATTAGTCATACACACAGTATATTCTGTTTCAATACAGTTGATTATTACTTATTGCATAAGTAGTGAACTCACACATTCATGTTAATAAACTTGTTACTAAGCGATTTAGCTGATTAAAACAAAATAAATGTTCGCGACTGGTACATAAAACCAAGCAAGTCGTCTTAATTCCGACACCGGACAATTCCACGTGGGGATAACTAACAACACTACTTACTGGATAAATCTTGAAATACACTATACGATCCACTTTCATACGTAGTTGTTAAGGCAAACAATATAATGTTCATCTGGTTTTCATACAACAATGTCATGTTTACAATAATAAGAATAACGCTTCTATCAAAATCAAGATTTATTTTGGCAAGCATAACACCATTTACGCAATTATTGTGTTCATTTCTTTGCCTCGGAAAAAAAGTTACATAACAATAAACAAGTTGATATTTTTAGGTTTGGTAAACAAATCTATAGGCCTTAACGAAATGTTAACTAATCTGCGTCAAGGTTACAAACAGTGTTCGGTTGAAGAGAAATTGCCTTGGTGGTAAACGTAAGATTTGATTGGTTTCCAAAACACTGATATGCAAATAGCAAAACCATGTTAGTACGGCTGCGCCGAAAAAAGTCCCGAATCCCATTGAAGCCTTTGCGTATCGAGCTTATTTCAGTGGAAGCGACGCGTGGCACTTACAAAGCGACATAGGACAACAAGACATTGCGACAAAATACTATACCAGTCTTGCCCGATAAGTGACCATCATGTTCAATTATCGTATCGTTGCATGGTATAGAACATGACAGAACAGCACAAACAACAACGATGCACTGTCGTACCGATATCGGAATGTGTCCACGAACGACAGAATGATTCTGTAAAAGGAGGATACTACACCATGGCAATTCAATTCAATTCTTAATTTCGATGATTCGTGCCACCAGCCCATACATCAGTAATGAACATAATATACATACACATACAAGTCACATGACAGTACATACGCTTCATACATGTTCAAACACTATCAATTTACATATAACTATACACATATAGACAAGTTACATGTCCACCCACAAATACAAGCATACCACAACCACACTCGCAGGCACAAACAAACTAGCTACTTACACCAAACAAAACAACCAAGTTTCATGTAAACCAGCGACATGTATAAATATACAAACCCAAACAAGCTACCTGTATATATGCTAAACAAACCACACTTCATACAAATACAAACATGGCCTTTAAATATATTTTAGCAATAGCATATGTGTACAGAGTTATGCAAGTTATAGTTGGTTCACTATCCATATTTGAATATCATGTGCAATTACACGTGTTCTTGTTTTATTGAATACTCTGTGAGCGTTGATCATCAACATTTATAATACGCATGAATTTAAAATGTCCCATAGCATTGCATTTTAATTCTTATTTTAATACACTTATAATGTTATACATCTGGACCGGTTTAATCCTTTGGGATCTTCAAAGGAACATAATCATTAGGAACGATTTATCTGATTTTCGCATCTGATATGTATAGTTGCGTTTGTACATTCTATCATACATACGATTTTTTTTTCTGGAATAACAAAATTCATACATATGAACAATGATAATAACCTATATTTCATCATTTCTAATTACAATAATTAATTAGTTAAGCTCTGCTTTCATTAGATAATAAAATCAATGAACGGTGTTTGTTTAATACGCAGATTAACAACGAGGTAATTTTGTTAATGGTTAAATGATATGATTGGTCCTATCATGAAGACGAACACCATTTATATATTAATAAACAGGATTATAATGAATGAGGAAGATCTGAATAATCTTATGCTTGTGAAACGGATTTTATCGTTTTTTTGTGAATTTTAGTGTAGATTGATAGATAACTTTAAAGCAAGGTTGGTGTGATTAAGACTACATTATAATATGCACACTATTTAGATGTTTTGTTCAGAAGCCTTCGTCTAAACTTCTCAATACTACATTTGTAGTCTGTACATCCACTAAGAATCAGAGTAGATATGCCAGAAATAGAACACCCCGTGTAGAAAGATATTGTTTAGTTTTGTAACACTACCGATATTGAAGATGAATTCCACATTTCATGTACTTGTCCAAGTTATGCTTTTCTTAGAAAAAATATTTAAAACGGTGTTACTACATGCACCCTTCTGTGTACAAATTTCTACAACTCTTGAAATCTGATGATATAATTGAAATGATTAAACTTGCATTTTATGTTTCAGAAGCTCTAGTTGTAAGAAATTCTTTAGTAACTGTTGAAAGATAAATGCTAAGTTCAACCTCCGACGATTTGCTTTAAACCAATTTGTAAAATATATGACCGATTCCTATGTATGATTTATTGTTGTACAATACCGCTTACTTAAACGTTAACAAAATTTGTGTAGTAGACAATGTACTTTGTACAAGACCTAATCAAATATCTGTTCTGTTCTGATATATACATCCCAGGTGATTTACGAGTGTGTTCTCCGTGACAATGTCATTGAAGGTAATACATCCAAAGCCATTAGTCCCCCACCTCAAATTCACTAATTGCTTGCGGATGAACAAGTTAGTACTGGTTGGTAATCCAGGAACACTGGATCAGACAAAGCCAACATATAGCATACAGATATACGTATAATTCCCTTCCGTACTCATTTTATGAATAGACGACGGACGCTCGCTTACAGATGCTTTTTATTTTGGAAGGAAAAAATAATTACGACATCCGTTGACATTTCAAGATAGAAAGTAATACAGCTATTTCCAGACGTTTCCTCATTTGTAATGCGATTGTATGTTGCGAAATATACTGCAAACATTAATGTCTGTCGCCGCCGAGTTGAGTGCTTTGGGTGTCATTCAATTTGGCATTTAGATACAAAAGGTAAATCTAAATCATACATTGACACGTGTGCATTGTTTCAATTTTGTTGTCTTTGGAAGTCTTCATTCAGTCATTTAAATGTCTAAACGTAATAGTAACGAGAAAGTTAATGCTAACAATATATTTCTGTTTAGACAGAATGATACGTACGTCACGGCTTTGGATATTAAAAGTTTAATGTCGAATTAAGACATAAATGCTTGTATATGACAGTGTATGATTGTATCAATTTTCACAATGATTATAAGCAGATATAGCTATCCAGCAAACACAAAGAATACTCCTGTTGTTCATAAGAGCATTTCACTCTCGCTTCATACTTTGAGTGATCGAAAACCTGGGTAATATTGCCAGTAGTTTTGACTTGAATGTGTTTGCATTATTAAAGAAAATGTATAGCCATTTAATATATGAAGTATATTAACTCATAAATATGTTCAATTGCCTATTTTTCTTCTATAAAACATTTGAGTAATTTTAAATAAGATCTGACTACAATAGTGGATGGAGAAAGATACTCCAACTAGGGATGGGACGGAGTAAATTGTAACAGGAAACCCAACGTTCACAAGACAATGCCTACCCAATAGATTCCAGAATACAAAATACATGTATTTAGAATGATTGACAATGACCACGTGTTACCTACAAGCCATGTTTTGGAATGACTTACATCACTGACATACTTGTTTCATCTGATGACTATGAAAATATATTCATGACCGTTTTTTATCCTCAGGCGTTCATTTGATTTTTATAATAATAATTAATATCATGCAATGCGTAAATTGTCAAAATATTTTTGACAGTATTGGAAAAGTATATTTAACGTTATTTCATCCTGTTTAATATTGTGGTACGTAATTCATGGTTCAAATACATTCAGTCGGTGGGTTGTAATATATTCTGTTTAATATATCGGTCTAATTTATTATATAACATTTTCTATTGAATAACTAAATTAATAGTAACTTTCTCGGTATTGGGAATTAGACTTTGCACTTCAATGGTGTATTTTAACCATCAAATAGTGTTATGTTCTCATCGAGATACAACGTTTTTACAAATTAATCTTAAAGTTTTCTACTTAACAACTCTCTGGTTATTTTGTCGTAAAAAATTGTACAATTTAGATTTACGGTGCGGTATTCCTTCTTATCTTTATAAAAAAATAATGTTATTTGTGCATTAAATGCACATATCACATACGTAATTCCAACCATTATTTATAAGGGATGATTTGTGGCTTGGAAGTTTCGTTCTCGGGTAAACTGATATCTTCTAGGCGAAATATCCCAGTACGGTTGAATGTCAAACGATATGCACTACTAGTATTTTATTGAACCTTATCATGGTTTTATATATCACCTTGTAACTCAAGTGTTGTCCACAAACTTCTTCATTTAGTATTGTTTGGCTTCCCCTTTCAGTTATTGCATAACGTAACCTTGTGATATGTTTGAGATAGTCACTGTTTGGTGAATGGGAACTTCCCTCAACAATTATTTTCTATCGTATACACTCATTCGTAACATATAACATTTGAGCTGTTGCGCATTCCAAACGATTACTGTTTTATATGTTTACAAGATCCATACATTATTGTATTACATATACTGTTGTTGTTTAACAGATGGAGGCATTTCGTGACTTAAATATTTTCAACAGTTCTGGTAGCCGTATTCTCTGCAATTGTTCATGAAACGTGTATTATAAGTCACAAACAGTAAAATGTCTCGATTCCGAAGCAATTTTAAATTTCCTAGGAAAATTAACGTGTTATTCATTCCCTTTTCGGCGCAGCCCTACTAAATGGCTTTACGTTAATCACTAAACCAACTTCTCTTCAACCGAACAACGTGTGTAACCTTGACGCGGATTGGTTAACCTTTAGATAAGGGGTACGTTACATTACCGAAATACACTGAAATTCGGTGAATATACAGAAATCCATTTTGGATCTGGAGTGACCAAAAATCGAAACATCTCGGCGATGGTTTATGTTGCACAACAAATCTTAACCTTCTTAATTGCGCCGATCACCTTTTCTTGTTAGATTTATGTTTCAAATCTGATGCTATATCATTTACCACACCGCTACACTGCCTTTTGTTGTATATCTAAAACAACAAATTGTAAAAAATCAGTGCTGACCAAATGATGGTATCGAGAACATGTTAGATTACAAATGTTAAGATTTCCATCATTACTCTCAAATATTGTTTATATATTAATAAGTAATTTAAGTTATCTGTCATATGATGCTGTTGTTATTGAACGAATTTTCAATTTATTTTCATTTGCAATCCTCCCAGTTTTAATTTGTCCTGATACATCCTTTCTATATATATTCTTCATTAAAACAAAAAATATTTTAATTTGAAAGACTTGTACAGATGACAATTATTCTGAACCTGGATCATTATTATTACAACGAATAGTTATAATAGTGAAAATATCAACAACACCAATCTAAAGACAACAATTTCATTAAGCGATTTCATTTCAACATTAATTATTGCACGAAATAATTTTAATCTAAACTATCGTCTATGTTGCTAAAGGTGCGCATAATAAACAAAACTTGCCAAATGTAGAAGTGGAAACAGCAAAGGGACCGCAGTCCAATTACTAATGTAATGATTACTTCAATAAAAATCGCTGTGTTCGCAGAATATTTGGAAGGCTTTTTTGCCGACGTTCGGCATTAAAATTATTGTTTATTTACTTTGTATCGTGAAATATCCCGAGTTTCGACACAGGGTGATTGCTCACGCAATATCATTCTTCGTCGTACCAAGGGGATATTTCACAATACGAAGTAAATAACAGTTTTATACATCCAATTATCTTCAAATATCATAACAAACAAGCATAAAAAGGGTTCATTTTTTACATTTTTAAAGCTGCGTTTCTAGACTTGATAGAAATGCAAAACAATTCATGTCGAGGCTATATTTTGATTAAACGTATGACTGTATATATGCTCCAGAATAGTGTTTGCGTGTAGTTTGTAATATTCCGGTGTTTTGCTCGTCAGTAAATGTCATTGTTGCCGAAGCTCGCATTTCTATAATCGTCAGTTTCACATTTAGGGACAATGTATGGGGATTTGAAGTTGACGAGATAATATATATATATTATCAGTCTATGCCATTTGCTCACTGAGTAGCGCAGTAAACATTCCATTCTCGTTCTATCAGTTCAGAGTAATAGGTTAACACCATTTGAATTGCTTCTTCAACATAATGGATTTGATAGACCTCTACCGTAGATTAACATAATGATTGTGATTAAAGGTTTCAACAAGAGAGGTTGCGTATGTTTGTTATTGTCACACAAAGTTTCTTTTAGACAGGTATACACACCAGTTTGATATTCGTCTTATTATCTTGTCAATAAACAGTGTGCAAATCAGAACAAGAGGGCCATGATGGCTTTATATCGCTCACCCGAGTACACTGCCATTCGTCTTTACGAAATAATAATTCATATTTACAAAAAAATAAGTTGTTTTTACGAAAAAAAAATTCGTATTTACGAAAAAATTCATATTTACAAAAATAATTCGAACAATCGAAAGATGACCACCTAAGGATCATTTCTGCAAAATGTATCAAGTGGTTTAGGAGGAAATATCATTTATAGTTTCCACTATATACATATAGGGAACACGGCCACGCCCCTGGCGGCCATTGTTTGTTACATAACTTAATAGTTTATGCAATCTTTTAAGAGGACCCTTAGACAATGCTACACACCAAATATCAATGCTACGGATCATTCGTGTGAAGTTTGGTCAACATCCATTTGAGTGGTTTAGGAGGAGATGTTGTTTATAGTTTCCACTGTATACATATAGGGAACAAGCCCCGCCCCCTGGCAGCCATCTCTTGATGAAACCTAATAATTTATGCAATCTTGTAAAAGGACCACTAGACAATGCTACACAACACATATAATTTAAAATCTATTTTTAGCTCCTGTGACCTAATTATCCAGCGGAACGGAACGATTTAAGCAATTTTGAAAGAGGCCCACCCAAGGATCATTCCTGTGAAATTTGAACAAAATCCATCCAGTGGTATAGGAGGAGATGTCGTTAAAAGAAAATGTTGACGCACGATTCACGATACACGACGACGGACATTCATTGATCCTAAAAGCTCACCGTCTACATACCAATATATCGTTCTTTACACAAATATCGTAGATATTAAACGTCATTTAAAAATGAGACGTATTACAGTGTCCGACTTGAAACTGCCACAAAACTGCTTAAAATATTTCCAAAATATCAAAGAAAGCAGTTTTCTGACATTATTACTGGAAATGAGACATGGGTACATTTTTTCGAGCCTACCAGAAAAATTAACAACAAAATATGGGCTACCAAAAACTGTCGCCGCTGTCAAAAATCTGTGACTGGTATATTTTATAAAGAAAGTGTTGAAGAAACTTAAAACACAATGTTTCAAACGTCGCCCACACGCTGGCTTTAAGCACCTATCCCTTTTGAACAAGGAAAGGGTTCGAGTTCTTTTACATGCACCATATTCCCCCGATCTAGTCCCGTGTGACTATTTCTTGTTCCCTAAACTGAAAAAAACATTAAGCTGGTAGACGGTATATGTCCCGACAGGCGCTGGGGTCCGCTGTTTATCAGTGTATGCTGGGTATACCTGAAAATGAGTATGAAGATGCCTTTAAGAACTGGATTAAACGTTTGAAACTTTGTGTACGTAACAAGGGGGATTACTTTGAGGGTATGACGCGTAAATAATTTAAAATCTATCAAACGCGCGCTTTGTATTACCCATGATGCATTACTTTTGAAATGCCCCTCGTAAGTCCATCCGAAAGTTACCATGCGGACGGTTACGGATTCTTTGCGTACCCTACGGGTTTGTAATGATGCACATGTACGATCGGTCCTGTGGGTCCCGGGCAAGCCCGCGAATGCATGTACGGGTTCTTAGGGGTATCTGATATGTGCTCTTTTTTTGTACTCATTATATATATATATATATATATATATATATATATATATTATACAAATATAAACCAAGCCATGATATTGTGAAGTGTCAAACTGATTTCTGATTGTCCCATTAAAATGATGGCTCGTATATACCAGTAAGAACGACGCAAACCAGCCGTACATTATCATGACTGCCCGTGCGGGACCTGTTGTGGTTTCGAAGCTCCAACAAAGGACCTATACGAACGTCGCGAAGGCCGCGTGGGGTCGAGGAAGTCCGTACGGGGCCAATTTGATCCAACACAATTGCGGCCTGGTTAGTGACCCGTACGGCATTCGTAACAGCACTGCATGACTCTGAACGGGCAAAAAACCGGAGGAAGCCATTAGTATGGCTATTCGGCACCCCTACGGGTTAAAAACTGCAATAATCTTTCAATGCGTTTTAAATCAACGCTAGAGCCTTATGAATACTAATTGTAACAAGTTTGCACAACCACGATATATATAATCCCCTACCATTTCACATTGTAGTATCAAATACAATAACAACGTTATCTTTTTGTAACTACTTCTTTAGTTTTCACGGGATTACAATGCATTTTGACAATATAAGTACCATTAAAACATGATTTGTAGATGTGGAAGACATAAATTTGCTTTGCATCCATCAAAATATTTTTGAGTACTGGCCCTTTGAACTGAAGTCTCTTTTTATAACACATGTAGCAAAATACTTTAGTTGTCTATGGATTGCATTGAAACTTGGCATATAACCAACATTAAGGTACTGTCTACTTCTTCTCCATCCATCCTTCTGACTGTCTTAACCAATTATATGTATTCAATCTTGTGTGTTTATTTACTGTAATAACAAAGTGTTATTGATAGACTATTGTGACAGGTAAAATATATATGTCAAAGTGTCGTCTGTGATCTGCAGTGAGCCCTTGATTCTGATATTCTGCGAATCTTTATAAAAATGATGGTCTCGTTAATCGTTAACAAAACAAGTCTTGTTAGATGTTATGATAATATAGCACAGTGTATCAACTTCCTAGATCAATTTGTCTGGTGTTTATTTGATATGTCGATGCTCAATGATTGATCTGCGAGTGTTAGATATCAGCCTTATGTTGCAAAATGTCAATTTGTTTGTCAATCATTACATCTTCATACGACGAAGACCACACATTGGTGTTTAATTCCAAGGCCATGTTTTAAGATGAATGATAGGTCAACACTCTCATGTCTGACATCTACGTAGATATTACTCCATTTGGTTTATCAGCGTTTCCTCCAACCCTACTGTTGAAGTCTGGAATAAAATGGGGCATTTGTACGTACATGCTGTTGATTCAAAATAAGTCCAGAATGTGATTGTGTACTTCTTGTCTATTGGTCAATATTTTTTAAACGTGTTTGCATTGGCTGTCCACTTCACATTTTAAACTATTGGTATCAATAAATTGAAAGACATATTTAGTTGTTGCAGGGAACGCAACATAAGGCAATGCCTCCCAACACAGACCCTGGGAAAAACAGTCCACAAACTATCAGAAGAGGTGCAAGGGGAATATGTATGGGAATAGCGGTAAAAGGAATGGTCTGGTTGACCATAAAGAACAACTAAGGACAGTTTAGGAGGACAACAATGGGGGACTTTAATGGCTGGAATACTGTACATCACGGAACAAGTCAAGAAAGTCAGTAGTATTAAGCCGTAGGGGGAAAAGTATATCAAGTAAAGAACTGTACATGGGGAAAGAGGATGCAGATTTATGACGTCACTAATGTTGTCTTTTTCGATGGTAGCGATTGTGCCATCCTTCCCTCCACTGCGTCCAACAAAATAAGATTTAATTTCAGATGCTTACCTACATGACCTATAAGTCTACCTTCATCAGATCTAATATGTCACTGAAAATGAAGATTTTCACAGCTTTCTTTCATATAGCAATACATATCCAATACAGGGGGTGTAGACTGCATCAGCATGTGACCAGTGACCAAAAATTGTCTTTAAAGTTCGATTAAGTTAAAACGCATTTGAAATACCGCATACCGAGGGACGAAAACAAAACTAGTAAATCCGCATAAAAGCAGATAGACCAATTTAGCTTCCCCCTCGAGATCACTTTTGCATACCAACAATAAATCGAGGATTTGTAATAGACATGTACTGTTACTCTAAATATCGCAATTTCCAGGGGGAATCATTTTGCATAATTATGTATTTATGTTTAGTCTGCAATAAATAACATGTAAATTTGGTAAGACATATTTTGTAAATCGAAAGTACGCGTTCGATATTGTAAAAGGAGGATTTTAAAAGTTGTTACAGAGAACGCAACATTCACAAGGCAATGACTCTCAATAAAAACACCAGGAAATCACCAGTATACAAAACACTAGGAGATGAGGAGGTGTTAAGGTAAAGATGTATGGGGATTTGGTACTCTCTTTTAGCATCGGGCGCTTATTCGGATACATTTATAATTACCCTCTGCTTTATAACTCTCGCTAAACTGACAATTTCTATTTTTAGAAAGGCGAATCGACATGCGTCCGCAGCCATTCAGCGAGCCGCCTGCAACAACTCGCTAATGCCCTAAAAGTAGGACAGTAAACATATGTAAATAAAGATTATGCGACAGTGCATTGAATAGACATCTATTAACGTAATAGAATTTGCGCTGTGACAATGTTAATTCCTAGAAAAACAAAATAAATCGAACGTAAGTGACTATCGTTTCGTCGGCATGCCAACATTATGCCGATGCCTGTAAATGTGTAGTAATTTAAGGCTACATACATCCAGCTGTCGGTTCGGAATACGTGTATATTTTAAAAATACACGGAAAATACCCGTCTATTATAAACTCAGTAGTCACGTGATCGTGACGACCCAACGCAATTTAGTATAGCGGAAGAACGGGGATTTCGTTTACTGCGACTAAATCATTGGCTATATCAGAAATGTTTAAAAGGTCCAATATCAAAACATACTGCGTTATAGAGTATACGGTTATCAAAGCGCTGTGTGGAAGCATAGGGATTGGGCAGCAAGGACGATAATCAAGAACAATTCAGGAGTGAAGGAACGGTAAAAAAGAGGGCGGGGTTAGTTACGCTGTCAGACTTTATCAGGCATGAAAATTAGAAAAGTGCTGTCATAGTATTAAAGGAAAATCACGTTAGTGAAAGTTTCTTTCAATGGTTATTTGTACCATGAGTGCAGGTGTCATGGCTCCACATCCGGGTTTAAGCTCAATACTAAATCCGTCGAAATTTATTTGTGTTTGTTTGTATGCTTTCTTTTGAAAATGTAGGTCTAATCTACCGTGAAAACATTGAAAGTGTGTATACTTACAGACAATTTCCGGATTTTAAACGCCATTGAAGAGTTAAACACTGATTCACGGAAATTTTCCAATCGAGCACTATGAGAGAACACTTTGCATACAAATAAGTAAATCACAACGGCTGGCAGTTTTGAGCCTAATTGTTGCTTAAATTGTCTCCAACATAGCCCAATAGATTAGGTGGTAATTTTGTATTGATACTCAGTATATATGATATAGAAACTCAAGTATCTCAATATTCAAAAGAAAACGCAATTTTTGTTATCATAATTTAATATAATATTTAGATATTGGTAATAGAAGTCGTGAATGGACACGGAGCAAGGAAGGCCGATATACCGTACGCCATTGCACCTTTATTCTAAAGTTAGACCGTGTGTGTCAGTTCATGTCGTCCTGTCTACTTCCTTCAGAAATATTTATCACCATACAAATATTTTCTATTCATTTTTTTTCTCCTTTGTTAATTATACAATACATAGATAACGTCGTAAGACATCTTTTCTAACATCATTACTTCCGAAACAGAATCATTTTATGTCTGTCTGGTCTTCCTTGTCTAGTGTTTTGATGAATGTCTACGTTTGTATATTAATTCAATTATGAAGTCATTCTTAACGTTGCTGATTTAAAACTTAATTGTCTACTTCATCAATTTCAGTGATTGCTAGTTGTCATTTCGCAGCATCTTTTACAAGTAGAATCCCAGACTAACATTTCCTGCAATACATGTGTTTGTATTCATTCACGGATTTCAATGAAATTTACTTGAAAAAAAAACTCTGAAACATTATCTATTTTTCTGCATTTACGTGTCTTAACAGTAACTAACCTAAGTGTCTTAGGAGGGAGCTTAAAACTTGTTTTTTAACCAATAATTACAGTCGAATCATTCCTTTCTCTTTCTGAAGATGAAAGCAGTGAATGAAAAAAATAGTTTTGTATTCCAGTCAGGTTTATCTAATTTACTATTATCCTGTGGAACGCGAAGAGTATCAATTATTCAAATGTGATATCTTGTTTTGCTTTCTGCAAACCATAAATCAGTATTTCGTTATTTGTCATTTGTTATTTAGAATTGGTAGAAGTGCTAAATGCATACAGTACTGGTGTAGTGGGTAATTGTTTTCTGTAGATGACGCATGCCTCTGTATTCTTTTTCAAATGCTAAATGAAGTAAAAACCAGATAATAGTTCCATCGCATGCAATGGTCGCATAGACCAGAAAAACGGACTTTATATTGTAGAGTGAATAATAATTGAGCATTTTAATTTAACCTTTTCGGCCCAGCCGTATCGAGCTTATATAGGTCATAGCTTTGCGTAAGCCAATCAAATCTAAAATTAAATGTCGAAGCAAAGTTTGTACACCACGACTTCGTTTGTAAACTATACGCTGATTGTTTAACTCTTTACGAATTTCCTAAATTTTGGTTTTAATGTGGGCATACGTATCCACGAGTGGGCTACGCATACTTACGGACAATGACTAGACTTTTAATTACTGACGATTCTCGAATTATTGTCGCAGTTTTATACTTAGCCTACTTTATGTTTCCAAAAAAATATGTTCTTATGTTAATCCGACAAAGTCCACCGTAATTAATATGTGCTCTACAAAGTAAGTTGAGGACTACGGGATAAATATTGTCTACTCATTTTACCCATTCGTCGATTATGTAACAAACTAATTGTTCCACGCATCTACTTTTGTTTTATGTATTTATAAGTTCAAATTAATGAACGGAAGATGAATTTAAATATTTTTGTCACTTAATTTATTTATTCTACAAACACGTGTTTGTGCAATAACTCAAAATCTTAACCAATGAAACTTCACCATCTTCACTTACTTCAATTTGCGCAGATCATCTTCTTTAAAGATATTTATTTTCCCTTTTTGGACAAACCGATACATGTAGCGCAACGACTGACTATAACAGCCAATTAGAATAAGGCTTTCTGACACCTTCTTCAATGAAATTTGATTATTGTTCACCAATCTGCCACATAACAAGCATCAATGTCGAATTATAAAAAAAACGCATAATGAAGAGGAGAACGAGAACGAAATGCCTCATGCATTCAATTCAGATGAAACAAGAACTATCTTGTACAAAGATGGTCGGCGCAATTTGAAGGTTAAGATATGTTGTGCAGCATAAAACAAATGCCGAGATGTTACGATTGCTGGTCACTCCTTATCCAAACTGGATTTCGATAATTTCACCGAAATTCAGTGGATTTCGGTAAGGTAAAGTACCTTTTATCGAAAGGTTAACCAATCCGCATCAAGGTTACACACGTTGTTTGGTTGAAGAGAAACTGAGGTGGTGGTTAACGTTACACTTGATTGATTTACACAACAACTAGCAAAACCATGTCAGTACGGATGCGCCGAAAACATCACCCGTTTTCTTGTTGACCCTCGCTTCGTCTTTCAACTTCATCAAAACGTTCGGCTTGACAGTACAGGAAGACGATATGGTTCGATCAAAAACGACTAGTAACCAATTACAAGTTCTGTTATTTCATACACAATTTATAGCCATGTATGTCATATTTAAACAGATCTGACCAAAAACAAATGACACCATCTTCAACATTTCACGTCCGCCATCACCGAGAATTTGGGACATACAGAGTTTCCACACAGTGATGCTTTTCAAAAACCGAAAGAAGCGACGATACGTGAGTTTGCAAGCCGTCAAAATACAGTGCGTGGCACTTATGTGCAGATTCAGCAACTTCCCCTAAGCTGTTTTGTGTAACAACACAATAGACGCATGATACAGACATGAACCATTTAATTATCTTGGATACAAAATTTAACCTTCTGTATCGTCTCCGGTAACTATTAAACGTTTTAGATTGATGCGACCATTACTTGTCGATTCCAACGCAAAACATGAACACAATGCTACTAAATCAATGCTTTGTGTTGCATGTCAATCGTTATGCTGCTCTAATTTAATACAATGAATATCAGACATTCGTTTCGTTCTCATGTAGCTAGAAGAGTATTAATGGCCTTTCCAGGAACAGAAACGAATACAGAAGTGTTGTATAAGGTAAACGACAGTCAAATATTGTTAAACATATCTGCTACGTTTACTTGTCTTTATTTAAACATACAGACTAACCAGTTTCTCCTTTGATATGCGAATGTATACGTTCAAAATATCATTCAAAACAATTATGTTAAGATGATAAATATCTTTGTTAAATTTAATTCTTTTCAAGTGTCGCTTTCAAAGACAATTTGTGTATATCATACGAAATATCGTTGTCAGTATATTGATGGCACTTCCCAGTCCCTTCATACATGTATAAAAAGCATCATTTGATTCTATTTCAACACACATGTGATGCTGTTTATAAGTATAAGTGCTTTCTATCACATATGATATATTGTTTGAAATATTTAATTCCAATGCACTTACAACTTAGAACCAATTAATCCTTGCGAACCACATTCGTACGGGCGTATAGCAGGTTGAAAGGTGGTTGGTACTTAATTCACGATGGTCGATTGTTTGAAGGTGCGAATTTTCTGCAAGCACTGTCTACGCCTCACAATCTATGTGAAAGTTATACTTATCTGACACGCTAGCCTCACGAGACATCGTATTCTGTACAGACAATAAACACGATATATGGAGGAATTAGTAGACAATTAATCGAGCTAAGTTATGGCGATGAACTTCCACGTACAGGAATGAAGGAGTAAAGTGATACCACATTCCTTCCAACACAAATGAAACTTAACGTAAACTAAATTTAACTATAATATGGGCTAGGTACAAGAACATTGAAAAAGATGGGGAATATATGAAACAATACAATTCTGCGCAACAATTAATCACGAATCGAGGGAATAAGTTGCTACAGGGAACGCCACATACATAAGACATTGCCTCTTCACACAGCCATCCGGGAAACAACATTCCATAAAAGGAGGTGCAAGGTAAATACAAACGGGAACATGGGTGCAAGGAATGGCCTGGTCGGCCATAAAGGACAACTAAGGAGAAATAATTAGGACTAACGACAAGAAACAACAGCATTGGCAAGAGTGGCAGCCTTGCAACTTTCAGTATAAATACGATATACCTCACTTGGTCGACGACACAAATGTGCCGTAGAAGATATTGTTACATTTTCAAATTCATTGAAGAAACAATGTTTTAAGTTTTTTTGTGATTCTATTGTGTTTTAAGACGCATTCAGGAAGTTGCATTAGTTAATATTATGTTATGCAGACAATGTAATTTATTATCGCACTCATGTGTGCATGCTTTTGACATTATCTGAACAATTACATGTAATCATTCTGATGGAAAATGATTTATTACGACATTGTAAGGGAGCTGTTATTTTAATTATCAAAGCAGATATTTGCATAGAGACGAATGAGAAGTTTTATAGCAGAGTGTTGATTGCATGTTTATGTATTGTAATGTTTAGTTTATTATTCTCTGTGATAACTTAAATTCCACAGTTAATGAAGAATATGAATTATATAGTTAAACATGATCAGATCTACAGACATGGTATTTGATACATTTTACTCACCAGTACCTTTCTACTTCACATAATACTTTATATCTATGAAGGAAAGCATCGTACCTCCACAGCATATATGTTATTAGGTACGTCAATAAACTGTTGACATATTGTGTGAGTAATGACGTGGTTTTCTATACATTCAATTCATAAAACAATTTTGTCCTGGCTTTTGTCGACGAAACTTTGCTGTCACAGAAACACTCTCGGCATAAACTGTTGACTGTGATGTATTTTCTGATGTTAAAATGCTCACAAAAGAAATTCTTGTTGTAAGGACACCAACTGCCTTTCCCTGTTGGAAAACAAATCGGTACATAAGTAAATTCTCTCCAGTTCGTCATGAGTAGGAACAGGTCAAAGTCAAACACAGTATATTTGTAAATGAACATGCAATTTAGGTGGAACTACCACATGGTCATCTTAAAACAGAAAATAATGTCATGCCGCTTAAAATCGGACTCGTTGGAGTCAATGGTTTTGTCAAAAACGGGTGGATTTTTCTAAACAGCCTTCCGTTTTCGAAAGCATTCGCGCAATTGAGAACATACCAATGCAATCGGGGGAAATTCCTGTCAGATATACAAGAATAAGTTTACCAGCACCTGTGTAAACGCGGGAAGATCCTGTCAGATATACAAGAAAGAGTTTACCAGCACCTATGTTAACGCAAGAAATTCCTGTCTGATATACAAGAAAGAGTTTACCAGCACCTGTGTAAACGCGGGAAGATCCTGTCAGATATACAAGAAAGAGTTTACCAGCACCTATGTTAACGCAAGAAATTCCTGTCTGATATACAAGAAAGAGTTTACCAGCACCTATGTTAACGCAAGAATTTCCTGTCTGATATACAATAATAAGTTTACCAGCACCTGTGTAAACGCGGGAAGATCCTGTCAGATATACAAGAAAGAGTTTACCAGCACCTATGTTAACGCAAGAAATTCCTGTCTGATATACAAGAAAGAGTTTACCAGCACCTGTGTAAACGCGGGAAGATCCTGTCAGATATACAAGAAAGAGTTTACCAGCACCTATGTTAACGCAAGAAATTCCTGTCTGATATACAAGAAAGAGTTTACCAGCACCTATGTTAACGCAAGAATTTCCTGTCTGATATACAATAATAAGTTTACCAGCACCTGTGTAAACGCGGGAAGATCCTGTCAGATATACAAGAAAGAGTTTACCAGCACCTATGTTAACGCAAGAAATTCCTGTCTGATATACAAGAAAGAGTTTACCAGCACCTGTGTAAACGCGGGAAGATCCTGTCAGATATACAAGAAAGAGTTTACCAGCACCTATGTTAACGCAAGAAATTCCTGTCTGATATACAATAAAGAGTTTACCAGCACCTGTGTAAACGCGGGAAAGTCCTAGCTGGTATGCAAGAAAAATCATTTGTGGAGGACATCTGTCGCATACAACAATGTCATTGGTGGTTTATCAAAGGTTTATTATTTAACTTTGTTTTGGGCTTATAATTGAAGGTCTCACGGCAAAATAGAGGGGATACTGATATTTAAACTGTAAAATAACGATATGAAATTGAACAGTGCGAATATTATGAGAATTGCGACAAGTATGAACTTGCTTTATAAATTCGCGTTCGAGTTTTCTTCAATCTCATGTTCTTAATTTGAAATACTAAAGGCGATATATGATGCCTTTAGCTACAGCCATAGCAAGATGAGAAAATGATTATTACAGATATTACATTTAGTCGTTCTTTCATGCCGGAATAAATGAACTCTCAGTTACGAAATGATTAATGCATTTGAAAATATCTCTTTAAATTCTACGACAATTAATTACAAAAACACACGAATGTTGCAGATGATATCGTGGCAAATGAATGCAACAGTAATTTTGTTTTCCAGCTTTTTCCGTTGGCTACAAACTAGATCTAAACTCATCAACAAAACCGCTGTTCAAATCACGAAATAAACTTAACAAAAACGTTCATAATGTTGATTATGGGTTATACATCTAATTACAATCGATGCTTGGCAAGTACGATACTTAAAAGATGTATCTGGCTCATCTGAACATAAGATGTTTGAATTGGCTATAACCAGTATTGTTGTCACTTTGGCTAAAACATCTAAACAGACAAAACTTGTGAAGTAGCCTGTTTGTTAAAAAAAAGGAAGTATTCTTTACATTTTACGATGTACAAAAATCTTTTTCAGCAAAATTAATACGGATCAATACATTCTGAGTTCATTCTTTGTTAATGCATGCTATTGTTGTTTTAAGTATTATAGGAAATATATTTTTCATGTTTGTTTAGGTAAATAAGAATATTTTTACTTTTAACACACCAATAAAATATAAACACTTCGTCCGTCGTCCGCCAACAATTGCTTAAAAACATCTCATCTGAAACCTTGGTTGGAAGCTTAATGTAGTGGTGACACTGTACAAAATACAACAATGCGTCACGGTTGATCAACAACAACATGGCCGACTTCCTGTTTTGATTCTGAAACATCTCCTGTGAAATCGCTTTGTAGAATTTCACAACATTTAAGCGAAATGTTTCAAGGGTGGTACTCTACAAAAATATAACGAGGGGTTTGGATTCGTAAACATGGCCTTCTTGTCAAAAAGTGCTGACCCGTTTTTGGACGGTACCGCTCAGGTAACATGTCAGTCGAGCACGCCCGACTTGTTTATATGGCGTTCTGTGACCAGAGCCAGAGTCTTCAAACTAAGATTTGATTACATGCTAGCTTAATTACTTAATGTTTGATTGTTGTCTTGTGTAGAAGTCAGGCAAACGACAAATGTAATATGCTGAAGCTAGCACTGGCTTCGATATTGGAGGGAGGGATTCAGATAAGGAGTAGGAATCAACCAGCTAAACTCGTCTGTCATGTGAGTCAGTTTGTTAAAAGCTGTTTACGCAGTGGTTAACCACCGATGTGGACAAACACTGAATAACATGTTCTTACCATGCTGGTAATATTTTTGCAAAAAATACATTTTATGCTTATGACGGGGCACCTCTATGATGTAATGGAGCATCTATATGATCTAATAATTGACTCAGAGGATATTGTGTGTATTGTTGTCCGAAACAGAGGCATAGAAAGACGTATGTATATGCCTACAGAAGTTAGTCTGGCTGTTATATTTCCAACATCCGGTTAACATTGTCTGCTAAAAACGACGGAAAATTGATACCCACCAACCCAGTTAAACGGTATTTCGTTGAAATAGATTTATTTAACATCAAGTACTTCCGGAATTCCAATAAGCGTCATAGAGACTACCGTGTCGTGTGTATACTGTATCCGAAGGATGTTTGAAATAACCCTAATTTGGACTGTACGCTGATTTGTGGCAAGACAGCTGAATAATCTTTCTTTACGGCTTCACATTCGACCAGCCTTCACCAACACTTAAGCCAAATACGCACCGAAGGTACGGCATATAACGTGATTTTACCGTTCCGTCAGGACCATAGGCATCGAATTGATTGCGTGCTATATTCCAATTCACACCGTAAAGTCCAGGATCCAGGATCAGAGAGAGCACATTTTCAACCTGTCCATTTTGGCGATAAGGTCTCTACCATCCACGTACGTAAATGACACTCCACAAGGGATCGCGCCTGCCATCATTGTCCCAAAAGAAGCGTACAATCATTCCGGACAAACACGTAAATCTATTGCCACAAGCTCCAGTGGTTTCAAACCATGGACAAACAAACCTTTGCAGCAGCGCATAACCTCTGATACAACTATGACCACGTGATAGGTTGACATAGTTCATTCACAGAGGCAAACACAAACAATTGGAGGCAAAAGATGCGCTTGCATTCTATAGTTCAGTGTTAAATGGCATTTTCTTTGTAAAATATAATTACTGTGGAAGAATAAGGTAAATTACAGTGTCAAACAATTGATATCGGCCTGGATATGCGCCTGAATGTTCTTAATTCTGTACTTAATGTTATGAAAATTTAGATTTCTGATCGTATAGGATTATTGTTTTATAAAAAATATCGAATTTCGGTATCTTTGACTGGCTCCTTTTACTTGGCTGTCTTTTACATGATTTCTTTCTCTAATCGTGTCGTGTGGTATAACAGTCGTTAAAATCGTTATATTTGGAGTGAAAAATTGTCCAAAAGAAATATGGGTAGGCTATTTGTCCACCGAAATGATGAAAAATCGTATGCCCTTTCATTAATATGGCTTAAATTGCATTTCCTGTAGGATTATATGTAAACCATTTTCGTAAAGATAATTAATTGAATCTAACAACGGCATTATTTATGTGAGCTTGTTACACGAGATTTCAATGAGGATCAAAGTAAAAATTGTAAATTTTAAAAGACCGGAAGAGGAACGGGAAATGTCCGCGCCATTCGTCTCGACACCAGATAAAGGGACTCGTGTAATGCGGCAGAAAATCATATACCACAGGTGCCTAGCACACGCTCAGTAAATAATAAGTTTTTTTTTTTAAAAATTATAAAAAATATTTCTGTAAAATTTTAAACACGTTATTTGCTGGACCTTATTCAAGCACTTCTTTTTTGTTAACTGTGCGAATTCATTTTTTTCGGCGCAGCCGTACTTACATGGGTTTGCTATTTGCATATCAGTGTTTGTTTTGTAAACCAATCAAATCTTACGTTAACCACCAAGGCAATCTCGCGCAATTTCTCTTCAACCGAAACATATTTGTAACCTTGAAGCAGATTGGTTAACATTGTGTATAGTGTATTTCAAGATATATCCAGTAAGTAGTGTTGTTATTCATCACCACAGGGAATTGTCCGGTGTTGGAATTTCTTGGTGTTATGTACATGTACCAGTCGCGAACATTTATATTGTTTTAATCAGATAAATCGCTATGTAACAAGTTTATTAACTTGGATGTGCGAGTTAACGACTTATGCAATAAGTAATGATGAACCATATTGAAGCAGACTATACTGTGTGTATGACTAATCACACTACGGAGTTATTTGTATCCAGTCTCCTACGCAGTGATCTCAGGGTTTCTGTAGTATAGCATGAACCGCAGTCGTACTATTAATAATTTTTTATGTTGTATAATAAATTTTAACCTTCAGATTGCAACAAATTTGCAAACTTCAAGTTGTGCCGACCATCTTTTTTAAAGATATTTCTTGTTTCTACTACAATGAACATAAATTTCCAACCCCTCGTTCGTCTTTTCGAAATCAAGAAAACCCAAAGTGATGCGTTATAATTAAAACAGTCAACATTTAAAAGGCGATCAAAAAGGTCAGTGCTAAGGTGCGTTTTTTAGGTAGGGAAGTAAGCGAGACAAGTTAGCTAAGGATAGATGTAGGTGTCTAAAAAACGCTTGAATCCTTCGCTAGTTCGCTCGGTCCACCAAGACACACGTACGCCATTTTGTGCTGCAAAGCTAGCGCTGTCAGATCACGCTACTACTCTGAAGATAGGGACTACCTTTACCATGTTAAAGAAACGCACCGCACATTTCCCCGCGTAGCGCTTGATAACAATCTACTTTCCCTACCACTAAACAACGCGACTCTGACCTTCTCAAAGATGTGGACTTTTATTCCTACATTTGAGAAATGGCACTGCTACTTACCCTGCGTAGCGCTTGGCAGAATTTTAGTTTTCCTTCCTGTAAAACGCGCCTCTGACAATATTGACAATGGTTTTAACGGTAAGCATGGCGAGAGTTGAAGAGATAATAATATTTAGGTAGAAACTAGAATCGTTAAGAATGCAGGAGTGCAATGGCAGTAAATAAGTACAGCTAAAATCCAACTTGCTTCGAGCAACAAGGGCACTCGTATATCATACTATGAGGTATAGTAGTTTGGGAAGAAATTCCCTGTTAGACGCGTTGAGCAGACAACTCCCTATTGACGGATGCCAAAGAGGGAGCCTCAGCTATTGTTGCTGGTAGCCTGTTTCATAGTGGGACCGTACTCGATGAGAAGCTATGTTAAAAGTAGGCCTAATAAGTTGATGACAAGTAGAAGGTTGCTTTGTGCTCAACTATTATAACCTGACGAGCAATGTATTTTCGAAGTCCATTGCCACCAAAATTTAACAGCGATGTTCTATATTATAACGCATCCTTGTGGTATAGGCATTGATTTTTGTTTACACGGTCAAATCAAATCAACAACGGCGTCATAACATTAAATTGACGTCACGACGTTACGATGACTGTGACATCACACTTGAAAACGCCGGAAACACACAAACAGCAACGATGGCGCGCGGGAAACGCCAACAAGGATTATCCAAGTAAAATCGGCACCAACTAGCAATTGCGATGTCATAAATCTCGTTCAACTTGCAATTAAAGCAAACGACAATATTTGCAAGACGGATATGACGCCAGATGTTGTCAAACTCTCGCCAGAAATTGTGAAAATGGAAACGGAATGTTTGGATGTTACATCCACCTTATCAACGGCACAAGATTATGTATTAGCCATGCAACAAATATCGCCACAAGATGATAACACGATGAAAAGTATTGAAGATGACTTCATTGAAGTTCAGTTGAAGGCAACGGGACCGGCAGACAACGCAGCCAGTGTATTAGAGCCTGATTTGATGGCTGTTGGTCAAGCAGTTGGTGGAGTGAGAGAAGAAAGCGAAAAGAAAAAGAAGAAGAGTAAGAAAAATGTAGAATTGTTTTAATTACTATTAACAGACTTTATCATCTTATCGAATATATTATTATTAAACAACTCTACAATACTTATTGTTGATTTTGTATTATTGATAATTGTTAAAAAACATTAATATATATATTACATTACAATTATTTTATCAGTATTATTAATTTATGATTCATAAACAACTTATTTCATAATTAATAATTATATCTAATGTTAGTATGAAGTATCTTTTTATTATGATTATGATTTTAATGACTTTAATAGAAGAAGAAAACCATTCCCGACACCGAAGCCACTGGACAAGACATAGTGCTGAAAAGACCAGTAAGGCTTGAACCAATTAGGAAGACAGAATCAGCACAAGAAGAAGTTCCCAAGACGGAAGTGCGTGCACTGAAGAATGTTGGTTGTTTTGGATTTATTTCTACATGGCTGGCAAAGAGAAAGGGGAAACGTAGAGAGAAGAAACGGAAAGCCATTGAAGCCAGAAAGTCGAAGTCTGTTGAATCTTTAGGTGAGTTTATCATTGTGTTAAGATCATTGTTTGCACTACCAGATATGTTAGAATTTGTGAGTTTCAAGCTTCCACAAAATGTTGTTTGAAAAGTACTTAATAATGCAAAGTTCTATAATACTGACACTAATACAATTAGTTGCAGCTATTGAGCAAATCAGTGTAGGTGTTATAGTAACAAAAATGCGATATAAGTAATGTAGCTACGTTCATTAGTAGATGTCAATATAATATTAACTCTAAGCCGTATATATGTGGTAGCAGTGATAGTTATAATGACAAGGGTCGTAGTTAGGTTTTTTAACGAGGGTCGTAGTAAGGGGGTTGTAATGAGGGTCGTTTCTGTGGCGAGATTCAAGAATAGTGTTGTAACTTTATTTGTTAAACGCGGTAAATGTTCGTTTTATATTTCAGTGGTGTATTAGAACAGGAAAGCTGGAGGAAGTGTTACATTCACAGTAGAAGTGGACAGCCGTCCCATGAAGTCAGTGCTGCCACCTATTAGACAACGTCCTGGACCTGTAAGCAAATATATAAAGGCCGTAGCTGATACAAATTAATGTACACACTCGTTAATCCGATTTCCGATTTCTGCCTTTATCATGGCACAAAAGGGTTAAATTGTCTGTCATATTTTTATCCATTTCATTAAGATATGTTATATATTGCAGCTTTATATTAAACAATACGTATTTTTCACGATTCACAGATTCGACTGGCTACCGAGCGGAAATTAGAGAGCGCAGAGAACAATAGATGTGATCACATCAATAAGAAGAGAGAAGCCGCTCGTGCACATTCAAGATTAGTGTGAGTATGCAAGTATTTGGATACATTTTATCAGTGTTTATATGTTAACAAACATACATGAAGATATACTGAAAACTATAGCAGTTGCTTATAACGTTTTAAAACAATAAATTGAACATTTTCTTGAGTTAAGTTCTAAGCTTTTGCGCCGAATTCATTTTCGATTCAATATTTATATCAAGCATTTGTTTGTTTACAGACGAGAAATCGCTGACAGACGCGCTCAGAATGAAAAGGATTTTAAGCAGACGACACGTGAGAAGATAAGAGAAAATGAAAACAAAGCTTTTAGAGCAACCAGCCGCTTACAGTATGCGCGGGAACAGCGCTGTCGCTCAAGATGTACCTCCAGAATGGAGAGTACTCAGATATGTTCGCCTCCAAATTGGAGAGTATTGCCTCGGTTCCATCCACTCCACGATGGGTGGGTGTCGCTACTCTGTCACCTTTATGTGGCGACGATGATCCGTTTTCGGATTGTTCCATTGAGCATGACTATTATTAAAATGCCGACTGAATTAATTCTTGGACTGGCTAGCATCAATATATATTTTGAGATTAAATTTAAGTGAAAATCTTAAAAAATGCATTTTGGAAATACTATCATAGCTTATTCTCTTTTGTTCACACTATAAAAGCTTAAGTATTGTCAGTTTTGAATCGTTTTGCTCTCTGCTGCTTTACTCGGCACTTAATTGTTTACGAAATAACCGATTTTCTTTACTCGGAATTATTTCCAAATTATTTACAATAGTCAAGGCAGCTTTTCATTTTTTCTATTTCTGTAATCAAACGAAAACATTTTCATAAAGTTCAAACTCAGTTTAGTCAATATTGAGTTAAATGACATTCCAATGTTTTTTCTTTGTGTAAGTAATGGCGGATCAGTTTCTATTTACTACCAAGAAATATATGATGATCATGTAAAAGCCAACACTAGGTGATGTCTAGTCAGTCCAGAATGTTTGGTCAAAGTATAAAATTTAATGTCAAAGAATAAATTGAAGAATAAAATCATCTAAAAGAATTGTTTGACTATGTTTTGTATTGTGTATTATCATATATTTATTGAATATAAAATAAATGAAAAATAAATGCTGCAGTTGCTGGATTGATCCGAAATAAAGTCAAAGTCAGCGTCGTGCTATTAAACACTATGGCAGTGTCCGACATTTTTCCACATTTATCAAATTAAGTTAAATGACCCATGTGGCAAAGTTTTTGTAGTTATCGAGTTAGGTTATCACGACCAATAATGATTCAAATTTAAGTTACTCTTGTCCTATATTTATATTAATAGTGGAAACTACAAAAACCTTCTTGTCAGAAACTACAAACACGATTTGGAAATAATTCCTCGTAAATGTTCCTTAGGTAGCCCTCGACCAATATTGTTCAATTGTATTGTGATTCACTGAAAACATGGCTAGCAGGTGGCGGGTCAATCTCCCGATATGTATGCATTATATTTAAAGTGACATTCTTAACATGTGGGAAATCAAAATGTATACTTTATTTGTGGAAATCGTTTCTTCAACAAATTGTGCACCCTGTGACACAGGATAGTAGTACCAAACATTCAAGTAGCTCAGGTGAGCAATTCAGGGCCATCGTGGCCCTCTTGTTTATTTTAAAATGAATTGTGCCAATATAGATTGACTATTGTATCATTAAATAAGAATTGAAACTTACTCAAGGCCAAACCATAATATATATTGTGCTAGAACGAATCAACGCTATGAGTGACCCCCACATAGTTGTGGGGGCAACTAAATTATACTAATTTACATATAATTCTGGACTGCTATGGAAAAGTGTCGACAAAACGGTTACAGACTGGTCACGACTGTCGGACACAAACCCCTACATTTGATCGTAATAACTCAGGAATTGTTCTTGGCGTCAAAAGAAGTATAACCGACGGTTATATCCTGATGTTGTTTGTTCCTGTCTGAAACAGATGTAATTAATTACTAGATAAATGTTCATGTCAATGAAACCTACGTTTGTCTTATATTTTTGGGTCTTTGTCATGTGGGATAGTTTCTATCAATGTCTTTTCTTGTGGACATGGAAACTTTGGCTATTTAACGACTGGGTGCCGATTCGGCATGCCCTAACATTTGTATTAAACCCGTCTCGTGACGGGTCTGAGTTTGTGAAGTCGTTGTGTTTCTATGTTAATATTCAAGTTTCTTGTTGCGCAGTCATCTAGTACCCAACTGCACTCCTTTTTGGTTTTATCTTACACGTCGGATTTAGTTCAATTGTTCTTTATTTTTTCTATTTTAGATTTATTTCATAACCAATATCATTCTCATCCTTTTAAGTTTTGTTTTATGCCACATACTTGCTTTTGTTTCACCTGCTCCAATCTCGTCATAGACTTGCGGTTAAGTTTCATGATTTTGCGTCTCCCAAAGGATCCATGTCATTAAAGCCTTTGGAACAAAGTTCTAAATTTGCATGATGTGTTCGGGATAACTCGTTTCATTTTGTCGTAGATCTTACATATCTTTGAGTTCATTGAAACATTCGCTACATTTCGATACTCATTATTCACGAACCAGTTTTTGTGCCGATACAGATAAAATTAAATACTAGCACATTTCCATTAGGAGCGGCTTTTATAATCCATGAGAGCCTCGTTATGGCTCCGCGTTCACAAAAATTGGCTGTCAGGATCAAGACCAAATGTAGTTTTTTTCAAACGTTGATTAAATTATTATGCAAATGAAATATTTCAACTGGTGTGATATATATGAAAATTTCGCAAATTACTGAGGACTTCGCATTCAGACACCATATTTATTCAGAAAAAGACGGTACTTAATTAAGTTTTATCTAGATTAGTTTCAGTCAATTTGCGAATTTTTCAAAAAAGGTAAACCTCTATGAGAATTACCATTATTTTAAGTATGTAATTGCTTTAAGAAAATATTTCTCATGATCAAATATAGTTGATTCCTTTTGAGCATGGGGCCTGTAGCACTGGTTTCAGGACACTGATGATATTCAAAGTGTAAATATGTCTGCTGGTTAGCTATGCTTGTTATGACAGTGTTACCACACATGATATATCCATCCTGAAGTTCCAAAGATAATGAAAGATCTTAAACTAACCCATCAAACAATTCACGAAGAACACTCACTTTCATTAAACGTCCTATCCCCGACATCAATGCCAAAAACATTCTCCCTTGTATACTGTATAGATACTGAAACAGTGCAACACCAATGACTTCTTTTCTAGTGGCATGGCGTTTACATGCGACCATTTTTCGAGGAGAGAACCAAAATAGTAACAAGGATGTTAGTAAGAGAGAAAACGCGAACCGTAGTTCAATTTTGAAGTATCAATTTATCAAACAATGACAAAATATGACGAACAGATAAAGTGGCAAACAGGATCAAACAGTTGCTTTATAAGCTTGATCGTTAAGCTTTTCTAGTGTTTTTTTAATGACCCACCCCTCTGTAGAGAAAGTTATACCTAAATATGTAAAATAATCTACTATTTCTAGTTCTTGGTCGTCGTTAAAGAATTTCAAGTCATGTCTCAGTGTTCCCCCTTTCCTTAACACCTTAACTTTAGTTTATTAACGTTCACAACTAATTGCCACTTGTGGCAATATTTCAAAGTGTTTAACCCAAACTGTAATATACTTTCTGTTGAGTAGAAGCCCAATGGTCATGGTTACGGAACTGATGATGGGGTGACATCCGATTGCTGATATAAACAGGTATATCTCCCAGTTATGTAAGATCGTTTTCACTTCATAAATCATTAACGAATTCCATTTATGGACTGTAGTTTTCCTGGAGGTCTGTTTTGAGAGACACTATCTTATGTATGTGGCGTTCCCTTTTGCAACTTATTCTCTCTTTCACAAAAGAAGTAAATTTTGTTTTCCGTATTGGTGCTAGTTTAATATCCAATCTGTTATATCAATAATCAATAAAAGTATCTGATGATGGATCAGAAAGTCACATGCATTGCCTTTGAGATCTGCAAAACGAAATCCAATTAATTTATTATCATATCAAAAATGACAATTAACAAAATGTTGATCGAGTTATTATACAAAATAGTTATTTCAATCAATATAGTATCGGAAATAATATTTCTAATAAACAGTATTTATATATATGCCCACAAGTACGTATTGACATCCAATGACTCTAGCGAGAAAACTGTCTGGTACAGAATCATGCTTGTTGCTTATCTAAAACCACTGTATACTATGCATTTAAAACCAGGAACATTTATGTTGTTGTATTGTCAAGTGATGACATTGTGTGCACTGATCCTGATCTTGCTTCACATTGTATATATATGTATTGTATTGATATTATGTGAATGGGCCGGTGGCCAAAATAACACAATAAATAAATAGTTAAATCTAAAACCACAAGTAGCGTCAACTGACAAACTTTGCAGATTATTCTCAAAACACATATTTTCATTATTTATTACTGAAAGTGTTTCAAACGAATTTTATATTTTGTACGCAATTCCTTCTCAAACGTAGGATGTTGTCTCTGGAACAAGGTACCCCCCATTCGTAAGGAAAATAAATTCAATTAGTGGGTTAAAGGTTGCCATTAAAAGACACGTGATAATCATTCATTTTTAATACTGATAATAATGTACAGGTGCATATATGTGTTTTTTAGCATTTTAAGTCATAGTTTTCTAGTCATTTCATAAATCAAAAACAATATTCTGTATTTCTGCTCTTTTATAGCTTTTACTTCACACTATAATTAGCTTGTCACTTTTATTTCAAAATATAATTGTCTTTACTACCTACTTTGTCAAATTCGTATGTTGGAAATCAATTACCATATAGCGATTAAGTGTGAGGTTAGCTAGCTGTTAAATCGATTTAAACCCTAGGTATTTTTACTAACAGTTCAAAGTCTGTATTCGCTGTATGGTTATTATTTCTTTTTGTGTCTTGAATGTATGTCATATTTCCCTTTCCAATATGCATTTCTTTCACTTTAAATAGTATTCAGGCTATTTTCTGGCCAGTTTCGGCCTATTGTTGCCAGCTGTCTTTACTTGTCCTGTGATCTTTTCCGTCCATTAATCCCCCTTTCACTATTTGTCTTCTTTGATTCTCCTAGTCATTCCTTATGTTCTGCCAAGCCATTCCGTGTGCCTCTGTTCCCTAACGTATGTAACCTTTAACCTCCTTAAGTGCCTTATGTTTAATGGATTGTATTTGGTGTTCACTGTAGCAACTTATTTTCTCTCGTTTAATGCATCCGCTAGTTAAATAATGGTTACCGCGTGCCTACCTGTCTGAAATCTGGCATTAAAGGATAGGAACCGGGAAGTAAATGTGTTTAGAAAGTATACAGTTTTTTATTATACTTTTTCCTCGATATAGGTGTCTCACAAGTCTGATATGGCTTGCCCTTTAAATAGGGGTGACACTACAATAAATAAACACGTTTATAAAACGTTGCCATCATGTATAGTTCATTTGTCAATAGAACAGTATTTTATATAAACAAGTACTTAATAACGTACGTTATTACATGTAATACACGCTTTTATTTACGCTACCAGCGTAATACAACCAATATGTTTTAATGTCATGCAAGGTATGTCAATACATATACAAAATGTACTTTGAAACGATATGCACAATGCAGACCACACACCGGAATGTTTTAATACTCGGTATTTCCCATAAAATGTCTAGATACATATTATAGATATAATTATAATTATATTTAAATGTGGCATACTTCTTACGATATTTCCAGCTCTCATAACTAAATCAAAGCCACAACAATTCAATCGGAAACAAAAATGATACGTGATAGGTTGCAGGAGCCACTAATAGACGCCTTAGTGGGTGTTTAACTCGCATCTAATTCTATTGTCTATTGTACTTTACATACAAGTGAAGCTTTGATTTGTGATTCATTTTAAGAGGTGTCTTACAAATATCATATGTTAATAGATGTACTATATCTATTCACCTTCCTTACAGATATCCATCCTACGCATTTAATTCATTATTGTGGTACTTAAATATTTTTTAATAGATTTAGACCGCTGTAGGAATTGTTTTTATGTAAAGATCTATTTTAAACGGCTTATGTAATATATTTTTGTTGTTGTTAGAATATTCATTATTGTGATCGTCTGTTCCACCTTCAAGTTCCACCTTAAATTTCCTCACAGTTTTTGTCAATAAAGGATGAGGAATTACTCAAGACACATTAACCTGTCCTGCGTTCTGTAAAGGCGTTTATGACTAACGTTTCGTAACGTTTGCAATTTGGTTCCCCGTGTGCAGTGAATGTGGTACGTAGACTTCTATTAGCACACTTTTACATTATCTAATTTTATCTTTGTCTCTAAAAAACTGATTAACGTCGGTTCTCGTCGTATTGATGTTCGCGTTCGGCCATTTAATAATATGTAATGGAAGAAATCCACACATGTTATGATTTTCCGTAACAGCAACGAACATTACTGATGATGCACGATTCTCTCACGGAAAATTATGAAGTCAGTGTAATCGATCTATAATATATACATGTATAACGATTAGACTCAGGTTAATACGTTCGGACTTAACTAGGCTAAGCATACTCACATTAAGGAGACAGAATTTCACAGGAAACGCTGAAAGCCTAAGTCGGGACATCTCCACATCGATCCCTGGGGTACAAAAGGTTAAATTACAAATATATTCCTCATTTTATACTAATGTGGAAGGATTACGTTGGTACAGAGAAAACTGCATTCACAACATTACAAAGTACCTTCCTATGCAGATTCCAAGCAAGCTTCATATCATTTTAACCTCTAGGAATTTAGAAGGTGTAAATACAAACATCGGGGAATGGGTTCATAAGGAGTTGTCTGACTGATGAACATAAAAGTCGAGATGTAATAAATAGAGTATGGAATGGACAGTTTGGACCAATAAGCCTTTACTCTTGCTTACATGTAATAACAACATAATTATTATTCATTTCTCGCCGTATTATCCTTGACAGACCTCCGTCGTGCGACGTCCGTTATCATTAATGAGTATGACTCCGCATGGTACAGGGACATTTTCAAACAGTGGATACATCGCCTTCACCGTTGTGTACAGTATGACGGAGAGTACCTCGAAAAATACTAAAGTTACAAACGTCATGAAAAGATTGTGACGTCGTCAACGACGTCATGCGATATCGACCGTGCGCGGGGTCGGCGCTAGTGCCAATCTTCAAATCCTTGTAGCCTATGTGCCATGTGTTCCTAAGTGTTGATATTTTGACTGTATATGTAGGCGGAAACATTCCGCTTGTTTGTTGATGTATTTTATTGAGAATAATTGAACCGTATTTTGTTTATTTTGGATCATCCATCGAACGCATGTGTATTAGGCTTGGATATATTCATTCACGATATTTTAAAAACATTAAAACGAATTTTCTGACACAATATTGGAATACTGTTTGTTCAAAAAGTTTGTGTTTATACGAATATTTATATTTGTCTCTCTATACGTATACACAAAGGTCGTATAAAACAAATGTATGTGCAATTAAACTAATTGTCTGCAATGTTTCGATGCAGTGCTTCCTTGTTCAATCAATAATTCGACCGTCGAATTCGACCGTCGAATTATATTAGATCGACCACCCTATATATATCCCAAAGGGCGAAGCAGACGAGATTGTATGTTGTATATGTTTGACCGTCATTCTCTGGAGATAATTAATCCGTATACAAATAATGGAACTGAAAGATGTAACCATTTAATATTAAGCTACGACAGATAAAGTGAATAAATATGTATATTTTATGTCAAGTTCACTGAACTTGAGCATTGAACTACACGGATATCGGTGGAACCGATGGATGCTCCCCGAGTATGATAATAACGCCAAACAAGATTCTAATTGGAAAATCTCACTTTATGATTGTGAAAAATTTTAATGTAAAATGAAGCACTTGAAATGTCCTGGAACTCCCAAGAAAAACAAAAATGTACAGTGAAATTGAGAAAGGGCCATAACTAGTAAATAATGATTATGAGTTCGGAATGACAGAATTGTTAATAGCAAAATAGTTTGATATACGGTAAATACAACCGAATATGATTGTGATCTTGTTTATGTGTTATAAGTTCAGCGAATTGTTTCGATTATCACATATTTTCGCGATGTTATGAGTACTAATAACATTTTATTGCAATCGTACCAAAGCCTGATGGTGAAATTTCAGCTTCAAGAATTCGTGAATTCAACTTCATGACTTCACGATTTCATCATTATGAATTTACGATTTCGTCCTAATGAATTCACGATTTTATTTTCACGAATTCAAGTTGACGATATAACGTGAATTCATGAAATTGAGTTTGAGAATTCTTGAAACCGAAATGTCACCAACAGACTTTCGTACAATTGACTCTACGTAACTGTCAAATTCTTAATTCCTCACAATCAAAAGTCTAACCTTCTGGAGTATTCTACAATTGAATACGGCAAGCAAATGACAGGTTATATATTGAATTGTACTTCTAGTCGATGCCCTCGAGTGTGTCTACACTATGAGGAAGTAACCGGTGTTCAGATAAATCACATTCCGAGGTGATTACATTAATCAGCTGTAGTATCACGACAGTCATGTCATTACACTCCTCCGATCTATTATAGGAAAAAATACGGATAATGAACAAGATTCCCAATGTTTTGTTCCGTGGTCTTGATAATCATCATCAGCATATAGATTTACGATGAGCTTTGTTATAAGATGGAAGATATTTATACCATATGACGGACATTTTCCCACGCCGAAGTGATCTTCATTAAAAATGAGAAAAATAGGCCTAGTCATTATTTTTTGCTGACAGAAAGTATGACGATTATAAACACAGTATGTTAAATTGTTATTGAACTACACGTCCGTGTGAAAGTGATCGACTCCATCAGCAGCACTTTTACTATCTATTCAATACTCCATTGAAGCGATAATGAGGCCATCTTTAAACAATTGTTTGTTTGCAGTCACGCTACCGACTCAATTAATTTTTGTCAGGTTCTTCGATGAAACTTTTTTCCAGTCTTTTAGCAATTACAGTACTCAACTAAAACAAGCTTTCTACCTACCCACTGTTAAAATTCCGGGTCGAGTAACCGTAAACAAACATTTTTAAGGATTGCCTGGGCTGCATTCAGTTACGGCTAACAGTCGCTCACGTTTTGTTTTTGTATCCCTGGTCCACCGTATCACATTGACTGCACACGGGGAACCAAATTGCTAAACGTTACGGAACGTGAGCCGCAAATACCTTTACTGAACGCAGGGCTGATATGTAGTAGTTCCTGTACCAATAATGACATAAAGAGCAACAAAGACGTTATCAAGACGACCATTATTATAAAATGAAGTACACGTGATACAACCCTCTCTACATAATTATACCCTAAGTAAAATGCGGTTTAATTAACGTATGAATATATTACCTGGACCATTACATTTTCAAATAGGTGTATTGAAATGTTTGCGATTGTCTGAAAGTTTGACGGAGAATAAGCTGCGGTTCTGTTTTGATAGAAAAGTAATCCAAACATCAGTTTTAGCTTTACGCACGAGAGCATTTATTTACCTTAATTGACATGTATCGGTGCTGAAAGTTCATGCACCTGTTCGCGGTCAATTTAACAACACTATATTATGGTTTGTTAATGAGTATGAAATTTCTCCATTATATTCAACTATCAAAAACACAAAACTGTGATATCCGCAGCATGTTTTCATTGGAATTAATTAGTTAAGTATGCACATTTTGTATAGAAAACAACACCATAGATTCGTTTTAGTAATTGGAATTGTGTCATGACTGATACTCGAATGCACATGTTTACATCAGCAATTGCTCTCATCTGAAGCATGTGTTATAAAACGAAAAACAATCGCATTTCTAAAATATGATATGGAATTGTTTTCTTGTTGATACAATCAATTTATTTAAAATGTCATCGAACTAAAAGCAATATACCCTCAAATACGTATAAATGTGGAAAACCGTAATCATCATTGATGCAGTTAAACCAAAATTTTATATGGCGTCTCCTGCGGTAATATATTACATGCGGTCTCATCGATAGAAGTTCGCAGAACAATTTAAATATTGAATTTATTAATCTCGAGTATCGGATGTTTTAAGATTGAAATACAAGCCTTAGGGATTTATTGATAATTCTTCTTTGACAGCGCTCTACTTTGTTTTAAATGATTACATGCGTATTTAGTTCTGTGAATGAGCGATAAACAACTCACAATGATGCAATTCCGAAAATGATACTTATGCGTAAGATGTCATCAAATAAATCGTATGCGTATTTATGGTAATGGCGTGCAGCAATGAATCGACATTAATCTTCTAGAACAAAAATGAAGAAAAGCAGAAAACACCACTCACTGAATGCGCGATCAACTCAAAGCGCATGGGAAAATATACATGTATGCAAACAATTACAATGAAAAACAAGAATAATCTTGAAAAAAGATGGTCGGCGAAATTTTAGGGTTAAGATTAGTTGTACAACATAAACAAATGATGAGATGTTACGATTATAGGTCACTCCAGATCCAAAAAGGATTTCGGTAAATTCACCGCAATTCATTTGATTTCGATAAGGTAACGTACCCTTTATCGAAAGGTTAACCAATGCGCGTCAAGTTTACAAACGTTGCTCGGTTGAAGAGAAATTGCCTCAATTGTTAACGTAAGATTTGATTGGTTTACACAACACTGATATGCAAATTGCAAAACCATTTTAGTCCGGCTGTGCCAAAAAAACGGTCACAAGGCACAAACAAAAACAAAGGGTCTACCATCTTGGAACGGTCAGAGGCAAGTAATACATACGAACATTTCCCAGGAGTATCTGGACACGAGATAATGAATGAGTTTTGCTTTGTGATGCTTTTGTTTTTTGTTTAAGGTTTTCATTGTCAATGTACGAACACAAGTAAAAAACCTTTAAATAAATGTCTTCAACTTTGTTACAGTAAAACCTCTCTTAAAGACCGCCTCAATAATAAGACCAAAAATTTCAAGTGCATTAATACTGTTTCTTTCTTATTTCAACCTCGATATTAAGACCATCTCAATAAGAAGACAAGTTTTCATGGGTCCCAAAGGTGGTCTCATTACTGAGGTTCTACTGTGTTCAACTGTGATTGTTATGTATGTCAGGCTGCTGGTTTGAGCCCACCTATCCAGCTTTGCAGTCTAGTATTCAGCCGCCTGGGCGATATGGAGGCATCCAAAATGTGTAACAACAGCTGTATTTCTGATTAATTGTCCCGTTATACATTTACGTATAAATAATATGATATTGAATGACACTCGAACGATTGAAAACGTTTCTATTGCGCCGTGATAAGCAAGTGTAATTTAACATTATCGAAATGAATGTTCCATACTGTGTGAATGCTTCTATTCGAAGCGAAGCCGAACAAAACGTGTTGCTTGTCGTAGCGTGGAACTTTCACCTTTCTTCACCCATAAAAGTTATGTCCGTGTCTTGTGCAACGTTTGCTTTTTTAATTGTTTACATGTATGCACTTTGTATATTTTCATGTCTCCTTTTGTTTACGAGGGGTTGAATGTGCACTTTGTATGTTGCATTTTCAGCTTGACTTCCTAATTAATTTTCCATCGTCTCTGAGACGACACTTTTGAAGAATAAAAGAATAATTGGTTCCGACTTATACAAGACAAAGTGTAAAATCAATAAAATCACATGTATACGCCCTTGAAGCTCAGAAATTATTATAACATTTGAATGAAAGTACCTTCTTTCAACCGAACGACGATCTTTTAATATCAGGGATGTAGTCGTATAAACGAAAATAGATATTAATCTGATTGAATTGATGCAATCAGGAATGAAATGGATGGGGAAGATAGCAAAGACTATCACAAATCCACAGAAATTGACATCGTAATTGTTGAGGCGACTGTTCTCCACGAAATTCTGATTGATGCATCCCGAGTCTCTTTCATTCAGCATTTATATAAGGGGACACCACCAGTTGCTTACGGTAGTGGTTGTTAACTCAAGAACATGAGTTACGCTGAGTAAATTTGAAATACTGTTAAAAATTGAAGAGCTAATCCCCAAATCCACATGAAAAAGTAAATCAAAACACAATGTTACAAATCGTTTACTTTGGTCTTGGTATATCAATTAACTGCGATGAAAAGGGAGTGTTTATACCCAACATAGTAAGCATTTTCAATAAGATAAAATTTATTCAATCTTTAGTGTGAAACAGTACGAGTAGTCAGACTGTAAGACAGCTGCAATGTTTCCTTCACGTTTACATAACATGGCTCGCCATCTGGTTATGCATAGTCATAGAATGTTTAATAAACGATTATGCAAAACAATTCAGACTTAAATCAAACTTTGCAATTCTATATTACTAAATTTTTTCTTATGTTTCAGAGATATTGAAATAATGCAAAAAATATGTAAAACTCGGAATATTTGCGGATGATAGTAATTGGTTGTATGGAAATATGTAATACCATAAGAAGCACATGCATTGCATTTGAGTATTTTATGTTTTAACTTTAATTATCAGGCCAAACATAAGTATAGCTTTGTTTCACCTTTAGTGACCAATACAACTATCATTTACACGGCCTCCAAGCACTCGCTTTTCCTCGAAATTGAGAACTGTGTAAGCGAAGTGATCGAGTTTTTCTATATGCAGCGCGAAAGAAGTTTTCATTAGTATCAGATGAGTGATGTCGTTTAATTTTTCTTTGTACTAAAAATAGAAATTATTTGTAAAAATTCGGACAATGTAGTACTACCCTTTTTGTTCTTGATGCAAAACCCAGTCTCAGTTTTTGAATGTATTCCTGGTTGGCGATAGAACCTCTCAAACATTCACTGGTTAGTCCAGAAATATAGCAAATTTCGCATTCGGTTCATATTTTGGTAAAATTCAAAACAAATCGATGTAAAAAGAAAAAAATAAGTTTTATCATTCTGAAACACTACTTTATAAGAAGTGCTAAAACGTTACTCAGATGATGGACAAGCGAACAGTATGGATTGAGATTACACGGACGTGATTATTTAAATCGTTAGTTTCACACACCGGGGGCTCATTAATGTATTAAGTTTTGCTTTCTGTCACCGAGCTTTGGATCACATGCGTTAGATCAAATTTTGACTGGCTCCATTTAGCTCCAGTATACACTTGTTCCATGACATAACGTAAATTTAGGGATATACAAAATGGAATTACGCTGACAATTGTTGGCAGCGATTCTGCAAGAACTAATGCTAACAAATTAGTAGTTGCAGAAGCCTGTTTCATCATATTCATTTTAAACGCTGAGTTTAATAATTCGATTATATTCCTTGCTTCGTTTAGATCATTCGTTTAGGTTACTTTCTTCGTAAATGTTTTTGTATCTTCTCAATTAGGTGTTTGTGTTTAACAAAGCATTATGCCTAGTTGAAGAAATGTTGAAATATCTAGTCGTATCTTACGTTGAACATTTTCATAAGGTTTCATATTTCTCATTTGTGTGTGGTTCGCAATTGCATTTAATCATATTTCGGTACTCTGAAGTTCTTATAAAAAGTATTTAAACGCATTTACTGTTTAACTCTGACGATGAAACAGTCGTAAGCGCAATGGGTATGAATGCAGTTAAGTTCGGGAAAAGCTACAGTCATGACATCAGAAATTATCACCAAGAGAGTATCCAATCCAATCCACAACTTGTACTATCTCTTCAAGGAAATTCTCGACTGCAGCAAATCTCAAAAAGAACATTTCTCACGTGCGCTTAAAAAAAACAGGAAGTCGGAAATGTCAGCATGCTAAAACATTATCTTTCACCTTGCAACACTTTAATGTGCAAAAAACAGGGTGGGAAGACATGTTAATGTGTAAACTGCCACTAAAAGTTCCTTAATGTTCGTTATTTCAAGCTACACTAAGTTTGCTGTCTTAATAAAAAGAGACCCGTGCACGAATGCACTTCTTGCCACGTTATATGCATCCAAAGGTGCTTTAGTCAATTATTCAGTGGAAGCAATGTTCGTGCGCGAAAAGTGTGGTTATTCCTCCTACTGTAAATTTATACGAAGGGGCACGTACAGAATGTCCACAAGGACGACTGACTTACCTGAACCTGCCAATTCCAACATTTACCGCTTCTTTATGTTTCAATTGGAAGGTTAAACAGCTCTTTGACAACAGCTGTTTTTGACGTATAGGTTAACATATCGAATGTGGTTGTTATAACTGTTTCAATGTTTAACAAGTACTAATGATATCATTAATTAGCACTGATCATACTGCATGTCGTTTTTTCCGGACATTTCAGTCATTTGAATCAATACAGTTAGTTACGACTGTGCTTTAGATGTCCTGTTACTATTTCGATGAGTGTTGTGTTCGGTTGCGGACTCCTTTCAAGTAGGAATGCTTGTATGGACATTTCTTGTTAAATCTAGATGTTGTCACTTGTGTTTATCATCTAACTTACTGTGATTATTACGCTCAACTCTTTTCCAATGTTCCAGGTAATTACATTCATGAAGAAATGATTGTCACTGATTCAATATTTTGTTTTATATGATGGAAGATAATATAGATGAGAATTTCTTATAAGTTTACAGATAATGGTGCCCCATGGGGTAAGTCCTGATGATTACATCTTTGGTAAAATAGCGATGTTAACAGTAATCATACAATAAAACAGGGTGCAAGGCGATTCTGATGAGTATCCTACTCGTCGACAAGAAGGCATTTCACATACATCAGTATGTGTTCAGTTCTCCTACCCTCGGGCTTTTTCGGTAATACATTGCCCGACATTTGATGAACAATCTCTGCTTTAAGTACACAGAAAACTAAACGACATCACTTACCTGTTACTAATGAACACTTCTCGTGCTGCATTTTGGAAAACTCGATCACTGTACTTACACCGTTTTCAATTTTGAGGAAAAGTGAGTGTTTAGCTGCCGTGCATTTAATAGACACGTATTGAACAGTACTTCTAAAGCATAATTGTTTATTGCTGGTGTTTTAGTTTTTGTAATAGATTATAAGCATTGTTACTGCCACACTGGCAAATAAAATGTTAATATTTTGTACCGCTTGTGCCGAAGTTTTGTATCAGCTAGCACTAAGAATCACCAGCTCACAACGAATAATGGGAAAATGTTTTATTTACTTTTATATTTCAGTAAGTGACTCCGATAAAAAACACAACATTTCCAGACATTGTTGGGAAACATGTAAATAATAGACACACATTTATTCAGACTATACTGTCTAAACAGCTAAACGTATACATTTAAATGTCATTTTACAGCCTTTGGCTAGATTTAAACGGAGTCGTAAGGTGAGCATGCGTAAGGTAATTTCGGCAGTCCTTATTGCGCATTCGTTCTGTTCTATATGTACAGTGTCATTGCAACTAGATATATATTATTAGTTATACAGGTTGTTGACAGGGTATATGGGGGAATATAACCAGTTTGTGTGCCATATAACCCGAGGCGTTAGCCGAGGGTTATATGAATCGCAGACTGGTTATATTCCACCATATACCCTGTCAACTACCTGTATAACGAATTTATAATACTGCAATTCCATGTTTTCATACGAATTTAGTTAAACAAGCAATGTTTCGATGCCTAGCTCTCTAAATCTAATAATTAGATCTGTGTATCTTTGGTGTTTTTGGTTCATAAAATTGTTTAGAGTATTTTAGTTTTGTAAAATATCAGTTAGTAAAACGTATTCCTTTAAAAATATATCGGGAATTACTTGTTGTAGATCAAATTTCTTTTATTTAACTCACACGTTATAATGCCTGAAAATTAATTGCATTACCCCGTAAGGTACCTCAATACACATGGTTAAGCGCGCGCTTGCACTCTAATTTTTATTTTCAAGCGTCTGATCTCATGGACTTTATCGAACTGAATTTGGCTCAAACCTTAAAAAATCTATCGTTTTGAATAATAATACTAGCACACATGTACTCTGTTCAATATTTATTGAATCATGTGTGAAGATCAATTGTCAATGTCTAGTAACTTGCGGATATCAAGAGATAAATGTTTTCGAGTCGAGCCGTCAGCGAAAATTGTCACGAGGCGCATGAAGGGAAAAACGTCATATACCCTGTCAGCGCCGTGTATATAGAATCCTATACGCGAGCCTTTAACCAATGAAATTACTGGATTTTTCTTTGCAGTATTATAAACATGTATGTATCTAATAACTCACAATTATTTATTCACGCACTTCCCCAACAACTGACAATTAAGCAAGTTTATGTTATTTATCACATAATATCATGTTCAAGTTATTTCCCTCTTTTCTTTTCTTTGCTAAATACTTGCTGTTCTGTCTGCCGAAGTATCATTTAGCTGATATATTGGAGCTACTATCTCATTTTATAGTACATTATAAATAATAAATAAATCTTATCATAGGAACGCTTTTGGTGTCTACAGATCACATATAACGATGTTGTTGTTAATAAACCAGTGTTTTATATATTTTGTAAATGAAGATATATACAATAGTACTTCACTTTGGTAGTAAATCTTTTTTATTCTAATATTTCGCAAATTGATGAACAATGTATCCAAAAAAATAAACACTGATGCAAGTAATTATTCAATAAGATCAAGTTGTTACAGGGAACACCAGAGACGCAAGACGGTGCTTCGCCACACAAATCCAATGGGAATTTATGAGAATTGATAAATTAAGAAATAATCGAATCTGTTCACTGAAGTATTGAAAGGTGTTGGAAATTCACAAGGCTCGGACTACCCCGTACCGGTCGTCGGCGAATGGCCAAGTTGAGAGGTACACTCAATGGGTGATGTTTCGTTGGTTAATCGCAGAGCCAATAATACTTGCTTGCATCAGATTGCAGGGGCATTGAGGTCGTCTGTTCACGGCCAATATGTTAGATCGGGAAGTTAAAACTCCTGCACACCTAATGTTTCCTCAGTTCTGGTATCGGCCAGTCACCGGATAACTACGCAGGCGACTTGGTTGGTTAATTGCGGGAAGCCCATTATCCATCTGTTTTTTTCGAGTTAAACTCAGAAAAGCTGTATTTGTAGTAAACCACGATAGTAATAAGCGGTGTTATGATAGGAGGTCCCAAAATGGACTAAACACGGGGACCAAAGCTCCGTTGAGTTGCCAAGGGCAACGATCCTGTGACCGTCTCTGTAGGAAGCCATGGCAGGGCAGGTTTATGATTCATTGTGATTTCTGCAATGAGTGGTTCCATGGCCCATATGTGTGTTTTGACTGCGACCAAGGCACTGGCTATAAAGGTTTACAAGTGCCCGGATTGCCGCAGCGGGACGAGGTAGGTCAGGCTAACGGGCAACTTTAATCTATTTCCAGATATGGCTTCTAACGACTAGTCAGAACGAGGCCTCTGCTGGGTGGACGAGATCACCAGTCGTGGCCGGAATTTACGGCCCTCATTTTAGCTAATGTTGTTACTGCTATCCGGGAGGAAAGGCGGGGGGTCTTGTTGGCTCAAGTGGAGTTGGCAAGGAAGAGAGGTAAGATTGAGTGGCTGGATATCCTAGAAAGGGGGCTGGGTACTCTCCAGTTTGACTACAGGGGAATGGATCTCGAGGCACGTCGGATGTTTGGCGCCTGCTAAGAGGTCAACCTTGAAGAGTAGCGATCCAACTATCCAGCGGACTGGTGAGAACCTTTCTTTGGTCGACTCGGCTGAGCAGGGTGGGGGGTCCGAGATGGAAGTAGAGTCGATGTTATCGCGGATAGGCTGCTGGGAGATAGCCTCAAGCACCCGCCCGGTAGCTAGATACCGATTAGTCCGGTTAAGCCCAGACCGATAATCTGGTGCAGGGCAAGCACCTCAAGCCTCCGTAGCCCGGAAATCGGTAGCAAGGACGAGCAAAACTAGGTGTGAACAGTCGCCTGTGTGCAGACGTACGCCCGAACTAGGCCGAGTCAGGCAGGTAGAGGAAAGCCCACTGTCGGACAGAGCAATGTTCCACCAGCAGCTCAAGGTTCCCTGGGCAGTTTAAGCGCCCCTAAGCCAAGACGGAAGTTAGGATCAAGAGGCTGTGGCCAGAAGGTTTAGATCTGGTGCGGGTCTTACAGGGTCCATCAAGCACCCTAGAAGCTAAGGTTCGTATTTTACCTAATTTTTATTGAATTGTAAGAATCAACACTACCTAAGGAATGATTAAGTTTTGATATGAAAGATAGTTGTCGTTGATACGAAATGACGTCATGTGTAAGTTAAATGATGACGTCATGTGTAAGTTAAATGATGTCATAATAAGAGCAGACGTTGGCCGATATGTAACAGCCAGATATGCCCAGATAATTATAATTGATTGCATAGAGAATCGTAAATAGCTCTACGTGGTAATAAAGCAAGCTCGCCAACTTAGGATAATACGTTGCTAAAGGAACGCCAGAATACAATGAATCTCCCAGAGGCCTCCGCGAAAAACAACAGTCCATAAAACATCAGGCATTGGAGGAGGTGTAAGGCTACATACGCGAGGGAAAACATGGGCGCAAGGAATGGCCTTGTCGACCATTACGTACAACTTATGCGAAATAATGAGGACAAAAAGGAGAGATTAAATGGATGGAATTCATCATCACAGGAAAAGAGAGAGAGAATAAGTTGCTACAGGGATCGCCACGTACATCAGACAGTGCCTTCAAGACAGCTATTATTGCAACTAAATGAACGCCAGTGTCCAAACAAAGAGCCACAGCCCACCAATTCACAAAATTTGAACAGTGTACCATGAAACAGGGACAAAATAACATTGAACGAACATTACATATAACAGCAAAACACAATTTCATCAGGGTTGGATAATGGCTTAAAGGTTCTCTATAAAGCAAATTATGTTAGCTTCAGAGAAAAAATTTAATGGCGACAAATTTGGTTCCAGCTCAAGCCTAAAAGACATTCCCGTCGGTCATATCCTGTCGTATCAAGTATGTGTACAGATATAACTTCATTTAATGCCAAAACATTACGTCAGGATAATAATCTTTCTTACAAACCTTTTCATCAGTTTAACAAATTACTAATCAAAGTCACAACAGTAAAATAGATCACCATAAAATTGGTTTTGCTATATCAGCCTCCAAAAAGTTCCGTATTTTGAATTATTATATGGACATTAAGTTCATGATGTGACAGTATATTAAGATGTTACAGGGAACACCACATACACAAGACATTGTCTATCAATATATATGCCCGGGAAAATAACAGTCTACATAACACTAGTCACTGAGGAGGTGCAGTGTTTCATTACAAAGGCAAGTCACATTCAAAAGTTGTTAGCACAATGGTCTTCTTTTCACATTGGTTGCGGATGGTAGAAGGTTCGAGATCTGGTCGATACACATTATACTCGTTGAAAATATTCTAGTAGCTCCCTAACTCTGACCCATACTTGGTATTTTATAAGAAGCACTAGGATGTGTTGGCCTGGTGACGTTTAACTTAGACTTGGTGTGGTATCATGTCATATTTCAACATAGTGCTATCACAATTTTGCGGCACTATATCTGCTTCAAGTGAACACCGTCTCTGAAGTACTGAACATGTTGGTGGATTGAACACACAAACACACACAAACAACCATACTGTTAAACGTGTTCATATATTACTGCAATATGATGTTCAAAATATCAATACAGCATTTGTCCTTGCTGATGGCTGAATGAAAATTGCTTTACGAATAAGTTAAAACATTCTTGTGGTGTTTTTAAATTCACGAATCCAACCTCATTGCACTAAGTCTCAACCACTTGCATTGTTTATACTTGGTGGATATGTTCGGTTAAAATTTCACAAAAATGTTATAAGTGAATATTATACCTCATTTTAATTTTTCCTTATATTTTTAATGTGACGTCAGCCGGTCAATATTTTATGCGAGCGGCCCGCTACTGCGGGCCAATATACGCTCTGCCCGGAGTCCGGGAATTATCGTTACCCCAATCGTCACATGATAGCGTACCCAAACGCCAACAACATGGCTGCCAAGAGGTTCGCTTCGTTGACAAGAGGATGATTTAAGCAAAACAACTGATGCTAGAGATTCATTTAACACAAAACAAGCAACAAAACATGCGGTCAATCTGTTTCGTTTTTTTATTGAACGCAAAAGAACATGGACTGTGACTTTGAAAACTTCACTGACGAAGTGTTAAACTACAGGCTTCGAACATTTTATGCCGAGATAAGAAAAACTGCGGGGGAAGTGTACAAACGTACAAGCCTTCTTGCCATTCGCAGTGGGCTGAATAGGTAATAATAAATTTCTGTTTAATATTATTCACTGGTAGAGTACGTCATTCCGCTCACTTTTTGAGTTTTTTCTTTGATACACTGTATTGAATGACGTCATTTTTCCGTGTGACGTCATACTTCCAAATAAGGAATTTGATGTTTACATGCCATTTGACAAATACGTTCACGAATGAAGTGATTTTTTGCAAGTTGAAGTTTGGACAGGTGCTTTTTTAACTTTGATGTTCATTTAAAAATCAAAGTCACGAATCTGTCTTTATTGGGGAGGGCGAATATTTACGTACTGGGCGGAATTACGTACTCGACCACTATCGTATCACATGTTTCCTTAGACCTTTTTTCGGAATTTACTCTGAGATTGATTTTTACCAATGTTTATTTACAAATATAACTCCTAGCATCGTATTCTTCACGTTTTTCCTTCATTTTGATGTTATTTTACGCTTTCTGTCATATCCGGAGTCATATGGGATATCGTCAATTTCCCGTAGCACTTTTTATATAGTGGCCGATCGAAATTTGGTCGGGACGATTTTTGTCGGCGCACTGAAGTGCGGCGTACTGTATGGAATGGGATATTTTTTTGTACATGGAGGGGCACGTGACTTTTTTTGTACTTGGAGGGACACGTGACTTATTTTTTTTCCAAGATTATTCGATTCAAGATAATTTTACCCACTGACAATAAAGTTTTACAGAAAAAGTATTTTAATATCTTTTTATTATTTTATTTCATTTTAAAATCTTTAAATTTATTCCCTCATGTGGTGCACGATTTCAAATGGTCAAGGTCTATTTTGACTGATAAAATATTTGAAACCAGTCTACGGAAATGTGGTGCACGATTTCAGAAAATGCTCAGTTAGCACCGTTTATTTTCGGAAATTGCTCAAGAAAAATCAAATAATCGAAAAGCGGTCCCGTCGAAAAGTATGACTTAGTCTTTCTAATTTGGGCGAAATATTTACCGTTTGCGAATGTTTTATTCCACTCAATTTCTATGATAAACGCGGTTAAAAGCAATGTATGTGATAACCATGCAATCACTTTCGTTTTCGGGTCTATTATACGATAAAATCCGTACCGTACGGTCCGTAATGCCGCCCGCTCCGTATTTTACGAGGAATGAAAATTATTATAGTAAATTCAGAATACTATTATTTTCGCAAGTATATACTGATGGTTTATGTCTCATAGTCTGTGCTATGACTATTCACATACAATTTACCTCACTGTATGTTTAGTTTATGTTTCATTTGTGACCTAGTTTTTATGTACAGCCGACTATTTGAAACATGTATTGCTTTTTGCACTTGATTGACTTGTGTTTGGGAGTATACATTGTCTTCATCTTTCAATTTGAATAATTAATAATTGATAGTGAGATGTTTGTTTAAACTTGAATAACAAGAATAAAATAGACAAGAAATAAGATAACAGTGCTACATTGAATCATCCCACAAGCTCAATTAGGAATGATTTGTAGACTATAAGCAATTTCAAAGAAACACGAAAAAGGATTACATTGAAATAACAAAGTCCTATGCTTTAGAATATTGGGGATTGAGGGGACAAACTGCACTAAATATTTGTTGATCGCGTGCTGTGATGTAGCCCCCAAATGACTGAAACCGACTGGTTCCAAAATTGGCTCAAGAAAAAATGCCAGCGCAAGCCAAGATTGCCAAATTCATCTAGTGAGCAAAAGACGAGACTTCCAGTTGATCGGAAGTTGATTAGTTCGTTGAAGAAGGTAGGCCATGGCTAGTATTTAATGATGATGAGATAGTCATGACCTTTACTTGAACAATAAAACTGAGAAATCTTGTTTAATTATAATGGTTATACATAAAACAACATTTAAAATAAGTATTTTAAGTTGTTAATCCTGTTTAAAACATTGCAATTGGTAAGAAATTGTTGTGACAGGTAAAACATTGTTGCAACAGGTAAAACATTGTTGCGACGGGTAAAAAATGTGTCTTTGCCTGTCGTTATGTCCTGTGAAGGAGAAAAAGTATTCGCCTTGACTGTTTTACCTGTATTTCACATGTGCTATTGACATTTTCTTGAAGTGGGCAGTTCATAATTATAATATTAAATGTTATAGTCATCGCTGATAATTTCTCCTTGCTTGTACTAACGGAGAAGAAACTGCAGTAAGAAGGAATTAAAAAATTGTTACGGTGATACGCTGTTTATTCATAGTTTAGGGTGGTGCCAGCAACTACAGTTTTCAGCTTCATACTGATATCATAATATACTCTTTTTTTCGCTCGCTCGCTTTAATAAATGACAGTTTGAAAAAAATATTTTTTTTCTCTCGCTCGCCTCATTTTTTTGAAAATCCGAAGAACAAACAAATAATTTGTTGTGGCCTAATAATAATTAAAATTGCATTCTTTGAATCTTTTACATAACAAATTATAACAAATAGAAGTGATGCGTTAACTGTATGAAATAAATATTTAGATAAAAGTAGTGCTTATTCTAAGCTTATTGTTTACGTACGTATGGATCAGAAAAGAAAATGTGTTCCTGTGATAAATTTTGAGTGTCATGATAGTCTGAGATAATTATTTAGAAACTTAATGAGAATTTATGTAAAAGATTCAAAAGAATGTAATTTTAAATATTATAATTTTTGTGAACAAAGACCTTGCTATATACAGAGAAGTTGGAACTGGGTCTGTAAAAACAGATTAATATTTTTTGTTTACGTGTTTGATACTACTAAAATGGAGTGTAATACTTTACTTACATGTTTTTTGTACAAAAGAATGTAAATAACAAAATATCATTCAATTCTTTAGCGGCGACCTTTGATGCTTTGCATCAATGATTTTCTTGTATGCATATTAAATCGAATATTTTACCAATAAACCTGATGACACATTTATACATAATCAATTATGGTACAGTTGCAACAAAAAACATGAATAAAACACTCACCTTGATCGTGCAAATTGAATTTAAATCCGATGGGTAGTCGAGTACACATTTGTCTACACAACATGCTGCATTCTGATTGGCTAATTTCTATTATTAGTACACTCCAGAAGCCAAATTGGTTGTAGACGAAAATTTAATCAGTTCATTGTGTTTAATGATATTTTTTAAGATTTAAATATAAATAAGACGATACATTAACTCCATTGCTTATAAAGATGCATTTATGTGCAAATATAGAGTCCTGGGGTGTCTTGGGGTATTTAGACCGACCGCAACAAAAATAATTCGTCTAAGGAATTCTTATTATCGATATTGCTGTACTGTCAACACATTGAATGGTGGGCGGTAATAAGTGTGTTGTTTACATCGTGGTAAGTTGCCGTGTTTGCGCTTTTCATTGGTGTTATGCATGTAACTTAATCATATTTTGACAGCATTTGATATATCTATGCGAAAAATATGTGATAAAACAATATAATCCAATGTGTTTAAATTTGAACTGAGACTGAATTTGCTACGCGTTTTTGACGAGATGCGTTTAGACTCCATGCTTGACAATGAAGGTAAAATATGAAAGAAAAAAAATACAAATATTGGAAAATGAAGGTAAACGTGAAGGAACTAGCATAGTTGTCTAACTGTCTGGACTGTATGGATCCCTGCATTGAAAGAAATGCAAACTTTGCAAACTTTATAAATATTGAATAAATAGAGGATATTTGTTGATTTCATTGTAATATCGATTTAAATTCGCTTCGGTCCATATATCATCCTCAGTCCGACTGCCCAGTCCGTAAACATTCGTATGGCCCGCAATGTCATGTTTTATTTGTTAAATACTGTCTAGGAAACGAATATTAAATGGAGCGCAATGTCGTTATTTGTGTAATGCGAGATTGTAACGAGCCGACATTTTTAGACAAGGTGGCATTTCAATATACATCGGAAGTATTGCAATACAGTTTGTGGTTGTAAAATGTGAAGATTTGGTATGCGCAATACAATAATAAGGTAAATTCTATAATGAACTCCACTACTGTTCGGCGATAAAAGAAACGTACCAGACAATTCTAGAATTTTGCAAGTGATATTATATTAACCGTAGTAATCAAGTCGTACACATTTCGGTCTATTAGTTGAATTCATAAACACATACATCACTAATTTGACTGCAATATCCACAGAGAATTGTATTAACAGAATATAATATAAGTTACCGTACAGATACATAACAACTTTCAGACTAGCTAGTACTAATTTGGAAATTCAGAGACATTGATAAGGTCAATTATCCCCATGTAACAACAGCATTAGGTAGAACTTAATGCCAAATACTGATGTGAGGTTTGTGTGTTACCTAGTTGCTGTTTATGGTTATTGTTGTACAGTCCTTTGTTGTTTCGTATACGCATCTTTGTTTGGTTTTTAGTATATAATCTAGTTTTAATGTTCTATCCCTAAGGCTATGTGTGGGAATATACTTTGTGTAAACAGAGGATCTGGTTTGTTCATTCAAAACACATTTCGTATACATAGCTTTGTGTTTAGACTATAGACTATATTCAAACAACGACTCATAACGTTTAAGGAATAACGTGAATTGAAATTCATTAAAACAGAAAAATGAATATGAACTTATCAATACAAAATTATTTAATTTATTATTAAACTCTCGGTATATACTTATATGCGAACAAGACATAACGGCGTAGATAGAATAATGTCTTCCGGTATGTTGAATGAAATAATGTCTTATCAGGGTTATTTTATATATGCTAAAATATATTAACTACTTCCGACAAAATATGAACTGCTATCGATCGCACATCTTACAAAAACTCCGTTTGGTGCCTCGGTGCCTCTTGGGTGAACGAAAATCCCGCTTGGTGCCTCTTGGGTGAAAATATAATTAGTCAGATTTTAAAAAGCCTGCTTCGATGACAACATTTGGTTGGTCAAAATGTAGGTCAAAATCAATGTTATACAGCTAAGCCGAACAAACATTTAATTTAACTAAATGTCTCAGAAGTATTGCGTATTCATTAAAATATAAAATCATAAGACAAGAAGCCCATATTTATAGGGAAAATATTTTGGGAAACGGGAAGGGACGATAGTAAGAAAAAATGAAAACTGGTGTAGTTCTGCATTTTATGCTGCTATTGCAATAGAATTATAGATACATATATCCGATAAAGCAAACACTATAAAATAGTTGAATTGGCAAATACCTGTATTTAATACGAGACACTTTAAGCTGATCTTCAATGTATACATTACGCCTACGGGTTATTGTTATTTCACAAGATTTAATGCGTAGGATGGACTTGATGTAACTTAAAATAAGTTTGTTCTACGTAGTAGATGAATTATGATTTAATTAAATAGCATAACATCAATGTTAAACATCAATGTTATTTAATAATAGTATTAAATCCTAGCTAACACCGGCATTCATCTCGATATATGACATTTTAAAGCGCCTCTGTTTTGGCAACAGTACAATTACCTGTTTCCTAACCCGTCTATTGTGATGTGATGTAAACATATTGTGTTTGAGGTTTCAATGTATACTGGTATAATCAACATTACAGAATAAAAACTGATTGTCAATTAATTAATATTTGAAAAAAAACAGCGTGATGATTTATGGCCTATAGCAAATAACGTGTGACATTTGGTCAAAAAAATATTGGCCTTTACTTTATTTTTTTCTAGTTTCAATTTACAGCAAAACCATCAAAGTTTACAAAAACAGTTAGGTTTTGGAAAAGTTAATGACCATTTTTGAAAAAAAACATGGGAATAGCCAATTTAGCACAACAATTAAAAAATACATGATAAACTTACATTGAAAGTAGATGCAAAGTGAGTGCTAATTGATACAAAATAAATTTATTCTAAGATGCATAAGATTTAAATGAACACATTTATGTGTTTGACCTATGCCATATTCACTTCTTCGAATTTTTTTCTGGAATAATTGAAAATTTAAATAGAAGAAAGTCGATAATGACAAATATATATTTTATTTTAAGTAACTGTGAACATATAGATTGAAAACTAACAGTTTAACAAATAAAACAATGCAACATCTATGTATATGTCAAGTTTCATTGATCTAACATGAACGGTCTAAAAGATAATAGCCTCGGAAATTAGCCTGTATTTTGTACTTTAACGTTAGGGTTGGGACAATATTATGTGCATGTAAATTCATGTGATTTTTAATGTTTTATTTTGTTATTAGTAATTAGATTTCTTAAGAAAGTATTTGCATTATTCAGAGAAGCTTAAATCATCATAATAGCACACAAGAATATTACAATACCGACCCGTTTTTTATTTATCATTGCTTTCGATCAAGAAAATATTAAATACTATAAGCTTACTAAGTACAAAAGCTTAACAACACCACAATGCACATTTAACATATATGTAGGGAACAATTCATCAAAACAAAACCAAAATGTATGCATTTGATTACGTTTATAAGAAAAAAAAAGAGAAATGGAAATTTTCAAAATGTTAGGGTTGGGACAATTTTTAAATAAAGGTAAAAAGTTGTTTGTAAGTGATTAGATTCATATACAACATACATTGTACATTAAAATTGTTTCACAACACATTGTAAATATTCCTAAATGATCTTATTGAAAGTGAATTTCTACATGTATATGACATCGGTTTAGTGATCCCACAAGGCAGATATTTAAAAATGATGCCCATTAGCGGTTAGATTTATGTCCACACAAGTACAAAAACATTTTAACAATGCAAAATTTAAAACAAACTTCAATACATCAATCAGTATTCCTTTCAATGTTTTTTTTATATTGTTTATACTTTGTAAAATTTTGCAGTTTGTTTTTATAATTACCTTCTGGTTTCCAGACTGACATAATGTTTTGATTCCGGCAGATAACCCACAACTATCATTGAAGCAGCAGCTGATTCACTATTTATGTCAATGTCAGTATGGTCTGCCTGCACTATTTTGATAGCTAAACCGAGACATTTGGCAAGAGCATCAATGATGATATGATCAGCATACGTTCCATCTCTCCCCATCTCTAGCAGATAGGTTTCCAGATCTTTTGTCAGGAAATGTGTCATCTCTTTCTTTTCTCTCTGGAAAAAATGATGGAAACAGTTCAATTATAAGTATTTTTGTAACACATTCCACATTTTATTTTCATAATAATACTTTTTTGTGACATATTAATATGAAGATTTTATCAAAGCTGTGATAATACCTATATTTTGTAATCCTGTGATATGTTTGCAACTTTATATATAAATATTTGTTTTAATAGTTATAATCATTGTTACATTCTGTTAATAATGCTTCAGGCATTTGTTTAGATTTACTTTGTCAATGAGGAACACACACCTTATTGAATGCATTGAAAAAATTGAAGTACTTACGATGGTCAGATTTCTAATGTATGCAATAGCATTGCTACGTAGTTGTTTGTGTGTCAAGCTTCCACAACCGGTTTTGTCCAATTGGTCAGATACTGCCCAGAACAGACAGTTTCCGTCTGCTTGTATATCTGCTGCTGACAAACACTTGTTATGCTATTATTTATGGCATCTGTCAACCCATCACCACATGCTATTATTGTGTTAAGTATTAGTAGCAAAGAGCAAGGGTTAATGCATACAAGCAGAAATTACAGTTAAAAAGGGGTAATAGCAGGCAAAGAAGCAAACAATAAGAAGAAGTGTAGCAGGTGATTATAATAATTTAAGCTACAGTGTAAAGCTAGCTCATGTACACTAATTGAAAAGCACAATTGCAAAGGATACAGCTAACAACTTCGATTTCTTTTATCCCATCAGCATCTAGTTCGGTTCGTTTTGAATTGTCAGCATGTTTTGTGTGTTTTAGAAGTTCACTGCGGATTTTATGTACTGCGGTTTTCCTCCACTTACCATTCTCACAATGAATCCCTGTACCTTGCAGGCAGAACAAACAGCTGCAACTGAGATTGGCTGTTTCCACATTGTTGCTAGAAATGTTCTGAAGAAACCATAGTTTCACAGTCCCTGGGACAGCTATGACATCTTCATTTGGTGCACCTTTGGATACTTTTGCTGGAACATACAGCATTGTTCGCCTTGAAAACTGAGTCTTTCTCTGTGTGGATGGCTCAGCATGTTTACCAACAGTGCTTAGATACTTGCTTGCTGCCAAATATACTTCATACGAATTGCGGAGCCGAACTCTGTCTTGTACCACGAGTAGGTCAAGGCCATGTTTGATGGTTGCGCCAATGCCATCATGGGGACCTTTCCCATGTCCAGGTTCAGAGTAGTGGTAGAGTACTTTCACTCCCATTTCATTTTCATAGTGAAGCAGATGGGCAAAGGCTTGCTTACATTTATATTCGAATCCACAATTGTCTGTGATTCTATGAAGTACTTTTGGCAAACCCACTTTCTCTGGGTTGTTCCTCATGAAGGAAAGAAGCTTCATTGTATAGACATAGAATGCTGAAACACTGTGTTTCAAATCATCTGAAATGACAACTATTGCTTCTTTTGTCAGTTGAGGTTTGTCTTTGGTACTGCTGTTGGCGTGTCGAACAAGATACATTGTATGGATAGTAACTTGTCGCTTTACATAGTGTGCTGTTTGGATTTCATCATTTGCTTCCAAAGCATAGTTTTGGGAGAAATCAGCATAGACAATAGCATGATCTTCTGGAAGGTCTTTAGCTAATCTCTGGTGTTGTGTGTATTGATAGTCATTTCTAAACATATGACCCTTGAAGTATTGCATGTCACTGCCAATGCCGTCAAATATTGAACTTAAAGTATGGGAGTGATCCACCTGTTGCCAAATTTTCTTGACTTGACATTCACCTTTTGGATTAGTATATTTTTGACTGACCTGTTCCCACTGTACATATTTCAATACTATCAACCTGTTCTCCTGTATCAATTGTTCATATTTCTTGTTCAATTTGTCATTGCATTTGGAACAACTGTTGTCAATGTATTGAGGATCAGGGAACGCTTCAATGTGTTCACAGACAGAGTCCCTGTATAGGGTTCTGATTGGTAATGGTTCCAGTTTACATTTTGTTGCCATGTGATTGATAGGTCTTATCTTTTCTTCTAGATTGAAGCATTTCATACAAACACAAACTCTTCTGTCTTTAAGGTTCATTTTCTTGATATACCGAGGAATGCTTTTGCGGAATGTGGTGTATCTGAAAGGGTATGATGTGCATTCCTCTACAAATTTCATGAATGCTTCTCTCTTTGTTAGAAGAAGATGGCGCTTGGCAATATATTCACCATTTACCTGAACCACATCTCTCTTATTTGGCATCTTGCGTGAAATTCTGTCACTGTTCATGAATGCTTCAACTTTGGACCGATAATTTTGTCTCTGTTGTACATTTCTCTCTATCTTACCTTTGTGTAGAGTGTCTAGACACCTACGTTTTCTTGGAGAAGCATTTCGAACCACGTGTGCAACTGTAGATGCCCATTTGCTTGGCGATTTTGGCAGTGATTTGTTTACCCTTTGTGCGCTCTTCCTTGTTGCCTGGGGACTAACTTGTTTGTCAAACTGTTGAACTGTTTCTATAAACTTGTTTACAGTCTTCATACTGCGACGCTTTGACTGCTGAAGAATTTTTACTTTCTTTTGCAAATTAATTACTCTATCACACTTACTTGTATGTGTTGTTGTACTGTCTGTGTTCAGTGACTTTGCTTTCGTCTCTTTCAATTTTCTTCTGTATTCAGCTTTTCTCTCACGTTCTTAAGTTTTCATACTTTCGTCGTATTTTGAGTTTTGCTGTCTCGTCTGTTTAATTTTATGCCTGTACTCAGAACATTTTTTCATGTTTTTGTCTCTTACTTGGTCACAGTTTTTCCATTTTTTCCAGAATGTTCTTGATCTTTCAGCAACAGTTTTTGTTTTGGATTTGCTCTCACTTTCATTGGTTTCATTTTCTTTGTTTTCTTTCCTTAAAGTTATTTTTGATGGCTTTCTAAGTTTATCAAAATCAAATTTTACTTTTAAGTTTTCCATTCTGTCTCTGAAATCACACTTTTACTTCAGCAACTGTAATGGCAGAAAAAAGTGTCCCAACCCTAACAATACTGACTGTAACGCTTACAGTGACTTATATAAGGCTGAATACTGAAATAAAAGGCTTAAAAAACTTGTTTGATCTGGTTTCATCTAGTTTTACCTGGAATTAGAGTATTTCCAGGAAAAACTTGCACTATTTTTGTGATGTCATGTACTTTCATTTTCGATTCCTGGAATTTCTACTTATTTGATTCTAAAAATAGACTGACATGTACAATAAACATTGAAGTAAGTTTTGAATGAAAAAGCTTGTGTATGTTGTTGTGATTAATGTCTATAGAGCACTTTAACATTAATCATATAAGAGTACACAAGACAATAATAGACGTTAGGGTTGGGACAAAAAAGCGTTAGGGTTGGGACAAAATTAGGGATGCCTTTTTGGTGAGCAGAGTAGAAACAAAGCAATATCTGAAATATTAGTGCAAGCAATAAGTGCGAAAGAACATAATGAGACTAGCTAGGCATGCAAAACTCACTAAAACAACAGGATGCATGCAAAGGAACAAGCCTACTGTTAGGCCGTTAGGGTTGGGACGAAAACAGGCTTTAAGAGGATAATGCTGTGCGGTGACAAGCATATTTATATTAAAAACTGAAATGTTAGTTTTAAAGTACATTGTATTTGTTATTAAAAACAACCTCTTTCTTTGTTGTATGTTAACTTATTTTGTTTAGGATGTTACTATATGAGAAAGGTATAAATTAAGGTATTTGGCTTCATTTGGGTAATTTTGAAAATATATTCAAAAAAAATTTGGGGACTAACCCTAAATATTTCAATTGTTTACATGTATAGGTTTAAGGTCAGCATTTTGTATAAACATTGAAAAAGTGTTGAACAGTTAATGCAGAATATTTATTCAATAAAATATTTCTAAAACAAAATAGCATGTCACACGAAAACAGCTATTTTTTTAGAAATTTTGCAACTTCTAATGTTTACATCTTCACGACCGATCAACCGATTTGTCTGAAATTTGAAACGTAAACGGTTTCAGACTGCGTTATTATATATATCGACTGTTAATTTATAGATGTGCAAAGATTGTTCTTTCAAATTATGTACTACCTTGGCTTCACTAAAAACTACCCTTATTAGCTATAGGCCTTATAATGTTGAACGTGTCAGTTGACAATAATTTCCAGAATACCAAAATGCTGAGAATATTATTATTTGTTTTATAACGATCGGGGATATTTTGAGAAACGCAATTTAGGATATATAATATAGGCGTGTTTTTATCACGCATTAATATTTCATTAGCTAGTGTGATATTTCTTGAAGTATCAACTATTGTGATGTAGTGTTACAAAATATCATCAGTCATTTTTATTAATTCAGACTAAAGATTTATTTCACTACCGATGAGATAACATAGACATCTTGTCTGCTAATACATTCTATTCCCTTGGTACATTTCAAGATGTGCCTTGCAGACGTCGCGGACGCGTACCATTTTTTTGTAAATCACAAATCATTAATTGGAAAACAAACTGTTAAACATGTAAGTTAGGTTACATATATTACAAAAGATTAGGGAAGTCGACGTATGTTACCGTGTGAAATATAAGAACACAACCGATAATATACTCTATTAATACTTAGGAATTTTACTGACTGTTCCAAGGCTGTAATTCGCTGTATGGTTATTATTTCTTTTTTGTTTGTTTTTAATGTATGTTTTATTTCCCTATCCACTGGACAATTTCACTTTGTATAGAGTTCAGGTTATTTTCTGCCCAGTTTTGGCCTATTGTTGCCAGCTGATCTTTTCCATCCATTAACTCTCCCCTTCGCTGTTTGTCCTCTTTGATTCTCCTAGTTATTCCTCATGGTCTGCCAGGCCATTCCTTGCGACTCTGTTCCCTAACGTATGTACCCTTTAACCTCTTCAAGTCCATTTTTGTTTCTCCAAAGGTTTGTGTTGGGAGGCATTGTCGTATGTATATGGCGTTCCCTGTAGCAACTTATTCTCACTCTTGTTCATATTGATTCGTCTACAACACATTCAGTGTTCACAATAATTTATCTACGTGAAAATAAACATGATATATATACAAAATATTGTGATTGTAATATCATCTAGGTAATAGCAGATCAAAAAGACGGAGAATGAATATTAAAGATCAACATTCTATAAATAAAACTGCGTTTTCTTTAATTTCTAAAGTGTCTACTTTTTTATTGGAATTTAGAAATAATTTTATATGGGTCTGTAATAATAAACTATTATATATTTCTTTCTGATATTGGAATAACATATGCAAATACATGTTCATATAAAATGGTATTCATCTTCAATAACTAAGATATAAACAGCATCTTTCCTCATGAACAATGCAATTTCTATCATACCGGTAAGTCCGAATTCTAAGCGGAAAACTACTCGGCCCAACAAAATACTACTATGAAGATGTCAAATGCCAGTATCAAATCTTACTTAGATTTATATACGTTTTACAATAGACTTAATTTTAAATTGTTAAAGATATAAGTAGGATAAGGTCTACTAGTAGTATTACATTAGGACAGTCGCGCACAATGTCTTTATTAGGAAAACATGAATAACTACTATAGGGAAATACAATTATTACAAAATAAGAAAGCGTTGTGGCGTTGGTAGCATCTTCGTTAGTTCAGTTCAGTCGAAGAGGGATGGTCGCAACTAATCAAATCAACTAAACAAACCATATTTATTGCTAGCGTGACTTGAAATTCTATAGAGCAGTGTAAAAAACGGTGTCTTCAGTACTCTGATTATTTATTTGTCTTGGAATAAGAACTCGACTCTCCTGTACTTTAATCCAAGCTCTCCGTCAATGTATGAATAAGTACGTGAAAAAAGAAAACGACAGATTTTTTTGTCTGGTGCGATATTGATATAGGTCTGCTCATTTACATTTATATAGTTTACTATAGAAATAGAATGTATGAGTGTTACACAAATCTCCTCTGCATTTAAATCAGTAGCAAATAACACTGAATTGTATTCAACGCAGCTAACTTGTGCACGTGAACAGGACAAAAGACACTTGCACATAACTAATTTCTTATAGCATAAGCATTAGATGTAGATAGCAGAGCTAGAGGTCGACATGTTGTCAAACCGCATTTGTTTTACCGATAGTTGGTAGCATCTGTTTAACACAAGAAGTTTGAATTCTCATCAGCAATGTTAAACATCACGAGTCCCGCGTTGCATTTTTATTTGATGCCTGCTGCGAACTATGTCATAAAGAACTATTTGGTGATACAGCATGTTTGTTGGTGAGCCCTAGCCAGTTAAAAAATGGTTACCATGTGCTCACCTGCCTGGTACCTGGCATTAAATGATATAAATTGGGAAGTAAATTTACTCAGAAATTGGGTGTCTCATAAGTCAGAAACTGCTTTGTATGAAATGTAAAACCAAGTGATCTGTGAACCTGTTGCTACCGGTACCACATTGAAATTAATAGGGTCTTTAAAAGCTGTATAAGCTACAGAAAAGAGATTACGTACCGACGACCGGGAGTCGCCACCGTTGAAATGTTTGAACACCCTCGTGATATGTACTGTACTGTACGTTCAAAGTTGGTGCCAAAATAAATTACACCATACCTTGCTTGTTTGAAAAGGGACTGTGCATAGTGCGTTGTTCATTCTATACAATGTCTTCCAGAAGAGCTTGATACTACTGAAAATACAACAATTGTTCAATGAGACAGGTTCAATATTTGCGAGGTAAAAGAGAATGGATGTAAAGTTGTAAAACAAACTTGAACGTGCTATGAGAAGGACACATCCTTTGTTTAAATACCTAAAACATCGGATACAAACAGAGTCCTATGACCAATAAAGGCATATTATAGAACAGTTGCCTGAGAAAGCTTAAGTTTGTGTACATGACTATAAACTAATAATGCTCAGAATGACAAGAAATTCAATTAACTGACTTTAAAACAAACTAGAAACGTGTCCATATGACACAGACGCCCCCACTTGCAGCCTTTGTCACAAAAGCAAATGCTATTATTCTGCTCATAGTTTGTGAATGGGTATCATAATTACCAGGTGCACAACTATACAGGTTGGTGAACATGCATGTAAAGTCTTATAACTCTGGCTCATATACCTTTGGAGATATGAGAGACACAAGATTGCATACTCTGTAGGACGGACGGAAGGACAAATCTATATCCCTCCCCCCCCGCCCTTCAGAGGGGGGGGGGGGGGGGGGGCATAAACATATCTTCAAAAAGATGGTGGGTGCAATCTGAATCAAGCTATTTGATGCAATCTGAAAGTAAAGATTTGATGTGCAATTCTTTAAAGACAAATTCTATATATTTGTTTTCCTTTCATGAAAACAGTTTTTTTATTAGTGAATGATTAACACTGACCATTAATACAACCAAGGTCATCATTTGGCACAGTGTATATGCCCGTAGCCAACCGTGTCCATAATGTTTTCATCCATGGTCATATGATAGTCAACCATGGTCAGTCTATATTTCAAGACTGACTATGATTTAACATGGTTTGCCATGATTGTTTAACCATGGTTAACCATAGCCAAACCAGGCTCAAGCATTGTCAACCATGTTTAACCAATGCTTGAGCCTGGTTTGTTCATGGTTAACCATGGTCAGCAATGGTAATTTTCGCAGGGGTGAAGTCCGGACAAGAAAAATCGGACGGATGGACGAAGCAGCGACTATACGCCCCCCCCCCCCCCCTCTTCAGGAATGGGGAGCATAAAAAATGTCTACTGTAAGAATTCACACAATTACATATTTGATAGAAACTGTGACCATGACCCTAATGCCTTAATACATATATATAAATCATATCAAGACATTAATTCTCCAATTACACATACATACATCTGATCAATATACAAACATACTGTATGGTTAATATAGTAACCAACGAAGCTGCTGTTATAATCTAAATATTCATGTTTTTACCAACAAAACTTCTGTGTTGCATTTGACTGACAATGCAGTCACTGGCAGGTTACATACTCATATGTCTTGAAAAGAAAAACTGAATGCCTTGTAGTACTAACATGTATGGTAGGTGTGGCAAATGCATGATCAATGCTGTAATATTAATGTAATAAGCAAAATCACAACATTCAGAAACGTCAGAATTATGAATTCTTGTCAAAGACACTTTCTTATATACATAATACAATACTTACTTTAACCTGTTATTCAACATTTTCACATGCGACCGACTCAGACATGGACAAATTCTCACAAAATATTATGCCCATCACCTCATCAATTGTTAAAAAAATTCAATACAGTAAATAACTGAAAACTGTGGGATTAAACAGTGGATACTGTGCATTACTAGGCATTGGCGCCTGTCGGTGCAAGTTGGAACCCAGGTCTATCCAACATTTTTTAATATAAACCGAAAGGTCTTTACAGACATTCTGATCGACATAGCAACCAATATGTGCAAAGCAATTAGGCACCGTGTAATTGTTAGATTTTGTGTTGGTGAGGAAGTCTTCAATGTTCTGAATGATACGTTTGCTGGACGTAATTCTTCCTTTCTCTGTAAATGTTTTAGTGAGACCACCACGACTATGAGCTATTTTCGAGTCATTAATTTGTAATCTACTTTGCGCGATGTTCTTACACATGTTTTTCGTAATTATATTTGGTTCATACAGTACAGAGAGTGTTTGCAAATTCAAATCTGCTTCATTGTGAAAAAAGTATATACCAACCACTGAAGAAGTGGTTGCGCTATGGCTAGAAAAAATCTCTAAACCAGGGTTTGCATGATTTACAAGCTTTTGCAGACTGGCTACATCTTCTTCTGCATTATGTGCAGAATACTCTTCACTGAGTATCTGGGACATAAGGTGCTCTTGTCTGTAGCTATCAAGATCAGGATAATCCTCTTTGAGCAATGAAAGAGTGTCAACAATACCAATTAACAGTGCTTGAAAGGTGACAACAAATGGCACTTATCAAATGCTCGCAAGATTCGTGGAAATTCAAAAATCTTAAATGTGTGGCCAATAAGTACACTAGGCTTTGTTTCGTCAAGCCAAGACAGAAAAACAGTCAAAACTTCTTGAAGTGAATCTGTTTGTACAGGCTGATCATTCAGGAACATTGTGTTTCCATGCAATGTCACTTGGAGTGGGCATGATATAGTGTGAAAATGTGTCATTGTCCGAGACCGCCGCTATCTGCACAATTATCACAGGTCTTACATATCGAAGTTGTTTCTATATCGCAATACACTTTTGTATCGGGAAAGGCTAAGTGTTCTGTTATTGGGAATGTCTTTGTAGCTGGAATATTAAAAATGGACTCGGTAGTTGTTTCAGCAAGATCAACATATATTTGATAAGTTAAACCTTCACTCAGTTCACACTGCATTTGCACTGCTTTTCTTCAACTTTCTTTCAAGTTAACATTTTTGAAGGTTCTTGTATTCTCAAAAGTAAGTCTCCTTTTCCTGGTGTTGTCTTTACGCTCTGCGTGTTTTAGATATATGCTACCTGGAGAAACACCCAACTTTGCATACACTTTGTTAACATATAAAGACCCAATGTTTTTTTCTGCCACAGCACAATTAATACGGTTCAGAAGACTAATGGATACGTTTTGGAGCCTCAGAAGCGACAATGTTGTTAAAGGATTCTACTTCTTTGGTTGTAGCGGCGGGAGCAATTTTCGCAACATTAGAAATTTATTGTCCAAAAACGATGTTAAGGTCAGCTTTCAGAGAATCACCAGATAAATCATTACCGTATGGCAAGGACTTGTGCTTGTTTGAATCTGGATGTTGACGATATCCACACCATACATCATCACAGTCACCATGGTCACCAAAACAATGTGGCACTATTTGAGCGAAAGCTTTCTTGAGTCCGTCAGGGTTCGATTTGTTATGTGCAACACCATAACCATTTTTTTTGTATGATTTATGTCACTCCATTGTGTAACATTCCTGCTTGCATTGACTCTTGAAATGGTAGTGGCATTATCATTCATGATCAGCACAGAAACTTCGACATTCTCTTTCTCAACCTTATTTATTGCTTCGATTGCTACACTTGATTCCATCGCATTCGAAGATCCATACCAGTTTTTGGAATATTCATGTGTTGGGGGTATTTGACCCTTATTTGTATGATAGGAACACATTCTGCAGTTCTTTATCCTGACTCCATAAGCGCAATTAGTGTTCCTTCACCAGACTTACTGTCATAGGCTCTGCCAGAGCCACGTTTCTGCCATCCCATGTCATATTTAAATTGCCCAGTTGTAGTGGTTGGCACATTCCCATCATTGGTTGAACACATACTGCAAAATGTAGTATAATGTGTTGGTGGTTAGCCAAGTTAAAATTGTAATTAAAAGATTTAATCTACACTTGATAGCATTTTGAGTCAGAGAGATGGAACAGACTCACTGAACGCATGTTTACTGAATGACGTCAGAGACTTGTTTATGTGATGACGTCATTAAATATATTTATTTACGTTTTACAGTTACGCTTAATAAAATAATGATAAAATATTGATATATTTACTGATAATTTTAGCATGTTCTGTTGCAGTTGTGAAGTCGTTAGCATACTGGACTGGCAATCCAGAGACCCAGGTTCGAATCCAGGCTGCACCATGACCAAGTTTTCAAGTTCCATACAAATGATATTACATGTATTATTAAACCTTTTGTCTATATACCTGTCTACCGCCTGCTGTATTTTCATGGACTAAAGCTTCAGTGCAGGACTCGGAAGCAACTGCCTTTATGTGAGGTTCAACCTCTTTCTCACGCTTCTTTATTGTATTGTTGTTTGGTGCAGGCCCTCAATCTCCAGGGAGAACATGAAGTTAGATATATGTGTGTGGCCTGTGCCACTATGTAACATTCATGAAATGTTACCATTACATTGCAGATATCATCATGACCTTTCTTACAAAAACAGAGTATATTCTTTATTTAACTAAACTCAAAAATGTCTATTACACTTAGAAACATGAACATTTATATATAATTACCGTAGTGTTAGCACTGAATATCATTTTATTGCATGTTATACATACTCACTATGTCAAATAAGGATCACTTAGAATAACTACATACCCATCATACTGCACCATATTAAAAACGACTTTGCATACTGTATTCAATAATTAATGCTATTTCACCTATCAATGTCTTCATCATTTTAACATCAATAAGGAATTGTGTTATCAAGAAATGATTCATGCAATATAACACTGAATAGTCTGATGCTAGTACATGTACATTCATAAACCACAAAGCAGCAATTATTGGAAGTTCACATGTATTGAGAAGCACAGAGGAAAGTCATACATTGACATGCATTTTGAAATGAGAATGTTAATTCAGAAGAAACAGTTATGTATATAGGTTTGCTGCAACAAAGTTGTATACATAAGGTTTGTGACTTTAAATACAAATTTTAAGATAATACTTTTCTGTATTTCTTTCCTTTAAATAGTGTTTATGACAGACACATGCAAAATACCACTACTAGACTAGGAGTAGAGACAGTGATTGGTGATCAGACTATTGATTCAATATATACAGGAGGAAACAGAGAAGGCGTTTTGTTAATTCTACAACTAGTGGCTGTTATATCATGCAACATCTAAAACTGTATCTCTAGGGAATTGAATGTACTTACTCATTGTTATCCGTATACCTTTGACAGTTCAAAATTGTTCATAAAATAACAAAAGAAGACAAAGTGGTTTTCAGCTTGACCATTAATTTCATCATCATATTTTACATAATTTCATCATCATATTTTCAGACAGAAAATCTAAATGAATAAAACTGTAAACAAACATAATTTACCTGCAGCAACTTTAGTGTTGACATCAAACACTTTAGGACCACGCTTGCCAGTACGATGTTGCTTGCCTATCTCGACCTTGTTCAACACACCACACTCACACAGGATAAATAGTATGGAGCCAAAGCCACGTCTGGTTTCTGACTGGATGTTGTTCAGGTCTAATGTTGTTGAGCAGTCCACACATTTCATCTGCTTGGTCATATGTTCAATTTCCACAATTCTTCGGCCGACTCTCCATGACTGGTCTATAGACCTTTATAAAGCAGTAAAATTATGAAGAAGCAAAACAAATATATTTTACCATTCAATGATTCAACCCTAATCAGTACCTAATGAAAGACAAAAGTAACCATTGTTTTTATTGTTTGTAACAAGGCCATAAATTGTATGATAAACTGGTTAAGATGAAAGTACTGCATAATATTAGTTATACAGGTTGTTGACAGGGTAATGGGGTAATATAACCTGTCTGTGTGTCGTATAACATGAGGCCTTAGCCGAGGATTATATGAATCACAGCCAGGTTATATTCCCCCCTATACCCTGTCAACAACCAGTATGGCATATCAGCAATTTGTCGCACGAACATGGACAGACAACTAATCCTAGTTTACTTCAATAATTAATAGCCTTACTCATTAATAACACTGTGTTGATATCATTCAATTCTTTATTTAATATTATCACATTTTGTTGATTAACAAATAAAAAAAATGCAAATAATTCAGAAAATGTTGTATAAACATGGACCGACTACAGTAGCTGAAATTCCCTTCAGAATTATTCAAATTTACACTGTTTATGCTTTTTATAGTAATTTTGCATTAACTTAATGATAATTACTGCTATTTTTGTTCTTAGAAGTATTAATGTATCTCGGTCAATATTTCAAAAACGTGCAACTCGTGTCCCGCTGTTTTAGGGTTTTATAAAGTGAAAATGTTTAATTTTGCATATACAATATATTGTTGATAACATTGAAAACTACTTACAATGCAAATGATTGAAATTATTCTGATGAATTTCTTAACATTTATTCCTCAATGACGCTTGGTTGGTAAAAAGTGTCGTTTTTAGCATGTCCCGATGCGTTAGTGCGATCATTCATGTGGTTCAAACGACATACAGTGCCAAATTGTATTTATTCTTTTGCCTTGCTTGTTTTTATAAATGGTATTACTGTCATATTATAAGACTCATTTAAACCTGTCGAATTCAACACATTTAAAATATGCACAGATAGATGTGTCCCGGTATTAAAATTCTCCGTAATTACCGTTACGGTACATACACAAAATGTCAGGATTGCTTCCCTTGAAGAATGTTTAAAGTTATGACGTCGCAAACGTTTTTCGCGCGGTCTTTTCAAAAACAACTAAATCAATGGAGAGGCATGGAAGCAGGTTTGGAACAGAAAGTACAGGGTAAGTCATGTTAGTAGTAAGAGTGCTTTTGAAATTGTCAATACCGTGCTGACCTGTATACCTTAATATCATTGATTTTATCATAACCCATGTTACAGGGGCCATATTACAGCAATAATATATTGTTGCAGACAAACGCTAAGCAGCCATTTTGATTATGGAGGAGCAAAATGGCGCATATTGATATTGATATCAGTACCGTTACTAGCATTACCATTACGTAACGGTTATTTTAAATGTATAACGGTAGATATGGGTTTATTTAGTTTTTAACAGTACTCACACTTATCATAAATATGTTGAATAGATATAGATCTATAAAGTTTAAAGCATATAGATCTTTGTAAATATTATATATATTAGATATATGCATATAAAACATAAAATAAAATGCCAACTAAATATTTGCCATGGACACAGAGATTCTACATAAACATTTTAATAAGCTGTTATTTAAGATTGTTTTGTTTTAGATTTTTCCGTCTGTCTATCAGTCTGTCTGAACGTCTGTCCGGAAACATTAACATTGCCTATGACTTTGAAATATGCAAGGTAGAGTCTCCTCATTTTGCATACATACATTTTGTATTCCTTTGGCTAGTACTTCCTGTTGACTGAAGTATTGACCCATCTGTGACATTGACATAACCCTGTGACCTTAAATGATCTATTTTTGAAGCATAAGAGCTTTGATAGATGTTAGATATGGTTCATTGGTCAATTTGTTCATATATTACCACGTATGTTCATCTTCTGGCCTTGACCGTTACTTTGGCTCTGCATGACCCCACCAGGGGCATGGTTGTTCACAAACATCTTGTTGTGAAATTATCAATGATTTCAAAATCAAACGGCATTAATATCGTTTACAAATTCCAGAATTTAAGAAATCTTTGGACACAACTGATAGAGAACTTGGACAGGCTAATAGGCATCTTTAGGAGTTATCGTCTCAGCGTGGCGAAGATAAAGAGTTTGGTTGGGCGACCAGAGTTTGCAACTTAGCTGACAAAATAGCAAATACTAAAGATCTCATACATTTGAAAACCAAACAACTGAACACATGCACTCACAGCTAAAAAGCGGATGGCCCAATGGCGAGCAAGACAACTTGCAGATCCTAAGGCACACGGCCAGTACAAGCAAAGAGAACGAGAAAGAAACCAGACAAGGAGAGAAAATGGCGAGTTTAAGACTGTATCCCAAATGAAACTGAAGGAAAGGGCACTGCAAGAAGGATGTGGAGAAAACATTCGGCCGTATATAGACATAGGCAGAAAGCAGCAACAGCCATACTTACGCCACCACCGTCTCCTGATCCAGATGTTGAAATCAGAGAACCTGTAAACAGAAGATCTGAGTCACGCAGAAAAGTTGCGGCGAGGAAGAGACAAAATGATAAGGCAAAATGCTACCGACATGCCAAACTCCAAATTAAGCTCAGATTTCAGGAGCGACTAACTGAGAAGTACAAGAAAATGTTCAATCGAATAAGAACACAAACTACAAAGGTTCTTACAAAATCATACCTGCTGTATAAGACAATGATATAAAATATAAAATGTAGATACAACAACGCAAAGCCTAACTTCAAGAGAAGAATGATATCAAGTCTTGTTACAAGGAAGAAAATAGTAAAGCAGTATGGACTGAACGTGTATGCTAGACAACAGCTTTCTATTTCAAGGAGACATTTAAAATAACTTCAAACCAATGCGCAAGCCTAACATTGACAGGCTGATATTAAAAGAAACCGTGAGAATGTTTTACGAAAGGGATGATGTTTCCAGAATCACTTCTGACAAAAAAATATACAATAACAAGAAAAGGAGTGAAGAAACAGGTTCGTTTCTTGAACGATGATATAAAAACCATTCATGCCGAACTTTTAAGTGAACACAAGTCTATTTCATACTCTCTATTCTGTAAACTTCGTCCGTTCTGGGTTGTTAAGCCCAAGGAGAAAGACAGACAGACATACCAGTGTAAAATTCACGATAATCTCGGTATGAAATTGAATTCAGTATTTTCAAACAACATGGTTAATAGCAAGGAAATCAATGTTTTGTTAAAATCGATAGTTTGTGATGAAAGCAATAAAAGTTGCATGTACAGAGAATGTATTCATTGCAAGGATAAGGGTTTATCATTTAAGTAAATCATTGAAGACGCTCCACAGGTTACATGGCAGGTATGGAAGACAAAACGAGAGAAAATAGAAGATGGCAGAGTGGTCCCGAAAACTGTGAAGGAGCAAGATCAGGGGACACGAACAATTATGGCAGATGAAATCAACAAAGAGATGCAAAGAGCTTGCCGTCAGATATTTAACATCCGCAATCAATACAAAATATTGAGATACCTGAGAACAAATTTGACCCATGAAGAAATCGTCGCCCACATTGATTTCTCTGAAAATTGTACTTGCAAATACTCAGAAGAAATACAATCTATGCACTTTGGTGGATCACGAAATATGCTTTCCTTGCACACAGGGGTATTGTACATGCATGACGAAACAACTTCATTCTGCACTGTGTCAGATTGTTTGCGACATGACCCCGCAGCCATATGGGCACATTTGCATCCAGTGTTGGAGTACATTACAAACAAGAAGAGCCTCAAAAGCATTCACTTCATAAGTGACGGGCCTACTACTCAGTATAGGAATAAGCACAATTTCTATTTGTGGCGCAAGAAAATTGGCCAGTATGGATTTAAGTCATCTACGTGGAATTTTCTTGAAGCGTCACATGGCAAGGGGGCTGCAGATGGTATAGGTGCTGCCGTGAAACGAGCAGCTGATCAACAGGTCATCGTGAAGAAAAATGACATTTACTGTGCAAAGGATTTCATTCACTTTCTCAGCCAGAGCGCTACTTCGACAATTAATCTATTCATGGTGGAGGGGTCAGCCATACAGTCAGTCCATGAACAGATATTCGGAAACCTCCGCCCAATACCCAGCACAATGAAACGTCACAAGGTAGGTTACATTATGCGAGCAATTTACTGCACTAATGGGTGTAATTTTACTATGTTTCGTATTCCGTTACTGCACCAGTATTTTAAGAATTTTGGTATCTGACTTGAACCCGGACGGAAGCGGTGTGAAACCAGCGCTCTTAACCACTAAGATAACCTTGCAATCAAAAACACTGTTTTAAAGAATGTTTTTGTGTCTTTGTTATAGTTGATCATAGAGGATGTGGCATCGGATTCCATCTTGGCACGTGACGTATCGTGCTTCTGTGTATCATCCATCACAGTGCAGATGTTTTGAACCAATGAGTTACGTACAGGAAAGGTATTGTTATATACTATAACAATACTGTTATATACTATAACAATAGTTATAAACGATATTTAATTCCAGCAAATATTAGATAAATCTATAACATTGTTAAACGTTTGACATTTTGTACATGAAAATGTGTATAAGTATACAGCCTATTTGAATACCTTAGTATGTCTTACCGTTGTTACTTTTTACTACTCTTAACGATGAAAATTTAAAATAAATGTATGAAATTATTTTCTTTCTATAATAATGTTTGTTGTACTGTTTCAGTTGTCAACAGAGCGGGAAGCAAATGCGCCAGATGCCACGACATACTTGCTTGCAGAAAAGGTAGTGTTTTTCACTTTTCAATGCGTCTCGCTTTTAGAACGGATTATTTAAATGTTTAATGTATTCAAAATCTGGTTTACTTTTCAAATTGGTCCAGTCAGACATAGATACATGACATATATTTGGAATACATTTTATTGACCACATTTATAACGTATTAAATATAGATTGGTTTGAAACATTTTTTTATAACACATTTGCTTTTTATCCAGGAGAAAATAGTCCATTTTGAGACTGTTAGGTCGGTGGATGAATCCTTAATTTGGCGCTTTGTTGTCGTGCTGAATGATGACATGCCATTCCATGGGGTTGTGTTAGCTGTGGATGAAGATGACATTGAGGTTAAGTTGAGATTGAAATTTATTTACATCATTAAGGCCACATGCAGGGTACGTAACAATCTGCTGATCATAAAACCGAATAACCTTAAAAAACTGGATATTATTATGTTAATTGTTGTACAATATAATCAACAAAATATTTCATTCAAACAATAAATGTACAATACACATTTATATTCATACTGCTCTTCTTCAGCCTTTTCTTCATTTCTTCTTTTTCCTTGTCCTAGATTGTTATATATGACAAGTTTGATGCTATATCTTACAAATAAGTAAAAAGACAGTAGTGTTCAAATTGAGTGATGTAAATAGTTTTAATATTGTGTTGAACACTACTACTGATTAGTGTAAAAAAATTGTTCTGTCTTTATCAATATAGATACTTTATTACGGTTATTGTGCAATGGTCGCCATTTTGTATGTTGTGTTATGACATTAATTTTCAAATAAGTATTATGCCAAAATCTAGGCTTCATTTAATTTCATTTTAAGTTCATAACTTCAGTAGCTGTTATTTTCAGGGCTGTGAAGATCACTCTTGAAAACTACTACCAGGATTCAAACCAACAACTTCCAGCCTACTTTAACAATGCATGTAAATAAAAATATTTAATGATAATTTTGTCAGTAAATTTAAGGATTCTACATTAAAGCTGAAGTTTCTACTACAGCCATATAGTGAACATTTATCATGCCTAGTGGTGGCATTTTGCTTAACAAACACACATAGCTTAGCATTTTGGAAACATAATAACAAAAGTAAAACCATAATTTATATCCTTATATTGGCAGCCATTCTGGTGTAAACAATTTAAAAAGTTTCCCCGTAGCCATATCAAGAAAACAAGAAATACCACGATGCAGTGATGTTATTCTAAAATTCATGATGGGTTTATCAATTTTTCTAGGAGGAAGGGTCACATAACAACATTCTTCTTAAATTTGAATGCACCTCCTCCTATTCAGAGAATAATTATTGCTTTTATTCTACATGGAATAAAATTATTTTAGTAAATGTGAAGACTATCAATATCATTTCTGCCAAATGTGGTTAAACTAGATATATAAAAACAACAACATTTGTACCTTCTGCTACTTGATTAATTGGTTGCTACAGTTCCTGTTTGTAGCACATCTGAATCCACATTCTTCACTACAAGGAATTAATTAAAAGCATGAGAATAACTATCACATATAAAGCTTCAAATGTGACAATACAGTAAATGAAATAGCGTTAATATACATTCAATGGTTGTTCAGTTTGGTTATATTGGGTTTAAGACCCTATCAACAACTTAGGTCAGTTTAATGTTTTGTCAGTCTATACAACATCTACCAGCTCACCATAACCAGTGCATTCCTAGGTTTCACTGCAAGCAATGTACAGCTGTCCCACTTGAATCAGCAGTGGGAGGCAAATGACCACAGAAACATTCTTGGATGAAATCACCAAAGTGACTGTATCTGGCTGGACCCGGAGTCAAACCCATGTAATTCGAACTGATAGTCTAATGCGCTACACTTCACTAGTATCATGAAAGTTCCAGTAGGTAGAGGCTTATTCCAGAAAGCTCGACAATCACATAATTGAACATAAATTGGTGGTCCAAAGTATGTCTAGTTATCTGGTCCACCAAGTGATTCATTTCTTATCATTACATTGCCAAAAAGATACATCATATATACTGACCTACTAGTATCCTGGTTCTCTGGAAGGCTGCTGTTTCCATTCGTACTGGAGGTAGTATGTTCTGGTGGTTTCCTAGAAATATTTTAACATTTATAATTCAAACAATATACACATGTTTAACAATAACCTTTCATACGAAGTGAAAAAACATAGTATTTACTGATGGTGTATTTCTTTACAAGATATAACTGGGATGTAACACATGCATTGTCAATGTAAGCATCTGAAGGTCTTACTTGAGAAAGTGATGGAATGCATATTACTTAATATTATTCCATTATTATTCATTAAATTCAACATAGTGAATACAATCTGCTGTTCATGCAAATCAAACCCAAATGTTTATTGGATGATGTAAGTCCAGTGTGATGCTCACTATAGTTGAGTGCTTAGCAACACCAACATCAAGACAATTAACATATCCTTACACAATTGAATTATATCAAGTTTTGGAGTCTCAACAGTATATATTGTCAGTGAAGATTAAATATTTAGTATTTGTTACAAGAACATATTCAATGTTTCTACAAAGAGTAAACACTTTTTTTTTAAATACATTTGGTGTCAATTCTAAAATGAAGAAACACACTTCATATGGAATGTTTTAATTAATAAAATTATACCTTTTATTTGGTACACAATCAGATATCTGTTGTGCTGGTTTCCTCTTTCTATTCTTTGTAGTATAGTTGGTTGAAGTAGTTAATGCATTTTCTAATAAATGATAATACGTGTAGTATGAAACATACCCATGGAATAGGTGTTTGTCTTATTCCAGAAACAGTTCCATATCTTGGAGAAGCCAGTTCAAGTAAAATGTGTGTTTCATAAAATGCTTTCAATTTGGTACCATTACATTTTGCCACAGTTGTTTGTCTCTTAAAATTCGGAGGATACAAATGTCATTGGGATTTTTTCCTTCTAACAACTAAATCACACCATTCAAAGTTACAAAAGTTGAGCTGTCCTTGAATTTGGTATAAACAATTGTGGTTTTCTTTCAGTTTCATTGGTCCATTTTTGAAGTCAAGCAAAACGTTGAACCTTTTTCACAGGCTTCAGAAAATTAACATGTTTTTATTCATTAGCACTGTTTTGATTTCAATCAACCCTTCCGGTCAATGTTCCCCAACTACAATTCCATCCGGTGATGTTGCTAGGAAGTTGTATTTGGAATCTATAACTAAACCAGGTGATACTATAGAAATGCCTTTGCCGATATTCAATTTTTGCATTGCTTTCTTCGGATAGTCCCTTTGCTGTGTATTTGTTACCTTTGAAATTGGAGTATAAAAGTCTTTTCACTATGTTGTTTCTGTTGTTGTGGTTTGATCTTTTTACTATTTCACCAAAATTGGAACTGGTCAACGTTTCTTTCTTTCAGTATGCCATTTGTCTTGTGAAGTCTGTCCTCTAGTGTTTCTTTCAATTTCCTTTATTTCATTTGTAGTTAATTTTACATTAGATTCCAAAATATTTTTACATTCCGTTTCTTATTCCTTCTGTGGTATATCAGAGACATCAGAAAGTACATCTTGTCCATAGTCGGTTTTTGCTTTCTTTGTTTGAGATGGGTGAGAACGTTCATATTTTCGTTTCTGTCTTTTTAGTTTGAATCTTGCTGTCTGGCTGCTTTTTTTGGTTCTAATGTAGTTCTTTGATCTTTGGCTATAGGTGTTTATATAAATCTGACCAGGAGTTGTTTCAAAGATCTTCTGGAATACCATTGGAGACCAAGCTGGGATCTCAACCCACTGCCATAGCACCTAGTATGAAAAGAATCTTTGAAACAACGGTTTGTACTTTTAGCACCATCAAATTTGCATCTGATGTGCATCGGTGATTCTGCTAAGTTGCTTGTGAAGTTTCCATAGAGTCTATCGGCCTATTCAGCCAACCGGTTCAAAAGTACATAGACATCTTTCAACATTTCGGAACCTGCTATAACTGCATTGGATGTGTCACAATTGTTTTCATTTAACGTATCTTTCCAGTATTTGGCTTGATTAAGGAATATGTCTATTTCAGTATTTTCACAAACTTGATTTTCCATTTCTTGTCCATCTTCAATACACTGATCATCCACCTGTACATGTTTGGCCTTGTACATCTCGAAAATTCTGAACATTCATCATGAATACCAAAGATGAGTTTTCCCGCATTTCTAATATCGCTTTTAAATTTTTCAACTGCCTCCTTTTTGTCTGGCTCCAAACTTCTTCTTTTTATAGCACATCTTACTCCAGTTGTTATTTTTCTGATGTTCATTTGGGTGAGTTTGCCCTTTCCTTTATATTACGGTTTGGTACCTATTATTTTTTCCAAATTGACTCTCAGGCATTTTGTTGCATGATTTGCACATTCAAGTTTTGATACATGAGGTCCCCAAACAGGCACTGATGTTATTATTTTAGCATATACTGAACTATCACCATCAGCTATCATGTTCATGTAACGAAGACCGTATTTTGTCTCGCATCAAATGTCAATGGAACTGGTCCAAGTCTACATTTTGAGCAAAATCTTAAATTTCTTAGCAATACCGAAAGTTCAATCACACGTTGTCCAACTTTCCAACTATTTGCACTAGCCGTCTTTGGAATCTGCGGTGCTTGTACGTCTCCACCAGATACAACATCGTGTAAGTGTTATCTCTAGTCGCCATGTTGGATGCTGGATTTATCACGTGATATATTGGAAAAACCCGTTTTGTTACTATTTTTAGCAAATCCGAACGTTTCCGAAAACTAACGAAAATACAAACGGAGATGCCCGACATTTGTCGATAACAGCCGATATTTGCCGATTTCAATAGTGTGCTCTAACCTTAACTTAGTTGACATTGATATGATTGTCCGAATTACTATTCCACTGCCTCGTTTTCGAAGAGTATTCTGCGCAATAAAGTTGCGCAGTAAACATTAATTCTACGTTAACTAAATTACAGTTTTTACCTGTCCCACGCTTATAATTTTAAAAATAAGACATTGGTATCCGTGCTTTGTGTGTATAATGGAGGACAGTAATGAGATGATACACGGACGCATCTTTTTTACACAATATAGATAAACATAATTGATAATTGCAGCATCACAAACAGCTATTTTTGCCTGTCCCTCGGATAGGTTAACACATTCCTCGATAATTACGCCTTTTTGTCCTTTATCTATCGCTTTTACGACTCTGACTTTTAATTCGAAATTAAACCGTTAATTATGTCAATCAAATCGCATGAAGTTATGCCATAAATTACGTTTAAACTTGATCTCGTTTATAAACCGTATAACGTATATTATGTTTTTTTCGTGGGGTTTCCAATTAAAATATTGTTTTCTGCATAATAATAATAATTCTTGCATGATGCGTTTTCCTGAAATGAAGTCACTTACAGAAGAGGTTGTAAATTCCATAGCAGCGCTCATTAATACATACAGCAAAGTCAAACGAAATATCACAAAACACATGACAAGAGACAGTGATGCAACATGAATAAATATGAAAAACAGCATTATATAAGTATACCATCCAATCATTAACGTAATACATTAGTACGTACATTTATACATACACTTAAGGTCATATCAATATGAAGCTATGTTAAGCGTCCTCGGGCGGATAGGTTTACGGCAGTCTAACAGAAACATTCTATAGCTTGCAAAAAGATGGTCTGCGTAATGTGTATGCAGAGATGTGTCGATTGCTTGTCACTCCAGATTTCGGTAAATTCACCGAAATTCAGTGGATTTCGGTAAAGTTACGTACACTTAATCGAAAGGTTAACCAATCCGCGTCAAGGTTCAACAAACACTGTTCGGTTGAAGAGAAGTTGGTTAAGTGGTTGACGTAAAATTTGATTAGTTTACACAACACTGCTATGCAATTAGCAAAGCATCTTTTCTGTTTTTCGTGTTGGACATTTAAATGAATTTCAATGCTTACTACACAGTCAAGTGTTCCTCGTGCTAAAAGTTGAAAATCGTACTCACCGTCACGCGGGGTCAACCATAACGATAAATAGGTATTTTCTTTGTGAAAGTCGAAAGAGTACTATGTATATTATGCCAAATTTTAAGTCGGCATATAAAACCGTTTTCTTAAATGTGTGTTCTATAACATGGACATTTAGAAATTTTGTTCAGTGTATGAACCTCCGGCTGTTATTAAGTCATCTAACTGATCAATGTTGGCAGACTGTTTCTTTAGTCGCTTACAATAGAATAAAAATAGATATAAGCAAATATATAATTTCTTAGTTTATTTTTATACAACCACGTAGTATATATTAATACAACGGGGCATATAACGCAAGCGATTCGTAGCCATGTATTGGCCCTATCCTTTTCACACCTTATATAGAGAACATTATTTATGAATGTCTAGTTACCAGCGATATCGTCATGACATAGGCAAGATGAGGAAAAAAAACCGGATAATAGACTATGAAGAAAAAAATGACCACGTGTTGGATGCTTCATTATTTTCGGTAAAATGGCAAAACTTGCAATTTCAGAAAGGGGGAAACATGAATTTAAATTTAACCTAATATGGTTTTCCGTTCGGTCTTTATTTTTAAGGTTAATTGTGGAGAAAGAAAACAGCACGGAGTGACTCTGTCATGCAGACAAATGTCGGCGATCGATGTATAATAGAACACGAGCAAGAAACGCCCATTAGAATAAAACCCAAGAGATCAAAATCGCCCGATCAGATCGTCAAAGATTCAAGACTGACTGAATGTCGGCCTTTGCCATATAAACTGAACTACCTATACGCTGCACAATCTTAACAGCATTGTAAAACTCTGAATATAGGACGTGACAAAAAGCAATAAAATCATTAACGCTTAAACCCCTTGGTAAAAGACAAATTAGTAATGAATCGCCAACCACCAATGTTTAATGTACCTACCCAACCGAATCTACCCGCAGGTTAGATAATAGTGGGAAAGGAAATGGCTCAATAACTCTACCTAACGAACGATAAACCTACAATTTTCAATTCATAATTATTAAAGTGCTTTCCTGTCTAGCCGATATTAAATCGTGTGACGAACTGTTGACCTTGATCCATCATAGCGAAGTATAAAACCTGTTATTAAACCCAAGTATAAGAATCTTACGTTATCGGTGTTATGATAATTCGCCAAACCAATACCAGTGCATAAATATTAATAGGTGTTTTTACCAATGCCCATACGTCTGTCATTTGGAAACTGACGACTGAAGGTTCGTGGTACGTTGAGCTGTGACCTGAAACGTATACCAGGATAACATGGTCTTGGAAGCTGCTGTCTCAAATATTTAGATCATAAGGGCGCTGATAACGAGGACCACTCTTATCTATAATATTGTTTGAATACACATTTGTGGCAAAAATGAGTGTATTTACAATTGTTCACACAGTAGCTTCTCTGATGGAAAGCAAAACATGGTTAGCGGATCCCAGTTAAGGTATCTTACATACCATTATCAAGAAAAATAATAAATTAATGTTAATATCAAACGAGTTGTTACCATTATCAGGCTGATCTTTGCCTGACTGTTAATTTATGTCTTGTGGCCGCTTATCACGAGACTCATGGCTTGTACCATGCACAATTTCGCCGGCCTGATTATCTTGTCTGACTCGCTTGGCTTCAGCGTCTCTAGCGAGCGTCGACTTTTTCTCTGCATTATGCCTGGGATAGATGTTCAACATTCGGGAATATAAGAGAGATTAAGTTGTAACAGGTACAATGCCTTCCAACACCTTCCGACGGGAAAACAGCAGTAACAAAATATTAGGCACCAATGAGGTGCAATGGTAAGCATGTACGGGAATAGGGGAGCAATGAATGGTCTGGCCGACCATAAAAACTATGCAGATGGAAAACAGTGAGGAAAATGGATGATATACATAACGAAAATCATTCAGAAAGGTCACATACAGAGTGATAAGGTGTGTTAGTTATTATAATTTGTGAAAAATCATTCTGTTGTAATCTTTGAGAGCCTGTGTAATATATTCGTGCGGTTAAAGTATGTATGAAAAAGAGAGAGTACGTAGCTACTTTGAAGTTCTTTATTGTATTCATTTCCTGTTTTCTGTGCAACATGGTGCACTTTCAGCAATTCGTTGTGCAACCGCGGTTAGTTTTTAGTCGCTAAGGAATACTAAAATAAAACATTTCACTCCAAGCATATCGAGTAAATGTTGTTATTTGTAACAGGGAATTAAGTTATCCAGAAAAAGTAGAGTAATGTAGTTACTGTTCCATGTTCAGGACGGGGGAAGAACCAAGTAAACAACCAACCTTCGTACACCGGCTTGATTTAGCAGTTCTGTGTTGGTCATCGCATCTTTGTGTAGCTACCTTCCTCCTTATGCTATTCATTTTGCAACCTCGGGCCTGTGTGTGAGAGCCCTGTTTTGTGAATATGACCTCTCTCTTTTGTTTTATCAGAATGCTATCATATTGTTTGTATATGGTCAATTACCACCAGTCCTGAACCTCATATTCTATATGGACATTTAAATACATATAGTGTTTGTAATAATGATGTTTGAAATGAATTGTAAAATATTATACACAAATGCTCTTTGGTCATCTTTATTTGCTTCGTTATGTATATTTTGTAGTTAACTTGCCTCAGAACGTGTTATCCGTCGAGTTGCCCATAAAATAGCAAAAACATATGTTTTAGCACTATCAAATTCAATTGTTGAAACAAAGAAACGACATCCAGAATAAACATTTGATCATTTTCTTGGCAATATGTCATTTGCTTCGACTGATATGACTGTAAACTGTCTGGAACATATGAGCACTGCCTAAAATATTGTGATTGATACGCGTATCGCACTATATATAGATTAAATACTCATTGGACGTTTTGATATATGGCCTCTGTATTAATACGTACGTTGAAACACTAAGTGTGTGTCATTACTTGTGTTTTCTATAATATTTTCTCATACACAGGGAACACAAATGCAGCATTTGTTTGTTTAAACAATACTACTTATTTATCGTGATGTCCCTGACTATTATCACATACATATCAGTCTGGTGCACTGCGGTAACTAAACATAAACATATAAACCATTCTCTGAGACACCAGCTTACATTCGCTGATTCGTGTTATCACGATTACAGTAAAATTCTGTATCTCATATCTATCAGAGTTCTGAAAATAAAATGAATCCACGCTGTGTTTTGACAAAACAATTACCTCTCTCGCACTTCATATATCTTCTGTGTCTGTATTAATTGTCTGGGGATAACGCTTTCGAACGATTGGGAACATAGCAAATATGATGTTTCGAGTTTGACGAAATGATACGTTATCAAGTCACACGTTGCGATAACACCATCTTCTCATTTGCATTGACATACAACATCACAAAGACGTCCCCAGTAAATCCCAGGATAGATTAATCATTCTGTATGCAAATCAGTAACAACGGGGATTAAAATATATGTAATGAAATGAACTGTTAGTAAATCAAAAGCTATAATTGGCAAATTTATTATTTTTAACTTAGTGGTCCGAGAATGGGAATAACACAGCATTGTGTGTCGTGGCTATCTCTAGGCTTTCGTTTTTAGCAAAGGGGCCCGTCAGAACCTATTGCTAGAGTATGCGAAATCCGCGGATGAGTCATCCAAAGTCTGTAATTCTGAACCGCTAAAGTCTACATACTTTTGAAGAAAAAAGTCCTTGTTAGCGGTAAGCATTTGCGATATCAGCTAGAAAACGGATTTGAGCTGACTTTCACTAACGCCAAAGAAAGAACCCCTGAGACACTTGCTGACTAAATATTGCAAATTACACAAAAAATGTCTGCCTACGCCGCATGGTATTCTGTCCCTTTGAACTGAAGTCTCATTTTAGAACACATGTACTAATATTATAGTTTATGTAGCAAAATGCTTTAGTTTTCATTGGATTGCATTGACAATTGACATACAATCATCATTAAAGTACAGTTTACTTCTTCTCCATCCATCCCACACATTCCTACGGGAAAACAACAGTCTATTAAACAACAGGCATTTGATGAGGTGCGCTCATATGTTCTTGTCTCCTTGTCTGTAAGCGTGGCTGAGCAGTTTATACGTGGCAATTCCTGCTCGACTTCTTGGATGAATATTTAGTCAGTCCATAACACAAAGGTACACTGCGTGCATGTAAGCGATTCATTAAGGTACACGAACTCGTGAACAAATATATATTCTGACAAGGGATTCAGCAAAGGCATTGACCATAATAATAACTGTTAAGTAAGTCTGTAAGTCTGAAGGTAATGGCATAACAATATCAGTCTGATATAAATATGTAAACTTCTATGTAGACAATGACTCCCAAAGGGCATACACAACAGGTTTGATGGACACCTAATGAGCTCAATTATCAATAGGAATTACTGCGTGAATCCCTGAAAGGCATCATAAAGCTATCATTCTACATTCAAAAGACGGTCTGTGTCTACTTTACGGTATTACATAATACGTGTTGTTGGATGAATGCACTTTTAATGACGGATAGTGTTTTCTTGAGTTAGTGAGATTTATTGATTTGTCTTCGCTTTCTGTATACACTATGTTTCTACAAACTGGACTTAGTCGTTGTATTGCTATACATACTCAACACAAGTTACACTTTTTGTCGGCTTATATGTTTTAAACAAAACTTTATTTTTTGAATATTTATGCATGTGGAAAGATGTAAAAAATTACATATTACTGTTGTACGGTTGTATGTAAAACTGTTTAAAGTTGTAAAATTTGAATAAATTAGATTTATATACATGTGACGTTTCTTTTTGTGTTATATATATTCATGACACAACAATATGACATAGCGTTCATAGTCACTTATTAGTTAGAGCAATTTAGGAAAAACATTTACGACTTTCATATAAACCCATATAGATAAGCTTAGTTGCGTTGTGATCTGATATAGAAATGAATGAAGAAGTGAAGCAGAAAATGCCACATACAAAGAATACAGCGACATCAAAAGCACAATAAGATAAGATAATGTTATACCTACATGTACTTGTAAACAACTACAACAACATTAGAGGCACAGGACAAACATAGATGACGAGTGTAAACAGAAGTACGATATTGGAAATATCAGTGGAAAAATTGCCTCCCTGTGTCTCCAAGCATGTTTGTCAACTACAGTTGGAAAATGTGATCATTGAACAAGTGTTAGCAAAAGATGCATTATCAAAGGTTATATATGTCACAAGACTTTGTTGTTCTCGCGCCTTCTGATATAAATAATTCACTTACTAAGACCAGAGCAGACTGAGGTTGCTTGCTTAATTTGTACTGCTATATTTACCTTATGTTTTTATTGTATGCGTAATGGTTAATAGGTACAGCCTTCTTAATCGATTTATGTAGTGTATATGTTGAAAATCATTGACAATAAAGAGGTTATGTGTGAGGCAGCTAACTGTTAAATCCCTTGTATGTTACTGACAAGTCTGTATGAATAGTATTCCATTTATGTACAGAGATACATATTGGTTCTCTTTTACCATTATACAATTCCTAAATATGTAGTATTCTTTTCAATTTTCTGTCCGTGGCGAACCTGCTTTTCGGCTTGTCCTTTAATGTATTGACTGCATACCATCCCTTCTTTCCACTTGTTGTCCCTACCAGGCAGTTTCATACTTCCCCATTCCTATAAATGTTTGCGCTTACATCATATCAGCTTCTAATATGTCGTATGCTGCTGACGTTTCAAGTGAGGTATTGTCTAGCGAATGTGGCGTTCCATGTAGCGACTCCTTTATAATGATATTGATCAAATTTTAAATTGCCTTCGCTGATAACATAAAACACGCGTGATGTCTGTGTTTTATACAACTACAGTTGCCCATCAAGTGAAATATCAGAATTATAGGTTTTACTCGAGTGCTTGTTACAACACTGCAATGCAGTCCCTGGAATAATATGCGAACTGGATAAAAGAAGATACAATGCCAAGTATGTAATGACAGTGATTGAATGATGTTATATTGCTTTGATTATTTCTCTAGCGTTGTCGATACGATTAATTTTAAAAGTGACAATCTTCACATGAAACAGCATATATTCTTACTGAAATATGCTGAAAGATTTTCAAACAACCAAATTATACAATTAAACTTTGATAAACGATGTTAGTATGTGGTATCCACCACAAATGAGGAGTGGTTACACTTTCACATCGATCAGGAACTATTCAGTTAAGTAAATAAGTAGTACAAATTAAAATAGACGAGGATCAGGTAACAGCAATAATCAACTTTAATGTTTTGTTTTGTCTTCATCGGCTTTCACGCCGTTTTGTCAACATCTTTTCAGTCATTGTTGACCTAACCTGATTTCCTGGAATTAATTAAATTAATTATCAAGCAGTACTAAGTTGCTGCTTCGCAAGCAACTGACAACTTATCACATGTGTATGACAAAGCCGTAACCAATGACACGGAAAACCCTGCTAAACTCTGTAATCGAACCCGGATCTGCCAGGCGACAGTCTAGCGCACTACCATCTAAGCTAGCCGTGCGAGGACACCTTTAATGCTTAATAATGCAATAAGTGAAAAAGAAACTCCCATAAAATGTGATAGCATGAGATAAATTGTGGTGGCAATCACTTGAATTGTGCTACTGCAGTATACGTGTGTTTTTTGTGGTGATATCAAAATGTTTCAGGGTACTTTTTCAATCAGGTTATGTTTGATGTAACGCTAACTGCTATTGCGAATTATGTACAGTAAAACCTCAATAATAAGACCACCGTTTGTACTCTTGAAAACGGGACTTAATATTGAGGTGGTCTTAATATTGAGCATGAATACAGAGCAAAACAGTAAAACCTCACTTGAAGAACACCTCAATAATAAGAACACACTTTTTCAAGTCCATTTTCACTGTTTTGCTCTGTATTCATGCTCAATATTAAGACCACCTCAATATTAAGTCCCGTTTTCAAGAGTACAAACGGTGGTCTTATTATTGAGGTTTTACTGTACATATTGTGACACACCAAAGGAAATATGCAAACTATTTAGCTAGTACAAGGGTAAACTAAGGGCATAAACGGTGCAATAGATCCGAGGTAAGCAACTCGTTTTAAACTGTAGCGGTCTACCAACTGTAATCCATTCGCAATCATGTGACATGTTGTATTGTCCAACTGCAGAGAATTAACGACGTAAATAAAACTGATAAGGCATTGTGGGGTTGATGATCGGGTCAAATATGAAAATAATAATTTGTTATCGCTTATAAGTTTCATCTAAGCTTAAAAGTTAATGTTTTATGTCATAATCCGGCGTCTACTTATTGATACCTATGTTTTGATGCTTCCAAAGGGAAATCCAGATTCCTTTGTTGATCTGTTTCATCAGATAAATAATGTATTAAGCAAACATATTCTTTGATCAGACTCAGACAAAATTGAAATAATTTACGTATCAAATGAATATTACACATAGTTAATGCAACGATTCCTTGACGGCAGCACGAATATAGTGTCGGACCATATTATAATTGACGGTCCTATTAGCATAGATGAGCATTTAAGAGACATCTTAAGTCTGGAAATTTTGAACATTATACATGTTAGACACGCGAATGTGATATACTATATCACAAACATGGAAATAATGACTAGTACATTGTCTACAATAATCCGACAATTGTTATACATGGGAGACCGTGTGTCGATATCTTACAGACAGCTCTACCTCTGATGTATCTTTGCTGGGTTCGTTTTCCTAATCATGGAGTGAATGTTTCAAATAGACATTGTTATACCTTGTATTGTTATAAATGTCAGGTACCGGTGTACCTTCTTATGCACGTCAAATTGAAATGGGCTACTTGAAACCATGTTTTATTCGAAATGGAATTTCGGACTCGATTTATTCGAATGAACGATGCCCGACTGTATATACATGTATTGAAAATCGCTCACCGTACTTCGGCAGCGTTAATTTACGGATTTGTACGAGAATAACCATTAGTGTCAGGTAATTAGTGTCCTGCCATACTTTAGGTATTGAATTGATTTGATTGAAGAAATACATGTACCCTTGATATAAATATCAATGCCCAGTAAGTTTCAGTAGATAGTGTTACTTAGATGGCGCATAAGTTTTTGTATAACGTCTGTATTCTTATACAATGGTGAAGGTACATTGAAATATTCAATTGCGTCGCTATAGTGTTTGCTTTCTCTGTAATACATTTGCCAGCAAGAATACGATTTTCTTAGCAATGTCCGTGATCAGCAAATTTAGTAGTTTAAAATGTGTTGCTATGTCTCTGGTAGACAATGTCTGTACCAGCATATACAATTTTAATTTAAATATTGAAAATACGATTACAGAACGGAGTTTTACTTTTAAACGAATTTAATGAATTAAACTTTCTGATCATTTCTAAGAAAACTGCATAATTCCCAATATATTGTGATCATAGCGTTTCCTTCATGATAGTTCAACAAACATAATGATTGTAGGCATGATTTTACTTCATTTGTATCCATTTGTTGTTTGGTTTCATTTCTTTTAACTGACATCACCACGGGGTATTGTCCGGTGTTGGAATTAAGAAGACTTTCTTGGTTTTATGTACCGGTCGCGAACATTTATATTGTTTTAATCAGATTAGTCGCTATGTAACAATTTTATTAACATGGACGTGTGAGTTCACGACTTATGCAATAAGTAATAATGAACAATATTGAAACAGACTATACCGTGTCTATGGCTAACCACACTACGGAGTTATTTGTATCCAGTCTCCTCTGCTTAATAACTCCCGAAAGACTGATTTTGTCTTTTTTTAGACAGGCGAATCAACATGCGTCCACAGCCATTCAGCGAGCCGCTTGCAACGACTCGCTAATGTCCCAAAAGTAGTACAGTAAACATGTGTAAATAAAGCTTATTCCAGTGTGCATTGCATAGGCAGCTTTCCCCGTCATAGAAAAGGCACTGTGACAATGAAAGTTGCTAGAAAAACTAAATAAATCTAACGTAAGTGACTATCGTTTTGTCGGAATGCCAAAACTATACCGATGCCTGTATGTGTGTAGTGATTTATATTACGCTACGTATATTTTAAAATCTCATTACTCGGCATCTCGTTACTCAAATTCGCCACAGTTTATTTGTAAGACGTATCGGTGCAATCCTCGATGAAAGAACGAAACACTGCCTTCTCTAAATGCTTAAACCGATTAGCCAGATAGTCAAAATTTCCCTTGACACGAAAGGTAACACATTGTGTACACATTTGATTGGTTATAGCACTGGAAAATACCCATCTATTATAAACTCAGTAGTCACGTTATCGTGCTGACCAATTGAATTCAGTATCAGGAACGAACGATGATTTCGTAAGGTCAACTATCAAAATATACTGGGTAATACAGCAGCGTGTGAATGTAACGGTGGTGGAATCAAAGCACTATGTGAGAGCGTACTAAGCAGTGATCCCGGGGTTTCGAAATTGAATGACCGGCAGTTGTTAAGCATTGTTTATGTTGTACAACAACTTTTAACCTGCATTTTGCTACAAATTTGCAAACTTCAAGATGCGCCGACCATCTTTTTTAAAGATATTTCTTGTTTCAAGATATTTCTTGTTTACAGGTGCTACGCTCTTTTTGTGACTCACTCTGTGTGTGGTGGAGGCACTTAGCGTTGGCCTTGTCAATACCTACGTCCAATAAAACGTGTGTCGTTTGTATCTTCTGAACAGTTGGACTGCAAGTCTTCAGACTGTATAGGAATGTACATCAGCATGTGAGGTTGTGCACCTGTGTTTTTTCAATTGCATTTAGTAAGAGCAGAGTAATGGCCCTTGATTGAATACAGTTCAAGGCACCTGTATCCTTTGGACACATTTCTGATTTCCTGATACACTTACTGTTTGCGAAGCGTAGCTTTTTTAAGGAGAACAAAACTCTTTTTATGCAAAATGTGGGATACTGTATTGTAGTATTGTGTTGCTTATAGTATGTAGATAAATTATGTTTAAACTAAATGTAGCTTATGGGGCCATGGGTTAGGAATTGGTTAAATTCAAATATTTGCAGATAACAATACAACAGTGTTTTTTTTCAGTCAAAAATAAGTAAATAATAAGAGACAAACAAGCAATATAACTATAAATAAAAACAAATTTATGTACAAAAGTATTACTTAGAAACATTATATATATACTTACATTTTACCGTATCTACTTAAACCCTTAGCATAATGATCAGCATATCGCATTACTTTCATTGTCCCGGAAGTACAGGGCATCGTTCTCCGGAGCGGCCCTCTCTTGGCAAAAACTTCTTTTAAACAACATTATCAGTGCTTTCATTGTAAATACTTGACGATTAAATTAGCCTCTCAAGAGCATCAACCTCTCGACAAAAGCCATTATATACATCTCCGAAAGGTATGTTGCGCTGTTCATCAGTTGATACAAACGGTTTGATGTACTAACACTATTTATAGTAAACCATTCTTTGATTTATCATTAGAGCTCAGTTCGGTTTCATCAATTCTCTGAGTGTCCGCCCAAGTTAGGCGCCTAGTACTAGTACCATTGTAGTAATTATTTCCACTCTGACGACAAAAGAAACATCTCCGAATTGCAGCAACAAATGCTTGTCGAAATCGTATATTCATGAAACAATAAGTAATTGGATTAACACAAGACGAGACATAGGACATAACGAACATAAATGACCATACAAAACTAGAAATATTTTGCCGTATGCTTTCATGATGAAAACTTTTCCACGTTTGCACCGTATACAGAGGCGCCCAGCAGACGAAAAACTCGATAACCAATACGAATAGCATTCTCACAACGCGAAGTTTAGCTTCCCGGCTGCGTTCGTGATTTGATTGTCGTATTATACATGACTGGTCGTGCTTTGCCCTTCGTGGTGTTGATTCTACACTCGAACATGGGGTCATCTCCTTCATCTGTATCGACAGGTAGCTTCTGTCAACTCGGTTAGTGAAGTCGTTCTTAACAAGACTTGTGCAGGGCGATGATTTTGTGCCCAATCGTACAAGTAGCGAGGGTTTTGTAGCGCTTCCGTTTTTACAACCTGCAATGTAATTTGAGCCAATTTTACGACTAATCCATCTATCGCTTACGCAAATTGGTTTGAAGAAGCATTGTACACATTCTTATTGATACATAAGTTATTAAGGTATATTATAATGTACGCATCAAGGTACCAAACAATTAGGTCGTAGGGGTTTTCGCGACCTTTTTTGAACTTCAGTAAAACCTCAATAATACGACCACCCTCCAGACCCATGAAAACTAGTCCTTATATTGAGGTTGTCTTAACATTGAGGTTGAATAAAGAGCAAAACAGTCAAAATGGACTTGAAAATTGTGGTCTTAATTTTGAGGTGGTCTTGTTATCGATGTGGTCTTCACATGTGAGGTTTCACTGTATTCGTATTTTTGAAACTGAATTCCAAGGACAATAATCAAACCTTGAAGTCGTATTTGTGCAATAATGTTAATTGTACCAAAATTGAAATACGAATGTAGTTTTAATAGATCAAAATGACAATCATTAGGAAGCTTTGCATGGTTTGCAGACAGACATATGTATCCTGCCAGCTACAGCTGAAGAAGATATAAAACTGTTAACATGTCTCAAAATGTATTATTACGTAGTTATAAAGCCATACAATACAGTATAATTAAATAGTATAACGCTACATAGCAAAGACCTTTAGAAAAACAAACTGTATGAATATGCATTAATAAAAAAACAAGCATCCTTTAAATGCAAAATACGGAATTACCATTGTCAACTGAATCTTCCAGTTGCACCCCCGCGCATAGGGTCGCCATGATTCGTGTATATGCCCCGGTCATTAGAAATAATGGGATCAACAGAAGGATAATATCCAGAAATACTGTATAGGTTTTCTCCAAGGCGTCGTTCTCCCAATCTTCCCGGCAGCTATGTACCCCAGGTCTAATGTCAACGTAATGTGTTGATACAGCGATTGGAATGACAATAATGAGTGCTATTCCCCAGCACACGGCAATTATTTTGTAAGCGTGGGACAAAGTTTGCCATCTACGAGACCTGAGGGGTCTGCATATAGCAAAGTATCGCTCCAGGGATATTGCCACCAACGTAAAACAGCTTGCTCCAACCGACACACCTGAAAATATATAGAACAATTCGTGACCATGTATTTCTTTTGGGTGTTCCGTATGCTTACTTAAAGCAATACCTTTGTGATCACAAAGCACCGTCTAATTATTTCTAAATTTGCAATTCAGTTTGTACTGGTGTTTAATTAGAAAGAAAAAATAAAGTTATCAGGAAATATCAAAGGTAATCACAATATATTGGATTACCGCCATAGGTCGATAAACATTATTTAATATAAATAAAAATTCCTAGGAAATGCGAAATACAATTAACTCGACGTTCTAAGGCTGACTATAATTTGCGCTCAAAGTAGCAGAAGGGAGTAGCAGAAGGGTTTTTCTTTGATTTGTTAAGTTCTCCATTAAAGATTTTGCGGCCTAGCTTTATTGATTAAGGTCTAGAATCTGTTAGACTCATTGTTGTGGTTGCTAACTCTACTTCGACTTACAGGACAATACCCCATATTATGTAAGCTGCTTATATACGCTATTGTACAAACTGAATGCCATCTACTAAGCTTGATATTTTATGTTGCATCACAAATAATAAGACCGTCTGAGTGGACTTCAGTAAAACCACTTAGATAACACCACCACTGGTTTTAAGGAAACTCGGTGATCTTATTGTAAACTTTGAACTGGTCCATTGATGAACATGTGGTCGTCGAGTTTACTGTATTCTGTATGCGTTTTTATTTCCTCCGATTGAACTGAGTTAGTTTATTTTTTAGGCCATTGGACAACATAATCAAGGACTTAACTACCAGTATTTTCCTATAAATACACTAAGTCTAAATACTGTATATTTCTTCTTCGTTATTCTATGTTTATGTCATCAACAATTTCAGTCTTTCATCAAAACCGTTTCTGTATAATACAGTAAACCTCCATAATAAGACCACCCTTTGGACTCTTGTCGGTAACTGTTTTTTATTGATGTTGTCTTAATATTGAGCTTGAATATAGAGCAAAACATTGAAAAAAAGACTTGAACATTTTGTTCTTAATATTGAGGTGGTCTTATAAGTGAGGTGGTCGTGATAGGTTGAGGATTTACTGTACATTTAATTACATTTGACAATATAAAAGCATTAAGTGTGACATTTGCCCAGGATACAAACGACCATGTTAGTTAATATACTTTATGATTTATAGAATCATAACGACACTGATTGACAATGAAATATCCGTATTGTTCCAATCAACAAAACAATGAGGCGTGAAATGTGATGGAACTGACAGTGCTATTGATTTTATTCACAATACCTCATTTCAAAAGATGCAGATACATTTACTATTTCTTAATTTGATCAACAAACGTCATAGATGGTCAGGATACACCTTCGCATTGTAAAACGACAATTTGTTGATAAAAAAAAAAAAATGTTCCAGCCTTTTAACCATTAAAGAATGTAACGCAGAGTGTCAATTCACCGTTCACGTTATTTCTCTGATTTAGATTCATCCACCTATTAATTCAGACGTCTTGTATTCTCTGCAAGGTGCAAAATGAAGGCGCTAACACGATTTACGCACTTACAACGTTTGGTAATTGTGACAAATCAAGCAATATCTTCATATAAGGATTGCTGTAGACTACTCAATATGTAGATTGGTCTGTGTCAAGTGTGAATAGCTATAACGTAATAACATTTCATCATCTAGATAAAATAAGTGTAACATTTTTCGAACCTATAATAATGCAATATGTTATTGTGGTTCCACCGAGACATCTAATTAGGCCAATACACTGATCAAATACGGGTTCTAGAATGGCAAAGAGGTATCTACGACAATTGAGAAAGAACTTAAATTGTCAGATTGCGATAAAAGTTCTTACAATTTATAATAATCACTCTGGAGGATCGGTTTCTGTATTATTAACCGGTATTCGCGTTTTATTCAGAGATCGTGATATTTTTAGCGGCTCAGCATCGATCAAGAAGGATTGGAATTCACTAATTTAGAACCAGCAGCCAGGCGCTCTGCCTGTCGACCTCTAATCCTGCATCTTATACTTACAAGTTATACAAACAGATCAAACAGTTACAAAGACTTAATGCGTCCATAGCACCGCTATGGGCTTTACAGTAGAATGAATCACTACTAAATAATGTTTGATGTCCATAACATTCGCGATTTGAAGTTGTGGTGATTCTTTAAAGTAAATATTATCCTCCTAAGTCAGGGTTTTGTCTCCTTGTGTCGTTGCTACGCGCTTTTGATGCCGCAATTACTGATTTACGTCTAGATGTACCAAGTACTTTTGAAAATAATCACCAGACATGTCTACAACATTAAGTTCTTATTACTGAGTCTGAAACGCAGCAATTTATGTTACTTTATCTTGCATAATAATTAGAAAGGAAAACCTGCTTCAATTGTTTAGAGACGAATTATTTGATATTATAATACCGCTTCACCTTACAAAATTAATGAAATGTTGGCATACAACATCAAATGGCTTATTAGAAATCGGATGATTTTGTATAAGAAGATGACAAAGTCTTAGAACTACCAAGAATGCACATAATATTCATTATTTAAGACGTTTCAACTTATATCCAGACACTATAGATTCATTCAATCACTGTCTGAGACGGTGAGAGAAAAGAATGATGGAATAGAGTAAGTAAATACGTGCGAACGTGATATGCCACAACTCAATAAGCTAAATTAAAAGGCGATTGAAACAAGCTAATTGGTTGTTAAAATAGCTATAATGAATGGCCAGAATGAATATTGACCAGTTTGAAGATCATTTATTTTTGCGAGACCACGCCGTGGACTCGAGGCATGATCCCACACTCAACCTAAAACCGTAGCTAGTTCTAGTTAGAGCTGTCACCGATTATCGATACACATTTTTAAAATCGATACATACTTATGATAGATACATGCCTGAAAACGACGAAAGTTCACCAAAACAAATATGGATACATATATATGTATATACGATGATATCGTGTGTACCAGTTTCCTTGATAGAGTTCAAACCATTAGTGATCCTTTGAAATATATTTTCACATGTAGGAATCATTCATTTGATTTATTATTGTAAACATTAATCCAGTAAAAAGAAAGACACTGATTTATGGCTTCCATGTTCACCGTCTTTTAGGTTATTTTCGTTTTGCATGTCTATATTATCGTACGGATTTTTTAAGTATAGCTTTATCTTCTTGCTCTTGAGGTGGGTGTGCACCTTTTTATATATTTTTTCCTGTTTATTTTCGTATTCAATTAAAATTCGTAACAATAATTTAGTTTTTGCAAGGGGCTCGTCAGAGCTAATTGCTATAGGAGGCGAAATCCGCGGACACTCGTCGGATGAGTCATCCCAAGTCTGTAATTCTGAACCGCCAAAGTCTACATACTCCTGAAGGAAATAATCATTGTCTAACAAAAATAGCGGTAAGCATTTGCGATATCAGCTAGAAATCGGATTTGAGCTGACAGTACTTACGCAAAAGAAAGACCGCCAAAGAAACTTGCTGATTAAATATTGCAAATTACAGAAAAAATGTCTGTCTACACCGCAGCCATATCACGCGTGTAGTGCACTGAAAACAAGCTAGCGCACTTTAGCTCAGCGGACGATGATAGATGACATATAACTCGGCGAACGATAGCGTAAGTTAGTGTCCAGTAGGCAGAGATACGTATACAAGAAAACGGTGCAACATGCAATATATCCAACGAACAATTATACGTATATTGAAATAATGGGAAATGCAATTTTCCGTCATCGTTCCGTTGAAACTGTTCTAAATTGAATAAATATAAAATATATATCGACAGGTTAAAAAAAGTACAGTTTAACAATATCAAAATGATAAAATAATATTTCCCATGTAGTGAACAAAATGGCGGCGTCCACGAAAACGGACGACAACGGAGAATATACGTGAATGACTGTGCGCAGATAAGTTGTGTTTGAACAGTCGCATAGAAACAGAGCACTGCTGTATCGGTACTTCAGTCAACAATGAAAAATAATGCATTACTGATTCGTGTAACTTGTACAGAAAGTGAAACTAGGTGACTGTTGTCATCCGCGTAATCCTGCCATTTATGAGACAGATTGTCTAGTTTGACATGATGATGATCCATCCTTTTGACTGTCTATACCAATTCTTTGTATGCACTATTGTGTGTTCAACTCCTTTATTATTATATATACTGGCATAACAAAGTGTTCTTGATTGGCGCCGCCCATGAGGGCGGGGCCTTTAATGGAATCACGAAATTTTTGAGACTATGATAGGAGCATCTATTTATAACTGAAACTATTTTGTTATTAAGGGTTAAACTGCAGTAAATATTACACGTTACTTTTTGTATTTTTATGATTTAGAAATAAAATATTTTTAATGCATTTGTATTATCGAATAAAAGTATTTTACAAAGTTAAAACGATATGTTTATGATAGATACTTGCTGATTCCCGAAACATAGGACGATTCTACATAAACAGCATGTGTGTTAGGTGTCGAAGATAAAATAATAAAACATTAATTATAAAAATCCTCATTTTCACTTTACTAAAATCAATATTAACACAGTGGTACTTGTAACGTGGATATTCATGCAAGTTACGGTGTTAAAAAGGAAATACACACCAATGATAGTGTGAAAATGGTATATTCCAAAAAGGACGATTCTACATAAACAGCAAGTGTGTTAGGTGTCGAAGATAAAATAAAAAATAATTAATTATAAAAAACTTTTCAATTTAGTTATATCAATATTAACACATTGGTACTTGTAACGTGGATATTTATGCAAGTTACGGTGTTTAAACGGAAATACACGCCAATGATAGTATGAAAATGGACTATTCCAAAACATGTTCCCGCCATTACGCTATTCCAAAACATTGTGCTCCAGTTTTGCGGCGCCCTTGGATGATTTGCATCAATGCATTTCTTGTAGACTATCGTGATAGGTAAATCTATGTCAAAGAACGTCTGTGATCTGCAGTGAGCACCTTGCTGCCAGCACTTTCAGTACTTTGATTTGATAAGCAGTCAATCTTTCTGGGTAACTAGAGAAATTCGTCTTGAAAAACATAAAATCATAGGGCAAAGTAAGGTTTCCGCACGTGATGTATATACTGTTCGGATAAGCTTAACTCTATTAAACGCCTAGGTATCATATTTTGCGTATATCGAGGGTTTCGCTCGTAAATTTATTTTTTGTCTCATGTTTATTGTCATAAAAAGTTATATTGGCTTGAGAGTACTGTCGGTTGTTATTGCATATAATTATATACTCAGTACATTTAAAAACGCCCATTTTCATACTCGCAATATGTCTTTTAAATATCATTTCAGTGTGTTTTAAAACTCATTTTGAAATGAAAATACCCGTTAATTGAAAGAAAATTAAGCGTTCATCATTGCGTAAAATGAAATTATATCATGTACAGTTCTTATTTTGCATACCTAGGTAAGTTCATGAAATTTGAGAAATCTTTCATTTTGCGTTTTTCGGCGCAGCCGTACTAACATGGTTTTGCTATTTGCATATTCAGTGTTTTGTAAACCAATCAAATCTTACTTGCTTAAATAAAGCTTATGCTAGTGTGCACTGAATAGACAGCTTTCACGGTCATAGAAATGCTGCTGTGACTATGGAAATTGCTAATGGAAATAATTCGAACGTAAGTGACTATCGTTTCCTTGGCATGCCAAACTTATTCCGATGCTGTCGATGCGGAATCTGCGTATATTTTAAAATGCGTCCTATCGTAACTTGGCATTTTGTTACTCAAATTCGCCACGCTAGTTGTAATACGTATCAGTACAATCCTCGATGTAAGAAAGTAATACTGCCTTCTGTAAATGCTAAAATTCTAATGACATGAAATAAAACCGATTAGCTGGATAGTCAAAATTTCCTTCTACACGAAATGCTGTACATTGTGTAAACATTTGATTGGTTTTAACGCTGGAAAATACCCATCTACATTTGTATTATAAACTCAGTTGTCACGTGATCGTGCCGACCAATGAATTTTTGTATAAGGAACGAATGGTGATTTGGTTCAATGCGACTAAATCATTGGTTATAGCAGAAAGGTTAAAAAGGTCAAATATCAAATTATACTGGGTAATACAGCAGCTTGTGAATGTAACGGTAGTGGAATCAAAGCGCTGTGTGGGAGCGTACTACGCAGTGATCTCGGGGTTTCTATAGTATAGCGTAATTGAATGACCAGCAGTCGTAACATTAAGCATTGTTTATGTTGTACAACAAATTTTAACCTTCAGATTGCAACAAATTTGCAAACTTCAAGTTGCGCCGATCATCTTTTTTTAAAGATATTTCTTGTTAAATGTACTAAGTACACATGGCCAATAGTATTCATGCACAAATGAATAAAATATAATACTTTAATGTCTCCTTGCCCTTTCGGGTTGTCTGTGCACTTTGTATATGGTATTTCCAGTTCGACATCTTCATTCATATTGTTAGAATGACGAGTTACAATTATATCGCCCCCTTAGTGCAGAAAGGTGCCAACTAACATTTTTGCCAAAAATGACTTTTTGGCATATTTCAATACAGATAATTATATCTACATGTGACATAAAAATATAAATTTTATACCTATAAATTATACCTGAAATATCAAGAACAAAAAAGTACCAAGTGATAAACCATAAAAATATTGGTGGAAAAAGGTACCATATGCAAGTCATTCAGTGGAAAAATGTACCATGTGACATATGGCACCTTTTTGCACGGAACAATATGTTGTATTTTTATTTACACAAAGTGCCTTATGACAAATGGTACATGCTACAAGAGCCCTATGAAAAAACTATCAACTCGCAAGAGAAAGAGAAATCCAGAACAGTGGAAAAGAAATGTGCGCAAAACATTGAAAACACAGGGAAAGAAATATACTAATGCAGCGGGAAAAATCGTGGGCGCAAAACAAGTTCAGCCACCTAATTGTGGCAAATGCCGTTTTAAATGTGCTGACAAATTTACAGAAGAAGACCGACAAAACCTATTTGAATTCTATTACAGCTTGGATAGCTATGAACGCCAGAGGCAATACCTCTGTGAAATGGTCAAAAGAGTGTCCCCGATAAGAAAAGGAAAGGGAAAAAAGTATTTTTCTCAACAGTTTCACTTACCAAAGGGTGAGAAAATGGAACGCGTCTGTAGAATTTTTTTCACAAAAACATTAGACGTTAAGAGAAAAACTATTGAATACAGCACATCGCAAAGGAAACATGGGGCCTATGGTGGAAAAGATATGAGAGGGAAGAGCACTCCTGCAAATAAGATTGAGCGCCAAGAAAATCACAGCAGTTTATGTACCATCACAATGGTGTACGGTTATTGCCATGGCAAGAAAAAGCAACCCATATCTTGCTATACCAATGAAGTTCAATCACGTGTTTGACTTTAAAGATTTTGTGAAAAAGTATTGCCCAAATCTAAAGATTTTCACTACGGGACATAGGGTAAATTGGCTGAAAATAAAGTGGATCCAGACAAGAAAGGAAAGTCCACGGTCGGTTTGCGTGAATTACACGTTTAACGATGAGGAATTCATTGAAATTCAAGTTCAAGCACAAGCAACAAGGAAACAGCAAAAATCGAATAAATGGCCACAGAATAACTCTGACTTGAGCATGTGTTACCAATCCAAACTGCCCATATTATTGAAAAAGAAAAATGACCTGATCAATTTGTGTAAAAAGAAAATTATTCCAGAAGAGTACAAGGCATATAACGAATCATTGCCAGCAAACACAAAGCAAAAGGATTATGTTCCGATTGAGTAAGAAGACGAGGACACGGACATTGAGTGAACAGTACTGAACAAACATAATTATGTTGTGAAAACAATTACCAGTGCAAGTACACTGGATGAACAAGGGCTTAAATATGTCCCAATATATCAAATGGTAGTAACTCCTTTCAGCTGAATGTGGATGTAAAATTTAGTCGTTTTCTTTTAAATGTACTCGTATTATTCATCATTTAAGTATTGATTACTGTATTCGATTACTGTATTCAATGAATAAAACATTTTATTCAAATGCTCTTAACTAATGAATTCAAAAAATAAGTTTGACATTAAAACTTCATTAGTAAAGCAACTATTAATTTTGTAAACTTCTAAAATAACCGATTATCTGCTTGATAATTATACGCATTTGAAGTTTTGTTACGGACAAAATGTACTATATTACCATAATAGAGCCATTGTTTGATCATACTTAATGAAATATTTAGGGCTAAAAGGTACCATATTGTCACATGGTACATGTTGTAATTTCTACTATCTAAATGTATTGAGGTCAAAAAGGTACCACATGACATATGACACTTTATAGCATTCATAACATAAGAAAATGCTTGGAAATAAAGGTACCAAATGTCATATGGTACTTTCTAGCATTCATTACATAAGAAAATGTTTAGGGTATAAAGGTACTATATGTCATATGGTACCTTTTAGCATTCAGTAAATAAGAAAATGCTTGGAGTATAAAGGTACCATATGTCATATGGTACCTTTTTCCACTATAATTTCAAGAAATAGTTTAATGCTTAAAAGTACCATAACACAAAATTAATTAAATATGCATAATTAATGAGGTAAGTCATGTCGCACTTCTTGTGTATATAAAGCTACACAATGTCTACAACCATGAAAGATTTTATTTGCAATATATTCATTTTCTAGTAAGTAAAACATTTAAATGCGATTATCTCGAAAACATAAAAAAATCACTTGGCACCTTACTGCACTAAGGGGGCGATATCTGATTCAATCTTCCGTTATCTTTTTCCATTTCTTATAATAAAGTATTCCGATTGATGGGCATGGTTTCCAGTAATTTCATAGCGATATAAATAAATACCCTTATCTGAAGGCAAGCATAATGACTTTTGTAATTGTCAAATTATTGCTAACATTCATATATATCATTCCTCTGTGACATATAAGTGGACATATTACGTCTAGAAATGGGAGAAAATGTAATACTGAAATTCAATCATTGCATTACTGACCCATGGAGACACAAATTAACATTCATCTATTATGAGACATTCTAGTCATACAAGTAGATTTCAGATCTTATAATGACTGACGTGGACAGTTGTGCGTGAAATACATTTAGAAACGAACAGAATCGTGTTGTAGGTGATTATTATAATCTCTATAAGGATGTATTCTTTGTGTGCCAAGATTTCCTCACGAAAAACTCAATCATTTTACTTTTATTACGAAGGATATTTATGCCTGAAAAACAAGGGTCGACTTTGTAGAAATAAATTCTGAGATTATTAAAGGATAACATTGGAACACATAATGGATACTCCTGAATATACTTAGAAGTAAAAACGATCAGTGTTCTTTTTCTTCAAATATTACCGATGTCACTTAAATATTCTCAAAGCTGCTGTTGAAGCGAACACAATAGTGGAATAACTAAATTATTCATACTTGGTTTAATGCCGCTTAGCAAGCAATAAACTGTTGAGCAAAAAATCTCCGGTAATTAGTACGGCCAATTTCTTCTGCAATTAACATCGCAACATGAATCAGAGCAAGAACACATATGACTTAGCATGTACAAACACGTACTTGCATTATCTTTAGTCATATTGTCACAGAAGTATATAAAATAAATCCTCTTTTAAAGACTTAGAACAATCTTTGCATACATTAAATCCTCACCTAAAGACCACCTGCATAATAAGACCACCTCAATACTAAGACCACCTCAATACTAAGACCACCTCAATAATAAGACCACCTTAATAATAAGACCACATCAATAATAAGACCACCTCAATAATAAGACCACATCAATAATAAGACCACCTCAATAATAAGACCACCTTAATAATAAGACCACATCAATAATAAGAGCACCTCAATAATAAGACTACATCAATAATAAGAGCACCTTAATAATAAGACCACATCAATAATAAGACCACATCAATAATAACACCACATCAATAATAAGACCACTTCAATAATAAGACCACCTCAATAATAACACCACCCCAATAATAAGACCACCTCAATAATAAGACCACCTCAATAATAAAACCACCTCAATAATAAGACCACCTCAATAATAAGACCACCTCAATAATAAGACCACCTCAATAATAAGACCACAACTATAATAAGACATCCTCAATAATAAGACCACCTCAATAATACGACCACATCAATAATAAGACCACATCAATAATAAGACCACTTCAATAATAAGACCACTTCAATAATAATACCACCTCAATAATAAGACCACCTTTATAATAAGACCACATCAATAATAAGACCACATCAATAATAAGACAACCTCAATAATACGACCATATCAATTATAAGACCATCTCAATTATAAACCACATTAATAATAAGATCACATCCATAATAAGACCACATCAATAATAAGACCACCTCAATAATAAGACCACATCAATTATAAAACCATCTCAATAATAAGACCACATCAATAATAAGACCACATCAGTAATAAGACCACATCAATAATAAGACCACCTCAATAATTAGACCACCTCAATAAAAAGACCACCAAACTTAAGAACACAATTTTCATGTTTATGTTCACTGTTTTGCTCTCTATTTTACCTCAATCGATTTTAATAAGACCACTCAACAAGAAGTCTAGTTTCCAATGGTTCCATGGGTGTCTTATTATTGAGGTTTTACTGTACTTATATAGATATGCTATACAGACAGAGACCAGTGGGCGCTATAACTAGTCGCACTGCAAAAACTTTGTATCAGCCTCGATCTCATTGCTATCTATATTTCGTAATGAAATTTAAACATCATTATTAGCATATACAGACAATAATTTCAGGCCTTTGTTGGTATGGCACGTGGTTTATGTACAAAGATGACGCCTGATACGATCTCTTAGCACATAAAAAGACAGAGGTGATATGTGTCCGCCGGTAAATATGAAATTGCACTTTCTGCATCGTCTGTTTCTGATTATTCTATTATACCTTCCTGACACCCCGGATACAAAAAGGGGAAACATGTGGAGAAAGGACAATATCGAAAGACGATAATACAATTTTCAGAGTTATGTCATCGTACATTTGACCAGTATCATATTTTTGTATCTAATAATGCTCGAGGTTGTCTGGGCAGTGGTAATTTTAACATACCAACAGAAGCACACGTTGTAGAACTTGACCGTGCAATGCCAAATGAAAACATATTTATGAATACAAATATTTAAATAACGGACCATACAGATGATCATTTGAAAATGGACGGGGACATAGAGTTATTACCGGTTACTCACTACTCTGCATTCAGCTGTCAAAACTTACTGTGCCAAATCTGATTATATATATTTGAATTTCCATGGTGAATAACAATGTATACTGAGCGCTGGGTATTCTTTGTGTCTTTGAGATTTGTGTGTGAATCTCGGATGTCAGGGTAAGAATGTATTATAAGCATATACTTAGCACCCGGTACCAGTTACTTTCAATCGAAGTTTATCAAATATCTAAGGAAACAAATGCTCAGCGCTCAGTTAGGATTTTTTATACATTTCACTCAATCCTCGATATCAGACAAACTGAGTAAATTTTAATCAAAATGCTGAGTTGTAAGGATCGGTTCTAGTTTCAGACCCCGATTTACGAGATCGAAGGGAAATTCATCTGAAATCATTGTGCTCTAACTCTGGGTTTTTTTCAGTTGCCAGTTGTTTGTGGAAGAATTTTTTGAATTCGTAGAATATAAGAGAGGTCGTCAACTATTGAATGCAACAGACAATTTTAAAAGCAAAGATCTACGACGACAAACTTCTAACATTATTTTTTTGTATTTAGCAATAATGTAAAGATGGCACCATCATAGAATAATGTATGAGAACATTATTTTGCTTTTAAGAGTCGAGGACATGCGACAATTTCATCAAGTAAAGCCCAGCATAGTTTTGTAGAGAGTTCACGTATCTCTGCTTTTGTCGTGCAAATTATTACGAATAAAAAATCACATTTAACATTTTATTCAATTAATGATTCATAAACTAGCTAATGTGAGTTTCAAATTGCCTGTTTTGTTCGATTTTATTCAAAAATTTTGTTTTCCGTGAGGGGATGCCGAATGTGAATCCAATAGCGATAATTCGATTTTCTCGGAATTTGAGAAATAATGTATTTTTTCGAGTTCGATCATTTGTCTTAATGCATAGAAAGGATATTGGCGCTGCGTAATGTTGAGAAGTTAATAACTCATTTCCTCTCGCTCAGCTTGACATCACAGATATTTCGCATCGAGAACATTAAATTAAATGAGAATATGTCACAACTGGGGTGTAAATTACTGTCAATACCTCAAGCCAAATTTATGTTTGATTAAATGTAAAACGGATAATGAAATAAATCACTCACGTCAAATACAGTAATTTTTCTGATTCAGATTTTTAAAGGAAACTTTCGGTACCAGTGTTCAGTTACAGCAATTAAATTTCACTGGATAATCTCAACCCTCTGCTCCCGCTTTTATTTCATGTATAAAAAAAATATAAAAAATGAACGATCGTGAAGAGTAACTCCTATGTGGGACGCTTGCATACTTGTTTCAGTATTGTCCTCGCCAACTTTGTTTGTAACAAAATCTCAATTGTACATCTTGAATATATTGTCGATTTAGGGTTAACATGAATGCTTTGATAACAAAGATTAACGTGCGTTATCATATATAACATTAAGGAAAGTCTAAAGTTCAGCTCTTTTGTGATGCTTACTTTCTTGTCTTCGACAATATAAACAATTCAGGATATGTACACGAACGTTTTACTGATTTATATAGTCGTAAACTAACATTATCAGATATCTATGATAGTTCCCTTACTCTTCATTTATATTTAATGTGTTCATTAATTCGATTGTTGTTGTGTTTCGGCTTTCGTCAACACTGCCATTTCATTGGTCACACCATAGTTTCGTGAAGACATTTCAACCAATCGCACCCATTGGCAAGTTATTAACTGGACTCACACTCTTTTTGTCAACAAGGACACGCTTAACAACACGCCAGCGGTAAGCATCGATTTGATAGATCAATTTTGATTTTTATACCTAGTACATCTTACATAAAATATGGGCTATTTCAGATTGTGTTGAATTTACAACTGTTGCACCAACAATAAGATCGGTATCAGAGTTTGCATCTCCATGTGCGGCATTTCCCAGCTCATTGTGTTTAATATCAAAGTTTAGAGCACACTTCCACCCATAAGTTACTTTTTGCAAACTCGAAGATCTTTGTTGTGCACGCCATAAACAACTCTATATCTATGGAAATTAGTCAACATATGGTTTACCAGCCGCATGTTTGCGCCGCACCATTCCTCAAGAAAACAATCCTATTATATGCAACGAAATTGTGCACAAAGGTAAAAACGAGGCTATGTTGGAATTTTGAAGCAGTTGTCTTCGAGCAAAATGTAATTATGATGGTGAGGCATTGATTCATTGATGGATTCGTGTGTCTAAAATAATTGGCACCTAAAAAATCCGTTGTTAATGGTGAAATAAAATGCCGTATCATGTCATGTCTTTGAGATTTCCACATTACTTACAAATTGCATTCCATTGAAAATTCCATACTCGCACTGATGTGCATTAAATCGTCTAAATAAAATGACAAAGAACCATTAGGAGCCAATCCCCAAATTGATTTAAATCCGTTTAAATATTAATCGGCAATGGGCTCGAAGTAAAATATTGCCAACGTGACAATGAGGTGGCGGTGTAAATTACACTAATCGATGCTTTTCATGCGAGAAACACTATTTTTGTGGTTTGCAACAAGTTTTAACATCTTTGACATCAGTTTAAACCCAATGAGTTGTAGTTGAATTATCTTATAGCACTTGTCTCAACGCAATGAGTTGTCATTATTCTAAATGCGATATTCCTGTAGAATTAACTGACAAAAACGTTTGATTAACGTCACTGTGTCCACCATCTACGGAAAAGTATGGAACCCCTCTCTGTTTGTCCTCATTAATTCTCCTAAGTTGTCCCTTATGGTCGACCAGGCCATTTCTTTACCCCCGAACCTCCTCAATTGCCTGATGTTTTATGGAATGTTGTTTTCCCGGAGGTCTACATTGGTATTTTGTAAAAGTATAATTTCATTACCAATAAGCAGTTTTTCTGTACACATACAATCGTGTGTTTTAAAATAAAATGCATTAAATGCCGTATAAACCACTAGCGGTTCCAGGGCGCGTGCCCCCCCCCCCCCCCAATTCCCAAACCGTGCATATGCATGTCTGAGTATAAATACGAAAATGTACAGAGATGTTTAATTATAAGATTACAAATATTAAGCGATTCTGATTTATTGTAGCATTATATTCTATCATGATGATGTTTATACATATATTATGTAATACATTGCCGTTTTATAAGGCTTCAGCAAAACCAAAAAATGAACAAAAAGTTACCCCCCCCCCCCTCCTAAGACAAAATTCTGGATCCGCCCCTGAATATCAGACTTTTCCATGGACGGCGAACATGGTAGTTAACGTTTGATATTAAGTCCATGATGTGTTGTAGTGAAGAACATTGCAAGTACGTTTTACATGCAACGAGTTTGTTCAGAAGTTAATGTAAAAAGGATGAGACCGAAAGCCAATGACTTATAAAGGTCTTCTCCTTAATATCATACATTTCCAATAAGTATTGGTTTAAGTGATTATAATGTTTACAAAAAATGTTAAACTCTATTGTAAGTATTAAAAAGATAAGCGTTTTTGACAAGGAAGTTGTTACAAATGTTCGACATCTAGCGTAAAACGTTTAGTGTCTTCTATGTATTTGTAAACTGATCTAAAAATATGGTCACCAGTTGACGGAACTAGTATAAGTTAACCTTCTATATAACATCAGAAGGAATGGCCTGGCCGACCATAAAGGACACCTTATGAAAATTAAGGAGGACAAACAAAAGGGATTTAACGGATAGAAAACATCACAGGACAAGTCAATACTGCTGGTATTAATAGGCTGAAAGGGGGGAGAAAATGACATGAACACTATAATAATATGAAGTGAACGAATTCCGGCGTGTCTTTTCTACAAACTTGTTACTCAATTGATTGATGAAGGGATGATTGCCACCATGATCTACCAAACATCATTTAGAAAATACAGATTGCTGCATACAAAAATGTCACGAAAGAGAATACTATTGACTGATTCAAATGTAGTTGAGAATACCGTGATTGTGTTCACTTTGGCTCTTGGTCGATATTATACCAATTATACATTATACAATGGTCGAAAACATGTTTTCATTGAATGACAACCGCATAATTGGTGTACAACCGTTCTCAAATAAATAAAACGGACCATGTACCAGCGTTGTTATACTATAATTTTATCAATCAAGTTATTTCGTGTTTGACTTGTTATTTGGCCAAGGACTGTCGTACGACTGTACGAGGCCAAATATCAAGGCCAATTCGGGCTCACTTGATTAATGACAATTTAATTAATTAATTATACAATAGTCTACACTTTGATTAACACTAAATTTATATAATGAATCAAATAGTAATTTTCGGCATTTCGGCACAAATTTTCAAGATGGCGATCAGTGAAATGCAAACCGTCATTCTCGTATTGGGCCTGCTTTGTCAGCCAATGAAAACATGTTGTGTATCTCATATAGGCACTGTTGTCCCGTATTTTGCCTTTTATTAGCCTTGTTTATCTAGATATTGCCCAATTTCGTGTCATAATAGCTGGGACAATTGTTAAATTTTGAAGCCAATACTTAATAGTTGATTTAAAATGGAGACTTAGTATGTATGTGTTGTTGAGCCAATTATCCTTTTTTTCAACAAATAAGTTGCATGATTTAATTCGTCATTTCAATCACAGACGCTACACCACATCGTATTTCCTAAAATCGCCAACAATCACCAATTTAAGAAATGAACGATATTGTTATCTACAAATAAATTAGTATCGCGTTATCATCCAACATTTAAAATTTCACTGTTCCTTTCATGACTTATGATGAAGGGAGGCGCAGTGGTTTAGAGCGCATGACTTACTGGTGACCGGAAAGTAGAACGTTCGAACCCTGCAATGAGCGGGTAATGATCACGAACTCCACGATCCCTAAATTTGACACAAGTACCGATTGGTAGCCAGGAAGGAGTGATTAGTATAAGCTGTAAGAAACTGTTTACAATCGATTAAAAAAACACGTTTCAACAGTTTGTGTAATGATTCATTGTCTGAAAAACTGAAGACAGAATTTAGACACTTCAATATACATTTTTCGGCGCAGCCATACTAATATTGTTTCGTGTAAAACAATCAAATCTAACGTTAACCACCAAGGCAATTTCGCTTCAACCGAACAACGTTTGTAACATTGAAGCGGATTAGTTAACCTTTCGATAAAGGGTACGTTACCTTACCGAAATCCACTGAATTTCGGTGAATTTGCAGAAATCCATTTTTTGCCCTAGAGTGACCAGCTACCGAAACATATCGGCATTTTGTTATGTTACACAACAAATATTACCCTTCAAATTGCGCCGATCATTTTTTTTTCAAGATAATTCTTGTTTACAACTAAATCTAGGGAACGGCTTCGAGCAGGAAATGGAAGGCACAATGCAAACCTGCGTCTTCAAACTCTGCTAAATTACCGATAACAACATGCTTATAAATCAAGTTAGAACCACGACGAGGTTTTTGTTTGTTCCATAACGATTTCAATATTGCCAGATATAGAACTATTAGTTTTATATTCGTTAGATAGTTAGAATTTCCGCACAGTTATTTTGCTAATAGATAACATAAGTCTTAAGTTTCTACTATTTACGTGATCTGCTCGAACAATAACATAATAATATAATGGGGAATTTAAATCAGGGTTTGATTATTTTTGAAAAGTTTATTAACATAATGAACTTATTCGCTTCTGAGCGTTCATATGCGGTGCTCCTTTTTTCAACCATCCTATCTGCTTGCGTCTTATCTCCATTTTGCATTTGTATTTAATTGTTTAATTGACTTTTGTATGTGTATGTTCTCCTTTTGGTGTAAATGAGTATTTTGTATTTGACATTTCTGCCCTCGGCTTCAAATTTCATTTAAACAGATTTCAACATTTAGAAGTTACAATGTCCTAATGGTTGCAAGGGTGTCTGAACTCATTAATGAATGACTATTCAAAATGTGTCTCCAAAAATATCTCATTTGTTGACAGTACGGTATTTGTTGGAAAAAATAAATGAGAAAAAATGTTATTACCCACACTTAGACTAATTTGCTTCACAAATGAAACCTCCCCTCGCAGAAAAAGTAAAACATTAGCAGAATCAGAATATTGTATTAATTAATGAATAGCGGTTGTTTTGTCAGTAACTGTAGTGACTGGTCGAATTCTAATTAAAACAAAACGTAATGTTGAGAACGAGTGCGGTTTCCAATATAAAGGGTTAGTAATATTCACGTCAATTTGGTCGATGGTTAGAGAGTCTGATTCCCGGTCTGAACGTCGAGACTTAGAGCGCCGCTTTGAGTATGGTATATGGCTCGATCAGGGAAGGATACTTGATACACGACGCACAAGCACGAAGATCAGATCAGAAAGGTCCGACATTTAAGCATGGCACGACCAGAAACAGGAACAATCATTATTTCATTTTTGTTTCGTTTGTATAGATAAAAGAGACAGACCATAGACAAAAAACATGTAGATTCTTTATCAAAATCGCAAAAAGGTAATTTTCCAAATATCAAAATATATGAGTTGTGTCACGGCAGAACCTGCATAAGTGACCATTTTCAGGTTTGTGCGTGTTTAACAGATATATGTTTCAACTCTCAGTTAATACAAGACGTACAATAATCTGCTTTCCAAATGGGAAAAAAACAAGGTATGCAATACTAATAAATATTTCCTCTTCCGGTTATTTCTATAAATCACAATTCAGCATTCAAAACATCTTCAGACAAAGCGCTTATTTTGTGACGTCATAACTTGGATTGGAAACTATTCGACGTCATAACCATCACTTATACAGGTTTCGTAATGGTGCAGCTCATATTATAATAACTTTAACACATACTTTCTTATAACAGCGCCTTGCATGTCTTCCGGTCCGAAAACATTCAATACAAGAATATATATCTAACCATTTAAGAAACAAATCGCTTTCAGAACAAGGGAGATAAAGTGGTAAACTATTTAGCGAATACCGTGTCCTTTTTGTAGCACCCGACGCTTTCCACCTAGAATAACTGCTTGTATTTGTATATGAATAAAGCAGATTATATGTTTCTTCTTGACACGTGTTAAAACTGTCTGCTTGACATTGATACATATGTTTTGTAGTTTGACAGCTTTTTAACATTCAGTTGAATACCTTCAGTTTAAGATGTTTATTCCAATTTAAAAGTACTCTGTAGAAATACAATGCTTCTATTTGTTTTAAAATAATACTATGCTCATTGTTTGTTTATTTGTTTACCCAACCAAACATGAAAAATATATTTCCTATTGTTGAAGCATCAATAAACGTGTATTATTAACAAAGAATGAACTTATAATGTATTAATCCATATTTGTTGAAGAAAGATGTTTGTACATCAATCAGGCTATTTTACAGGTTTTGACTGTTAGTAATATGATAAAAAAATATTGTTTCAATCGGTTATTCATTGCAATGGCTCTTATTAAAGATGTTTTAGCCAATGCAACAACAATACTGGATAAAGCCAATTCAAACATTTTATGTTCAGAAGAGCCAGGTGCATCTTTAAAGAAAGCCGAACAATATATTTTAAAGATGAAATTAAACTGTCTAGAGTTTTCTTTAAAAAAAAGAGTTCAGAGAAAGGAACATAATGTCTACAGTAATGCGTAATACCACAGTCTATCACTCTTTGCCAATATTCTTATTCTGTGGCGAAATATTGGTAACATATCATCTGTTTTAAATAGTTACGTATATAAGTAAGATGCTGACTAAACTTACCTTGAGCGTAGCGTATGGCAATACATATAAATGGTCCAAACACAAAGTTCCTTATCAAAATCGGAATTAACGTAAACGGCATGCAGAATACCGCTAGAAGTAAGTCACTCAATGCTAGGTTTAATAAGAAAACATTAGTCACAGTTCTCATTCGTTTGTTCTGAACCAATGTTAGAATCACAAGTACGTTTCCAACAACCGCCAACAAAAATATTGTACTGTATATAATAATCGCTACATTAATTGGTATGTCCTCCGATTGTCGTTCGAAACTTGTATTTGTCATAGTAAAATTCACGTAAGATCTATTATCAATATTTGCCATGGTCCTTCTTGTCCAAATATAGTTCCAATACTAAACAGCGCAACAAGAAATTAAAATGTCTTGAATGACATCAACACATCTTAAAGGCTGTAAAGTACATGCGCTTTGGTCAACTTCAAAGAAATTCCTAAGATTCTGGCACGAAAGTCGATATCTCAATGATGTAAGGTACATGCACTTTGGTCAACTTCAAAGAAATTCCTAAGATTCTTGCACGAAACTCGATGTTTCAATGGTAGATCAATGACGTTTATATTAAATAATTCCTAATTGATTGGCAATTACGATTCTATACACGAAGCCACTTGACAATGCACAGTCCTGGTAATGTTGAGGGTTATTCGTCCACTGAAAAAAATAATGTGGTAAGTAGCGAAATATCTTCATATTGTAAGTCGGGGTTTAGACAGTTCAGTTACAGGAGCATTGCAGTTACAGGAGCATAGCATAGCATAATGAACACGACATCAACACTGTTATTGGACTGGAATCATAAATGTAATCACCATTCAACACTCAAAAGGTACCTGCTGAGTTTGAGTGGGAATGTCTAAACTACAATGCTTACAACGTGTTGAGTATTATTTTTATATTACTTTCTTGAGATCTTTGTATGGATCTGAGATTGAATATAAGTTTTTTCGTACTCAATACTATGCATTAAATGAAGGGCCCTCCGTGATCGAGTGATAAGAGGTTGTTGACTTAATTAAATGGCCACTCGCCCCTAATGGTTAGACTCCCACCCTTAATATAGAATTTGTACTTGAGGAAGCCATCCCGCGGATGTATGGGAAGGTCGCTGGTTCTACGGGTGACCGGCTGGCATCTACCTCCAACGCCAATAGCTAAAATAGTCACTACTGACAGCCTCTTTGTGTGACTGGAAGCCCCAAAACAAAAATATTAAAAACTTAAACTCGACCCCAGGTAAACTAACATTCAGATCAAAAAGACGAAACGGTAAATTCATTTCGCACACTCAAACTTTTGTACTCAGACTCAACAGAGTAAATCAAGCGTTTGTCTTTAAAACGGAGTATTAGGGTTTGGGTAACCGTAATCCAGGACCAGAGTCGAGTGATATGTATTATATCAGAACTTTACACAACAAAAACGTAAAATAATAATAATGACTACTTTTAATAAATTGTAACAAAAGTTACTTTAATAGATTTTATTGTTTTTATTGTTTACAATGCACACCTTGCATTAATACAGTAGAACCTCACTTAAAGACTTCCTAAATAATAAGACCACCTCAAAATTTAGAACACAAGTCCATTTTCACTGTTTAACTCTTTATTCAATAAGAAGACCGGTTTTCAAGGAATTACTGCATAGTATTGTAGAAATCGTTTTAATGGTGTTTAAGAACTGAACAAATGTCAAGGAAAGTTGATCTCAAAATCTCATGAACAAAACGCATCTCTTTCTAAAATGCAATAATAAAAAGTTTTTTTTTTCAACAGTAAGCATTGGAAGCATACTTGTCTATTAATCTAGATATATCATTATTATGACATTTTCTAAGCATGGAGTAATGATAAAGTATGCTGTCTTTTATTTTAGGCTGCGTTCTTTTGCATTAAATTTCATTCATAACTTAATACTGGTCTTGTTTGTACTTGTGGTAATATTCAGATAGCAATCATATCAACGATAAAAAAGACGATTTCATTTAATTCCATAACAATCCATTGACATACAGATAGCCTAGTGGTGGCTACCACAATTATCCACAAACTTACATCAGTCAAAGATATTTTTGCTTCGTGAAAGAAAGTTGTCCAAAAATTTAGTTTTGTTTTGTTTTCATCCACTAATTTTATAGAAAATTAAAAAAAAAGACATAATTGTTATCATATATTTCAGTTTAAAATTGCTTTTGTTGACTTTGAGTAAGTATACAATTTTTAAAAAAATAAAGAAAATAAGTCCAATAACATTAAAATTATCATTATTATAATTTTAATGTATAATAAGTATTATAATCATTCTTCATTCAAATGTATTCTTCTTTCATACCTTATTGGAAACGTTATAGTGTAATATCATTCCAGTAATATTTATCCGAACAAGGTAAAGAAAACTTTACAACTAAGTCACTGGAGACGAGTTCAATATCAGAAATGCTTTCGTCTTAGACAGAAGTCGATGCTTTATATATACGACTATTCCGATATGTTCAAGCTACATATTTTCCAATCACAGATTGTCACAGTATTGCTTTTTACCCATGATCACGTTTGTTACAACCACATGCAGTCCAATAGTTCCACAGTTCATTCTGAAATTGTGAAAGAAATTTGATGTAAAATGTTGAAGCAAGCTGAAAAAGAAGCATATCATGTAGAACGCGAAAGTATCCTTGAAATGACACATTTGTATTTGTGTCTTGCCCCTATTGTTTTGTTTTTTTGAAGCTAATATTTCCGTGAATGTAATTCCATGAGTCCTTGTTCTTTTTTGAATGGCTGTGCTCGTATATGTGAGCTTTCCCGCTTGACTTCTTCATTCAATTTGGTTTCCGGAAACCTCCCAACAAAGAGAACAAATAAACAACTAAATAATGTCCTTTTCATGATAAACACATGTTAAGAAATTTGCACGTGGAACAACAAATGTAACTAATCACGAATATAATTAGAACGTGATTAATTAGATTAACTCACGACCTACTTCAATCTATTGAATGCAATCATGGTAATCAGCAATAGAATCAATACCATAAACTAACAAAATTAAACTATTTGATGTTGCCAAATGATTCTTCCTAAGTTGATTGTCTTTCTAGAAAGACCGTTGTCTTTTGTGACTTTACCTATTATGTATACACTGTGTACGTTTCATGCCTCCTTATGCCTCCTCGCTTCGAGTGTGTGCCATTTCCTGTTCGACTTCCGTATTCATTATCAATGTATTGACAAATTGCTATCAATTTCTTCTTTGATCGATGTTAGGATTAATGTAACCAATCCAGTTCGCATCTTATCACATTTATTCCCCCTGGGAACACAATGTCTTGAACCATGTACAAAGCCTGAGGTATTTCCCTGCTGCTATCGAAGTAATATAATGTACCGATATCAATTAACGATGTTCACCACAAAATGTATAGTGTATTGAACTTCCCCAGGTCATCATATTATTATGGGCTTAACAATTCCATATTAAACATCACACACAGTTGTCGGAAGAAAAACAATTATGTTTCCAGTTCAATGCACCTTATCCCTATTACAAAAATGCGATACGATATTTAACGATTATTGGCCATTATCTCATTGGCAAATTACACGTATTAAATTGATGTTTTGTGAAAGATCATTTTTTGACCGATGAGGCCTAGATACATTTAAATTCCAAATGATAGTTCAGAAAATTCCAGCTCTTAGAATCAAACTAAAAAAAGCATCAGTAATGTTCTCTGCTTGTTATTCGATCTAGCGCCAAATATTCAAGATTGTTTAAGTTGAACGAGGATGTTATGTGTAAATGACAATATGCTGCAGCTTCTTCGAGTTTGTTTGAATGTGTTTGGTGCATTGTCACGCGCTATTCTCTTATTTATAGACAAATGCATACTCTGTATTTCAGGCAGAATCCTATTCCTTGTAATTACTACAAGCACTCCTTCTTCCCAGCAACTATAATGCATGGACCTCATTACCGGTCGAGATCGTACAAATCTCTACTCATGGAGCAATTCAGGCGACGTGTGTCCAAACTCGCCAGGGTGTATAATGTGAAAAATATAGTTTTCGGCTCAGCCCTACTAGCATGGTTTTGCTATTTGCATATCAGTGTTGTGTAATCCAATCAAATCTTACGTTAACAACCAAGACATTTTTTCTTCAACCGAAAAACGTTTGTAACCTTGACGCGGATTTTGTTAACCTTTCGATAATTGGTACGTTACCTTACTCCAAATCTATTTAGGATCGGGAGTGACCAGGAATCGTAACATCTCTTAAATTTATTATGTTGCACAACAAATCTAAACCTTCAAATTGCGCCGACATATTTCTTGTTAAAACTATGCTTACAATATATTTCTTCGGTTCTAACCCACCCAGTTAGCTTGATTTCCACATTCTCGCAAAATCAGAAACATTGCCTTAATCGTCTTGTATAGAAACAGTTACGCATTTCTCACTCAGACATGCACCCGTACTTCATTCTCGTTAAGTCAAGCGCGATCCAGAGTCAGTTCGAGGAAACCTCGTGGTTTGTGACGTCATTTCTCACTCAGACATGCACCCGCATTTCATTCTCGTTATGTCAAGCGCGATCCAGAGTCAGTTCGAGGAAACCTCGTGGTTTGTGACGTCATTTCTCACTCAGACATGCACCCGCACTTCATTCTCGTTATGTCAAGCGCGATCCAGAGTCAGTTCGAGGAAACCTCGTGGTTTGTAACGTCATTTCTCACTCAGACATGCACCCGCACTTCATTCTCGTTATGTCAAACGCGATCCAGAGTCAGTTCGAGGAAATCTCGTGGTTCGTAACGTCATTTTTACTGCAGAATGCTGCATTTACTTGCATTCGGGACTTCTAGTAGAGATAATTGGTTTTGTTACCGATTTCTACGAAATAAACCGAGGTATACGCGACTTACTTAATTCCACACTCGTCAGCCTTTATGTACAGTCAGACCTCATTTATCCAACAACCTTCAATCCGAATACTTTGTATCATCTGAAATGAAAATCAGGTCCCGATGTATCTTCATATTAGGCACGTTGAACGTTATTCGAACTAAAAGATGATTCCGACGAATAGGAATGAACGATGTCCGATTGTAGTTCAGAGTACGGTAGGTTTTTTCACACACAGCAAAAACACACTGAACAATGGTAGTTTACGTTTCATTCTTGTCCAGGAACTCATTAATATAATTAATCAGTACGGATGTTACAAAGTGGTTCTTCCTCAATGAGCAACAACAACTCACTTATCTGAGCTCCAGAGAAGGACGATTATTGGACATTGGTCAGTAGCTTCTCTGGTACATTTATAAGAACAAAATTACATTGTTAAGCCTGGACATTGTCCTTAGCATCATTATAGAATAATAACCCAACACTGATGGTGGCCATGGTGATAAATTCTAGTTGACCTTTTGTGAACAATCGATGAAAACCTAATCGCACACTCCGAAAATAAATGTCATTATTATACTAATATTAATTTAATTATCAACGATGAATACAAATTAGTTTTGGTCTAGTGACAATATAATATTGTTCTATGTGTGAAAACCTTCTTTTCAGCAATTAATTACGTTATACGCACAATAATTATTTATACACATTTGATATTGAAGTGCTTGCTACTTTCTGCGCTATTAAATTAAGCATTCATACTGAAACATTCATCCTAAAGTAATCAACGTTTTGTAGTCAATTCATTAAGGAATATTTAATTATGATAGTTTTATAGAACTTGTAAATAATAATTCAATTCAGCAAAACCTTCTCTTCAACCGTGTGCGTAATGCAGATCATGATATTAGAACCCTTAAATAATTAATAGTATTTGAAAGGGAAAACTTGCAGAGCAGGGAAATAAATTTCAAGCAAAACAAGTGTACTAAGATTCAGGGGCCCGTTTTATCAAGATGTCGTAGCTACGATTTGTCTTATCTTAAGTCTGGAACTTACGACACAAAGATAAGATGTGACAAACCCGTTTTATCAACGCTGTCGTAAGTCGAGTGTCGCAGCTAAGACAATAATTTGTCGTAAGTCGTTAAAATGGGTGACACCGTCTAGAAAACTCTACTTCCGCCGCGTCATAATTACCGCGCATCTGTCAAAATCGTCTGCAGTCACAACAAACAAAGATGGCGTCGAACAAGGTGGCTCGGCGACCTAATTGGAGCAACAACGACATAGCGTTGATAGTAGACGCAATTGTGACTAATATTAGAATGGTGGACGGGAAGTTCGGGGAAGGGATAACCCACAAGGTTAAGGACGAGTTTTGGGCGGATTTAGCCGAAAAGTAAGTGCAAATGTAAAGCCATGTATTTATATCGAAAGTGAAAGTAGATACGTTTTTTTTCGTGTACATGCGGCCAGTATTATGTTGGCTATAACTTAAGTAATGAATAAATGCTTTTAACACTACAGTGTTTTACGCAGTTCCGACGTTTTTTCTTCATGCTTTTTGAATAAATGTCTTATCGTGTCCATTGTTTTGATGGTTAATATGACGTCATTGAGTGCGTCATCAGTAGTATTACTATTAGGCCCATGATATTTATTTTAGGTAAACGTCCCATTATTAAAATTAAACTTGACTCTTCGTCGGAACTGGTGAAACATACACATCGATGTAAACATTAACCTAGGATGTAAACGATTTATAATTTCCTGTAACATGGCGAAAGTGAAGACGGACTAACATCCGACGCTCAACATTCATAAACAAGCTTGTTGAATGTTGTCATACAGTTGTTTTTAATTTTCTCAGTCAAGCTTATGTACGAGTTTAAGTTTCAATCAACTAGAAGCTTCCAATTTAAAATCAAAAGGTTCTTGGATGTTGATTTCTCTGACTCAGTGTTGATAAACTATGCAACTTGATACGAAAAGAAATATCATAGCCTAACCATGACTTTTACCTATAATTTGTAATGCATTTTTTATCATCACCACAAAAGTTTTACCAATGAATATTAAATGAAAATACAACATCTGGGTTCATGGGTTTAAATACCCATTATTGGACATTTTTCCCCCCAATTCTTCTAGATTAATGTATTATTTGCTATATATTTTCAGAGTTAAAAGTGTCAGTGGGATTGATAGATCAGCTGATGAGGTGCAGAAAAAATGGAGGGATCTAAAGGTGATTATATAAAAATACATGTATTGTCTAAAATTATCTACTGCAGATGAAAAACAACAACTTTGCATTCATTATCAGAAAGTATTACAAATAAGCATGGGAAGTAATACTAACCCAAATTCTATCATAGCACGTGCAATTGGCCTTCTTAGTGTATATTGACTGAATCATTTTAGATTGCAATAAAACAGCGGTTTGACAATGTCACGTTAACTTGACGTCTGACGTCATCTACGAAGCCAAATAATGTCACACACTGGAAGACTTAGTAAAAGTAACAGAACATATTAATTAAAAATTGGAATGTCTTTTATAGAGTCAAACAAAAAAGAAAATTCAGACAAGAAGAAAAGAAATGAGCCGGACAGGAGGGGGTGGAGAGTTGCCACCTATGAAAGACTGGGAAGAGAAGGTTTGTTTTATATAATATTCCAATTCAGTGGTTGCCAATATCAACTGTCACCCTGACATCCATGTGTTATTTATTTTATTATACTGAAACCATTTATATGGTAGCAAATACCATTTAATAGCAAAAATTGTATCATTATTCAACTGTCACAATTATTATAAAACTCCCCGTATTAGTTATCACCCTTTGCTAGTTACACAGTGTTATACGAGTAACTTATCTTCAGAGAGTAATATTCCAAAAATATCAACTGGTTAATATTCCCTTTGCATGGTAAAATTCCACAATAACTACTTGTAGGTCTATCAGAAATTACATTGACATATATTTTGAGGTATAATAATGTTTAATAACACTTTTTTATTTGCAGTTGTATCTCGTTATAATGTACATGTACATGATTTTGTGCTTTATATTTGATCATATATGATCAATGTTGTAGATCGAACATGTCTTAGAGGTTAGAACAAGTTTGAACAAGTTTGTGCCCATCTCAAGAATTCCGTTTAATATTTAGGGGAATTCTATAAGCCTCAGGCATTAGTTACTATCCTATTCCCACTGCAACAAACAAAGTATTGCAATAATAGACATTACATTGTCTATAATTTAAATAAGTATGTTTAAATTAAAGTCTCTAATTTCAGATTGAGTCAATTTTGCCTACAGAAATAATTATTGGAATAGATGGTGGGGTGGAAACAGGGGAAAATATTAATAGTAAGTGTCAGTTATTTGTTGTTTTAAGTCAGCAACGCATGTTTTGACTTATGATTGAAATAAACAATATAAGTACTAGTTAAGTTTGACTGAAGGTATCATGTTAACTTGTTAAAAGCTATTGTAATACCTGCGGCATGAAGTAATACTTGAATTCAATTATTTGGCCAGTATTTCTCATACTGTAATGTCATTTAATTTGGTTGGGAAGAAATTTCGTGGTTTTGATAAAAAATACTATTTCGTTGGGACATAAATTCGTGGATTTTGCATTTCCTTTTATACATCTGTCATGGTTCAATATTTCGTCTGGGATTTAATTTCGTGGTTAAGCTAAACCACGAAATCCACGAAATTAAATCCCCCATGAAAATTAATGATTTTACAGTATACTATTCAAGGTACACTTTGCTTTCCACTGTTTTCTTTGATTATGGCCCTATTTAACTTTGCATGGGAGTTTGCATAGTATGTGGAGGCTATCAGAACCTTAATAAGGTAATATGCAAGCATTTGTAAGTTTAAGCTATGATGAGACTTTAATATGACCATACGGTAACCATTACTAATCTTTATTTGAAACTATTTGCAATTTCAGATGATGTGGAAACTCGGATAAGTGATGAAGAAGTGATTATTCACCCTAGTAATGTAGAAGTTGAGGTGACTATAATTGTTGTTATAATTCAAAATGAACCCTTCTGCTTTAAATGACGAGTCTATGGTGTATGTACTATACCTGTACCTGACATAATAAACAAATGTGATATTTACCGGTATATAGTTTGTATGTGTATTACAAAGTTTAGTGATAATCTCTTTATTATAAGCATGAAATTTGCAATTGTGGTACTATTTAAGAATGGAATAGCATTAAAAATAATTATGCAGGCAATACTAGCATGGGTAAAAGTTTAATATTGTGTACATCATGAAATCTGGAATTTTGTCAATTTATATAGGGAAAATAAAGAAAGCTTTTAGGTCACTCAAAAGTCATTAAGTTCATGATTGGGCCTTAAAATTTTCACTCATGGACTAGTAGGTTTATGTACTGTCCATGGAAATCATGACCTATTCAAGTGTCTTGACGTCTAACAGACAAAAAGAACTCAGTCTCACTCGTTATTACTTCAAGCAAAAAAAACCATTTCCCTGTCAAAGATCATATGTGACCTGCTTATAAATATAATGGCGTTTTTTTAAAGGTTGTGAGAAACACAGAGAATGAACAAGAAACAGTGAATGAAACAAAAATTAAAAGAAGGAGGTAATATAAAACAAATATTCATATAATACAATTTTTTATTTACATGGTATGTGTATTTAACAGAGTTAATGTATTAAAAAGGATTTACTACGTCTTTCAATATTTTCAATAACAAGGCATCATTTTAACCAGATGCCACAGTTGAGTGTTGTGTTCGTTAGTAACGCTCGTGTTTACATTAATATCACTGATGGGATGAATAAATCAAGATCTTAAAAAAAACAATCTCAGGCACTAAAAATGGTATTCACATCTTGAGCTTCAAACTTTTTGAATATGTTCTCAAACTCAAATGTTCTCAAATTTAAAAAAAAAAAGAATAATCGTCATATTGTAGACAATATGTTGTAAAAACCATTGAAATAATCATTACTGTATATTTTTCTACAGAACCTCACAAGAGCTTTTGAATAACCAGGTGATGTATTTCGAGCAGCAAGCGGAGCTTGCCAGCATTCAGATTGATTACTTTAAACAAAGAACTAGAACAGAAAGAATAAGGGAGGAATACTTCCAGAAGGCAGTGGATGCTTTGGAAAAGGTTAATTGACAATTATTTTACTTTTTAAACACCAATATCTAACACTTATACTCAATTAGGATGAACACATTTTTATGACTACCTTTTCAACACATCACAATCTGATTCAGTTTATGGTGTATTTATAAAATACAAAAATCAATTGAAAAATTTGAATTATCAGTAAGAAATAGTTGACTGACCAAGTTGTCATTTAACATATGAATAAAATTTCTTTCAGCACCTTGTTTTCCTATTGATATGATGACCTCATAATTATTACAAGCATGTAATATTTAAGAAAAACAGTATATTGACATGTGTTGGAATCAATGAAATGACTGTTAATACTATTATTGGTAATCAGTAAATATATATTTTATAAACAATTCAATATTATTGTAAAAATTAACTTAAAGTATGAATATAATTTCAGGGCCAGAGTTTGGATGGTATTGAAGATTGATTGATATTGAATGTATTGTTAGTTTTTATTGACTTAATGAAATTGATATCTGTTAACACTGTGTTGTGTATTTTTTAAGTGAAATGGCATTGCTTGCGTGTGGATTAGTGTAATGAGGTATTTTTTAAACAACATAAAGTGTACTATATAGAGGATCTGTCACGAGTTGTCGATAGGTATAAACTTTTTATTAAACGAGTTTGGGAAAGTTTTATTAATTGAGCCTCCTGAATGAGTTTGATAAAAGTTCATACCAATCGATAACGAGTGTTAGATTCTTTTTATCACATGACACAAATATAGACGAAAAACCCATTTTTCTACTGAAAAACGTCTCCGCGAACAAAACGGCGCGATATAATGACGTCATTTATTAGATATATTGAATTATTTAATAGATATATTGACGCTAATGTAGTACAACAAATATACGTACTCGGTATACTAACCCGGATACAAGCAAAGTCATGTGATAAAACTCAAATAGGTCACTTTATATCTCATCAATGACATCAAGTCACTTCACTTGTAGGCATCCAATCACTACAACATAATAGAATGGAACATTTTTGCAAATGATTGTGATATGGATCCTCGAATAGTTTTTCATAAGACATAAGCACCATACATACAAAATTGACTGATTACAATTAACCCAATATTTTAATAAAGTTGATTCAAAGTGTAGTTATTATACATCAACATGGAAAGAAATTTATAAACAAAAATATACACTGAACAAAACTTATAAAACGACACCTGGTAATTTCAGCAATTGAAAGGCTGTATAAGGTTAAAACAAAACATATAAAAAAAATGATGTTAGTAAACACTAGGGGAAAATAAGAAAATGTTATTTCTTTATACATATTTAGTCAATTTATTTGTTTTCTGCAATATAAAAAGTAATTGCAAAGTACTCGCAATTTTTCAGATGTCAGGTTATAAGTTTTGTTAAATGTTCTCTAGAAGAGTGTCTTTAGCCTGAAGCATCAAGCTGAACAAATTGCAAGTTCTTCAAAATGGTTTTAAGAATCATAAGTTTTTTAACTTAGACAAGATATAGCAGGGACAAACAATGAGTCTGAATTTGAAACTATTCACTACCCTACCAAATTATCACGTGATTCCTCAACCTGAGGCACAGTCGTCGACAAACCTAATATTTTAACATAAAATCCAGAGATAATCTTAGAACTTGTGTACATAACATTAAGATTGTAAAAGAATTTGCCCATATTCAAATTTTAAGTTAAATATGAAAACAATCAGGAAAAACATGAAAACTCAGTGAAAATGACAGAAAAGGGTATATTTGAAGCAATTGATCTAAATAATTTTAAAACATTCTGATGATTTCATTTCTGTGTCGCACTGCATCTGGCTGTAATGGGTGATTGATTACATCATCATCATTGTCATTGTCTAACAACATTTCAGCCGGCAGTGGCACATTCCTGTCGATGCACAGGTTGTGCAGTCTTGCACATGCCACTATAGTGCGACATGCCTTTCCCGGCTTCATGTGCAAACTTCCGCCAGTTCGGTGTAAGCATCTGAAATTGGATGTACTTCTTACAGTTTGTCTTAAATCATTGATTAAAATTTGTTAATTAGAAATTAAATAATGGATCGGATGATCATTCCATGAAATAAATCTGATATTCAACAACGAAAACAGCAAATATCCTCTTCACAGTAAAACAAACATTTTTGCTTCAAGTAAATAGTGTTCATTTCAAATAAAGATTATGTTTCCATTCTTGAAAACGTAATCAAGAATAAATGATATTGCAATAGCATGAATGAAAGTTAAAATAATTATGCAAATGACATTTGAATCTGTACAGGCTGATAGTTGCTTTCATTTGTTGTGACCATCATCTAGGATGTTGACAATTCCAAACTATTATATTCTTTCTCAATAGTGATTCATATCAAGAGCTGTTGTCAGACAGTAGCTATAGCATGCGAGAACCACTTTATCATACATACAGTCTAATAACATACCTGAAGCGTGACTTTAAAAGTCCAAAAGCCCTCTCTACCACCATTCTACCACGAGATAAACTGTTGTTAAATCGTTCCTCTTGTTCAGTGGTAGGACGTAGCAATGGTGTCAAAAGGTAGGTGCGTAACGGATAGCCAGAATCCCCTAAAACGTGCCCTATGTTCCGGGTCATCAACTTATCCTGCAAAAAATTATTTTACATAATAAAGCAATTATCTATAACTTGTTTCAGTTGGTGCGCTCAGTTAATAAATCCTTTATGTATGGACTTAACTCCAAATAAAATCATATAGCATAAGCATTTAGCTATTATTAAATAGTTGAGATTGTAAATTGACGCTGTAAGTTAAAATTAATTACATGGATATTAGGTTCAATATATGGATATTAGGTTAGATACAATCTACAAAGTTGACCTACAAATTTGCAGTGTATACTAGCAGATTAATGATGGCAGTGACATCATGTCATAAAGGTATTCTATTTATGACGCCGCAGAGGTACCAATTGAAGTAAACAGCATACTATCCAAAAGTAACACTCAATTAGGAAGAATTTCAAGCTCATATTTTATTTCAAAAGTATTCCATTTAAGTAAATAAATAAATATGCTTAATTACCTTAAAATTACTATTCTCAAACACGGACGCATCATGGGTAGATCCAGGCCATTTGGCAACAAAGTCGGTAAATCTATGAAAACAAAGAGCAAAATATTAATCACATTATCAATAACAGAATTGATTTTATAATACAATCGATTACACTTCACTGTATGTCATGTATATTTGTCACGTTTAAGTGTAACATGATTTTTTGTTTTAAGTTGTAGATGTCCTTCTTTAACGGCAATTTTCAGCTGAGTACTGAGTACCAGTGAGTACTGGAAAAACAGTACTTGTACTCATAATACTAGAGTACGAGTAACCCAACCCTGAAACATACAGATATATAGGACAGGGTAATGGACAAATTATTGTGCAGGTCCCAAATGGACATTTGTTAAGGTTATGGGATAAAAAGAAATACACCTTCATGATAATTAAAAAGCCTATTGTAAAATAATTTTGTCCACTCATCAATATAATTCTAACATAAAAACACAAATATTGATTACCTCATGGTGTCATCAACCACGGCCTGCGCATTTATGGCATGGTAGTTCTTTCTACAAATGTAAACTTCCTCATGCTCTGTTGGTGCTACAATTGGTATTAATGTACCATCTATAGCACCAACAGTATTAGGAATTCGACATTTCCTAAACATCCTTTGCTTCAAATCCACCAATTCTTGGCCCTCTGGAAATCTGAATTAAATGACAAAGTTGTTAGTTAGTTAACACAATTCCATTCATTTTAAAGATAAAATTTGGTAAAATTGAGCTATTTATTTTTACTGCATTTTTAGAATAACTTATTTTCATATTGCCATCCTGTGAAAGCCTCATCCTACAATAGTATTGTAAAGGAAATTCATAACCTTTATACTGCTGGTGCTGATATTATAAACTACACTGTAGAGTAGTTAAAAATGAGTTCCTAGTACATAAAATAGCCTAGGCAAGACTATGAGAACATATACAGAGCATTGCTTTCTTTAATACTTAACATACTGGCTTATTCAATATACTGTAATAGCCTAAATGAATCAAAGAATTTTCAGTACATTTTAGGTTGACTTTTATTAACAATTTTGTTGAAATACTGAGCACACACCAATATATGATAGTCAGTAAGTGAAAATGTTAGCAAGCTTTGTACATGCTTATTTTGTTTCATCTTTTTTAATCTTGTGTGTTATATACTAGTCAAATATTAGTTAGCAATTCAAACCTGATATTAGGTAATCTTGAATTGATAGCATCAACAAAATTGCCCAGTATGTTGCACACACTTGATCTGAAATAAGAATAAATATATTATAAAAAATTGTTATCCCTGTAATAAATTTTACATATGGAATTTATTAAACAATTGATATAAACTTTTATCCAATAAATGGTTTTCAATGTGAGAACAAATCGTAGAATATCGTTCTCCAACACATATGATAAAAAATCATGACGTCACTAGCCAAAATTTGGTTTATCACATAAATATTATGATTTACAAGGTGATAACTAATTGAAGAACATTGTTCTCCAAAAAAATGATATCAGACTCGGGATGCAGAGCTAAAAATATCACTGAATATGTATCCTATATTTGTTAACAACATACTTGTATTATAAAGGAACATAAGGTTATCACTTACCTACTTACTCCATGTAAGTCTGCCACTTCCGACAAAAAGTCACCTTTTGCCAAATACCTCAGTCCTATTAACACCTACAACATATAAACCAAATTGAAACATTAATTTAATCACTGAAATTGCTCTATTCAAGCTATGAAATTGACATATAGATTATACTGATGATTAGATAGGGAAACACAAGTGTAGCCTGGTGTGGGATTTGAACCCACGACCACCTAAGCAATATTATGGCGCTCTACCAACTGAGCTAACCAGGCATAAAAGATTTCTACTAACTCTTCAATGATAATCTAACAGCTATATACATAATATCAATATAATATGAGACGATTGAACATGTACTTTCCTAAGTATAATACCGAACACTTACTTGAGTACATAAGTTAATTAACATAACCAATACATAGGCATCATTGCCGATTGTCGGACATGTGCAGACTAGCACGGATTTACATTAATGGTAGTCAGACAAAACCAAATTAGTTGGTCGGACAAGTAAAACAGGCAGCTGCCTGTTCGAAGGACAAGTGAACATTTTACAACAAGCTTTTAAACATTCAATCAAAATCCGCTAATTGTACCAAACGTAACATATGTCAACAATTACGCATCATTGATTTCCCAAATTTCTTCCTATTCGCTGTGCGTCGTAAAATGGTATAAATATTTATGACATTCATGATAAAACAAACACAGCACAGACTACAAACAGTACAGAAAAGTTGACATTATGACATTCGGCATATTTTCGACAAATGACAGATTACACAAGCCTTATTGACGTAAATGTTTACGTCTTGACTTCGACATACACGTTACACAAGCATGATACGGATTCGTAAAACCACACATGCTACAGTATAGCATGATACAGAAAAGGTGATCCACTGTGTTGTATTATCGATGTGGGATTTGGTCTGTATTTGTCAGTGTTTGTGACATTTCCTTCATTGATAGGTATAGGATAAATTTGTATAACACACTGATACAAGTAATAAGTAGCTACCGCAATGCGACAACTTCTCCAAAACTCGTTATGCATCACTGACAATGTGTTTCAACATAAATTCAAGGAAATATGAGCGAGAGTCCAGAGAGACGGTGCTTGTGAAGCATGAACTGAAGTGAGACAATGACAGGCCTACAGTACATGCAGTCATTGA